>VYXC01011987.1:582653-742497 GCA_013397175.1 Platysteira castanea | reverse complement strand
AAATAAAGCTCCATTTAAACACAATATAATATTGTATTGGAAGAATTTTTTAATAAAATGGTTTAATAATATGTGAATAACACAATTAGTTATTTCAATATAAAATCCAATTGATTTTGTGTTATTGCCCCATTGAAAATTTTCAGTATGTTTCCTGGTCCTGTATCAGCAGTGATTTCATTGCTATTTACGTGTGTTTGTTACCATCATGCTGCGTGATAAAATTCATGGCGCTCAGCATTATTTCAGGGCATTTGCAATTCCAGTCAACGACTCACTTATTCACACCTATTTAGTGTTTGCTTAGCTATTTAAAGAATAACACAGCGTACAAACTATTACTTCAGACTTGGACACTAGGATTTGGATTTCCTATAAATTAGAAATCTTTAATTTCACCATGTGGAGTGTTCATGACCTACAAACCTTCGTTTACTACCCTTCTCCAAGCATTAGTAGGTGCTAGTGTCTGATCAATGACAGCTGTTAGAACAACCATCCATTCTAAAGGACTCATTCTGCTCTCTGGAGTTCCTTGCAGCCTATTTCCTAGCTGTTACTTACTTTATTTCATAACTGCATATTCTAGAAAAATAATTATCCTTGAAGGAAAAGGTCCAAATAGAAGCAAGGAGCTTTTCTCATTACTGTCGGAAATGCCACCTGTTAGGTCTTTGCCACACAGAAGGAGACAGGCTGCCTGGAGAAAAACAAGTGCACCTTCTCCTTGTCAGTGGCTGCAAGGGGTTTCGTCTGTATAATAGCAACAAACACTTTTAATCCTTTCAGCTTCAGTTACTCCCATCTAGTCTCCCTAGCCTCCATACACACAAAATAACAGAAAATTTAAGCAATGCTGATAAAATTGTGAAAATAAAATACTCTGATTAAAATAACATGGAGATCAGTAGCACAACTTCATAAAGTTCCCACACAATGCAACAGGGTATATGAAAATTATTCCTCTTGGTTTTGATGATTTTCTGTAATCTTATTACTTACGGCAAGTCTTCCATTTTGGAGGCCTCGTGTTTTGGGTTCAGCAGATCATAACCACATTCATTGTAGATTTCTAAGTAGGAAACATGAGTTGTATACACTTTACTGCTGTCCTGGATAAGAAAAGAAAAAAAAAATAGTGCTATAAACAGAAGTCAGAGGTAGATTAAAAGACAAATTTATTTCAATGTCTTCTAGGTTACTTTTTCACTTTGTCTCTTTTCCTTTTCCTGGGTATGGTGTACGTGTTCAATTTGTGATACTTTCATGTTCTCTGTTACCATATGCATAAGGACTCAAGAAGAAGAAAGGNTTAAAATATGTGATTACTATTTACTTATATGTAACTTCTACTTTATCATTTATGAAAATTAATCAAGTAATTGAAATAGTTAACCATGCAACTACCCATTCCTGCAATTTTTACTCCCTTTTTAGATCCGAATGACACTATATATTTTTAAGTTTTGAATCGCCAAACTACAATATTAAAAAATAAACAAAACGTATTTTATTAATTAAATACTTTTACACATATTAAATATGAGTCAGGTAGGTATAGTTTTAGTGTACAGGGCATGTTTTAATGACAAATGATGTAGTAGAAATAATAATGTTCATGTACAGTAAAACTTTAAAGAACTTATTAGTATTAGTTACTCTGTAGAGAAAAAAATTATTTTTTCTCACTAAAACTTATCCTGCAGTAGTATATACTGTGTAAGTTTACAGGTCATTATGATTATCCAAGTATGCTTTATTCCTCATTTACAACCATATTATCTATCAACTTTTACTTTTTAAAATAACCGTATACATGAGAAGGAGTTATTCTTTAGTCTAATTGAATCTCCATTTATAAACTAATTTGAGAATTCTAAAACTCACTATTATGAGCAAATACTCAGTACCTACTTTTAAAATGTGACATATTTTCCAGTGCACGTGACCCCCAAATATCTGTTTTAAAGTTGCAATTAAATTATTAAAATTCAGTTTCTTTGAATGGAATAAATTTAATTTTATAAAATTTTAAATGGAATGAGTTCAGATAAAATATTTCAAATAACTTAATAAATGAAATTAATAATGCAATCAACTTGAATAACTGAACAGCATTAACTTTAATAAGTTGAATAAAATGTAATACTATGGACATAAAAATTAAATGATTATCCAAATTATCCTCTGATTAAAATTTTTTGTCTGCATAGCACAGGAAATAGGTAATAAATTAAATTAGGATCCTAAACTTTTCCATGAAAGACATTGGTAAATAGACATAGTCCTTATACCACCAATGTGTCATAAAGCGGTAAATTTTACTTCACTTTTACAGGTGAAGAAAGTGAAACAATTAGACCACTGCACAACCCAGTCCCATACTTTGCATTTGTCTGCTGTGTTCCTAATCTCTAGACTAGCTTCTTTTATAAAGATCAATCTTGAAAATTATTTTGTACACACATGTCCTAGATACCCCATACTGTGCTGAAAAATAAAGCTCCATTTAAACACAATATAATATTGTATTGGAAGAATTTTTTAATAAAATGGTTTAATAATATGTGAATAACACAATTAGTTATTTCAATATAAAATCCAATTGATTTTGTGTTATTGCCCCATTGAAAATTTTCAGTATGTTTCCTGGTCCTGTATCAGCAGTGATTTCATTGCTATTTACGTGTGTTTGTTACCATCATGCTGCGTGATAAAATTCATGGCGCTCAGCATTATTTCAGGGCATTTGCAATTCCAGTCAACGACTCACTTATTCACACCTATTTAGTGTTTGCTTAGCTATTTAAAGAATAACACAGCGTACAAACTATTACTTCAGACTTGGACACTAGGATTTGGATTTCCTATAAATTAGAAATCTTTAATTTCACCATGTGGAGTGTTCATGACCTACAAACCTTCGTTTACTACCCTTCTCCAAGCATTAGTAGGTGCTAGTGTCTGATCAATGACAGCTGTTAGAACAACCATCCATTCTAAAGGACTCATTCTGCTCTCTGGAGTTCCTTGCAGCCTATTTCCTAGCTGTTACTTACTTTATTTCATAACTGCATATTCTAGAAAAATAATTATCCTTGAAGGAAAAGGTCCAAATAGAAGCAAGGAGCTTTTCTCATTACTGTCGGAAATGCCACCTGTTAGGTCTTTGCCACACAGAAGGAGACAGGCTGCCTGGAGAAAAACAAGTGCACCTTCTCCTTGTCAGTGGCTGCAAGGGGTTTCGTCTGTATAATAGCAACAAACACTTTTAATCCTTTCAGCTTCAGTTACTCCCATCTAGTCTCCCTAGCCTCCATACACACAAAATAACAGAAAATTTAAGCAATGCTGATAAAATTGTGAAAATAAAATACTCTGATTAAAATAACATGGAGATCAGTAGCACAACTTCATAAAGTTCCCACACAATGCAACAGGGTATATGAAAATTATTCCTCTTGGTTTTGATGATTTTCTGTAATCTTATTACTTACGGCAAGTCTTCCATTTTGGAGGCCTCGTGTTTTGGGTTCAGCAGATCATAACCACATTCATTGTAGATTTCTAAGTAGGAAACATGAGTTGTATACACTTTACTGCTGTCCTGGATAAGAAAAGAAAAAAAAAATAGTGCTATAAACAGAAGTCAGAGGTAGATTAAAAGACAAATTTATTTCAATGTCTTCTAGGTTACTTTTTCACTTTGTCTCTTTTCCTTTTCCTGGGTATGGTGTACGTGTTCAATTTGTGATACTTTCATGTTCTCTGTTACCATATGCATAAGGACTCAAGAAGAAGAAAGGAAAAAATCACAAAAAACCCCAAGCAAAACTGACACACACACACACACACACACATACACACAAAACCCACTAAAACAAAAATCCCCCACAAAACCCGTACATGCCCATGAGTTTAGTCTGGGATTTTTAATTGATTCCTTATACCTAAAAAAGTCTGTTTATATTTAGAACATGGGAGCCTGCTTACAGAACTATGTAACATGACATTTTTCACTTCTACGCCAAAAAAAGAATGTGATTATAAAAAGGTAAACCCTCATATTATGGATAGAAAGACTATGCTTAAAGAAAAAAAAAAGAAAGTAAAAACAGCAACAAAAATAAGATTTACTTCATTTAGAAACATCAGTGACATACTGCTTTTCACTCTCTTCATCATAACATTAGAACACTGCATATGATGTCAGCTGTTCTCTGCAATCACAATTCTTTTCGTAAATCACATTGCCAAAAAGTAATTTAACACAACTGATTTTGCAGACAGAATTTTCCCCTGCCCCAAAGCCAAATCCAAACAACATAAACCTCAAAATAGTGGGCTATGATTTCCAAAACTAAAAACAAAACAAAACAAAACAAAACAAAACCCGGTCACTTCTTTTCAGTAGACAAAGCCACCATGAAAGCACTCATATCACAGTAGAAATTTAATAATCCAATCCACTACAGTTGTTTTTCAAAATACTTTGCAATATAACTTGTCACTTTCATTTAGTAATTATTTCCCTTTTATTTTCATTGGTAATAACTATTCACTATTTCAAGGGACATCATTTAAAAGATACACTACAGATTGATGGAAAAAATGCAGCAAGGAACAGTTCAAACAGGATGCTGTGGAAATAGGAGAATTTCTAAATTAAAAGGAGATGTTATTAAAAACAAAGGGCTTGATTTGCTTCTCATTTAGGGTAAAAATTTTGTTTCCTTGGTTTCAAACTGCACTGTCTTTCTCCAAGTGAGAGCTTCACAAGTCTTGTATTTTGTGTCCCTGATTTCAATTTCTCCTGTTGCATCCTACTTAGGGTTAGAAGGCAGATGATTCTTCTCCCCTATTTGAGCACCTTCCAAACCACAGCTGAAGGTATAAAGAAATGAATCAGGGGAAAGATATTAAAAGAAAGGCAAGAGGAAAGGTAAAACATCAAGAAGAGATTCTTTAAAATGCAATAAAGCAAAAAAATATATGAAACAATGATTTGAAAGCAGGAAAATTGAAATAGCCCTATATGCATAACTAAGTATAGCTTTTGATCCAAAACCCAGTCTGAAGAGGGAAACATTTTTATTTCTGTGCCGAGAAGGTGACAAACATACTAGATATTTTTCATCCTATTTTGTTTTTATTACATAATTAACATTAGAAAAGAATGTTGATGTGTTGACGCTGTTTGTTGCTGGCAATTGCACAGTAAACCTGTTCACTTTCCACAACAAAAGTCCTCCATGGGGGTTTGTGTGAGTGCAGCAGAAGGTCTAAGGTAACATGATCATGTGGGTGTTTTTTCATTTCCATTCCCACAATGGCAAGTTTTTGTGCACCCGCAATACGCTGTGTACATTTACCTGCCAAAGCCATACTTCCAAAGAGTCAAAGTAATTACTTACTATTGTTAACCCTTACTGAGACAGGGCATATTAATGTGACTGAGACACATACCCTTATGCATACAGACTGGTACTCTGTAGTACATGAATGACAGAGTATAAAAGCACAGTGGAATGATTTATGTTAATGTCAAATAATATTTAAATTGGCTTAATTAAATAGCTTTGCTAAAATGTGAAGATTAATGAGTCATAGGCCTGATGGACTAAATGAAGAGACAAAACATAAATTACACCAGACTCCTCTCTTCACTTTTGCCTCCTATAATTATGAAAGCACTGGAATAATTGACTGTGTTCACTCATGTAAGTATTTCAGACATTAAAAGAAAATGAAATTTCTTACAAACATAACAAACTATCAGTGTGCTTACTCTGGCACATCCTTTCACTCATTGACTCATTTCATTGCATAGAATGTCAAAATGAAATGCAATGCATGCAATACAAAACCAGAGTGGAGCTGATATAAGTGGTAGACAAGGAGAACCACTTGTGTGATCTGAATGTATGCTGCAGCAAATAAAAATAGCCTAGGTTTTCAAGCTACAAACCCCGCCTCCAATGATGCCCATTATTTTCAGACTATCGCAATAAACCAGGTAACCAAAACAACTACAAAATATGTTCTTGCAGACAGCAAGTACTGTGTCAGGTTAGTTATTTTCTTCAGCATTAGTTTTGGGGCTTCCTCTAACACTATTATAAAAACAACTTTTAGCAATTGTTAAATGTTTGAAACTAGACATTAAAAATAAACAGAAAATAATGTCCCATACCTTCTGCAACTGATCAAAAATATAAGATAGAGTCCTGGGAATGATGCCTCGATCACTGTAACGTTCTGCTCCTCCTGTGATGGTAAAAGTTTTGCCACTGCCTGTCTGACCATATGCAAAGATAGTACCATTATATCCAGCCAAAACACTGTACAATTTAAAAAAGGAAGATAATTACTGTTTAAGGCAGAACATATTTTCCATTATCAACTTTCTATAGAACCAAAATACAATTAACAGTAATTCTTAATTACATGGCAACTGTCTTTGGTAATACAACAATACACTTCAAGATATGTATTCTAGAGTCTATAGAATTTAAACTATCTAGAATGGAAGGATTTCTTGATGCCTTAACTTAATCCATTATTATCTGGTCATACTTACTACAATTTACATGAACTTTTCATACTTTTTAGTTTGGAAGATGATTTTTTGCAAGGATGATAGTTAATCTCTTTAAAGACTGTAGATGTCAGGAATTGTGCCATTGATACACTACACGAATCTAGAAATATTTCACATAGGACTTCATTAAATGCAAACAGAGAAAGCTATATTGTGGTTAGAAACTCATGTAAGGATACTGTTATACCAGGGGTCAGTTTTTATTCTGAGAATATGACTATACTGAATTATCAGACTATCCTTGGATAAGAGTATGCAGGAGAACCTGTGTTTTAATCAGTGTAGTTAAGTTTTCATTTACTATGAAAACACAGAAAACCACATTGGTAATAGCAAACTTCTCTGTTATAACTATGACTGTATAAGAAGATCTGGTGGAACAGCCATAATCACTATGTAATGGTATAGCATGAAATGGCATTCAGACTCATCATCTTTTTCACATCTCTTACTTCTAGTTGCAGAAGCACCTAATAAAAATTCAGTTCAAATACCTTTCTCTAATTCACCACACTGTCACCATTGACTTCCACCTCATTTCCACCAAACAGTAGATAAGCTTAATTATCTTAAATTTTGGATTGGATTTACTCTGCTTAAGGACCTACTAATTTTGTTAAACAAAATGAAAAGCAAAAAATATTCTTGTGCATTTTGTTTATTTAAAAAGTGATAAATAAGCTAGGATTTTAATAAATAAAAAGAGGGGAAACAACCCTTGCAAAAGAGGACAAGAAAGATGTATATAGATGGCTGCTGGTCTGGCGCCACGAGAAATGCAATGATTCTCCAACTTAGTAAAGTTTATTTAAAGGCCTGAGTGGTTGCCAAATTGCTTATTTTAATCCCTTACAGTAGGATGTCAAGGACAAAAACAGAAACATGTTGAAAGGAGCTACAGTGAACATCTGCTCCCAAAATGCACAAAGACTGACTATATAGATATTAGATTCCAGATGTTGAAAATCAAAACAATTATTATGATAAAACACCTCATTCATTTATATTAGGAATTTCTAGTGCCCACTGTCACAATATCTGAATGCCGATGACAGTAATGAGTTGTCAGAAGGTAGGGGGTATCAGCAGAAGTTCAGAGATGGCAGATTCAAACTTAGCAAGGGGAAATAATTCTTCAAGTAAATTGTAGTTAAGCTGTGGAATTCTTTGCCACGCCATGTTTTGGATGTTCAAATGCCACACAGGCTTCAGCAGAGATTGGACTAAATCACAAAAAAAAAAAAATTTCTTCAGGGCTAATAAACATGGAGAAATCAGAAAGTCCCTAAACTACAAATAACTAAAGACTAAGAGAATGGAGGAGGCAGCTCTACATGCTTACTCTGTTTATTTTTTCCCTCTCAGCATTGTCTGTTAGTCCCTGTGAGAGACAACATAGTGCACTAGATGTAACCTTGCTCTGACACAACATAGTTGCTCTTCAGCTGGTACAGAAGAGCTCTCTGCCTCTTCAGAGCTAGCATTTGGGGTTGTTAAATTTTCTTACTCCTCCTCTTCTTTAAAGGTGTGTCTTGCAATGCATTAAAAACTAGTAAATGTGTGGCCACAAAGTATTAACTTGATGTCCCCATACTTCAGGAAAAGCTGTTGATTCAAATCACCTCACATGTAAACACAGGATAGAATGTCACATACCATATGCTGTCAAAACAGCTACAGAAGTCAGTGAGTTTTCTTTTTGCTATTTGATTAATATATTTCTTACATTTTTTGAAATGCATGAGCACAGCTCTGGAAAGTTTTCCCTGAAAGTTCATAAAATGTGAACATAACCATGTCAATAATGCATTCTCATAATCCAGTGCAATTATAGGTAATCTTAATACTGCATTACTTGGACATCTTGATTCCACAGTTATGTTCTTTAAATTCTGAAGTAAAAGTCAATCGTATTTTCTAAATTTGTGTGTGTGTATCAATATGTGAGTATAATTATATATATACAAATAATTGCATCCTGTCCATATTTACAGCTTTCATTCAGAGTGTATTACAGCTACCACCAAGTCAATTTAAGGACAGCCTGTCTGAGGTGCTAAGGAAGCCTGCAAGGAAAGAAGACTACCACTAATACCAGTGAAACTGCTGGCAAAGTCTTCTAAGAGTAACATGCAACTCCATCAGGACAAGATGGAGAACAGATTCCCTAAGTTAAGAAGCAAAAAAAAAATGTATAAGAGACATGGGTCTAGGAATTCAGGCAGACTGACAAAGCTGCTTTGACTCAGAAGCAAGCTGTAGACTAAGATCTCGCCTCCTGAAAAGAGTAGAGGGGAAGATGCAGTGAAAAGGAAAAGCCTCCACTGCATCGGCTTGTGGAGAAAGAATTAAACTTATGACCTACACAAAATTAAGATTTTGTGTATACATATATATTTATGGAAGCAAAACTGAAGATGTATAACTACGATTCTGAGTATAACATTGTGATTAGTCAATGTCAATTTCAAAGGTCTGAATGCTATAAAGCCTACATGGATAAAGTCATAAAAATCCATGTCTTATGTGTCTTATTCACATATCTTTTAAGTAACTTCATTTGGAATCAGTGGCAATACAGGATGTTTTAGCAATAAGGCTTGTGGGCAAATTATAATCACAGGCAATACTTGTTGGACATACAGTTTGCTCTTTTCCACTTCTAAGTACTTCAAGTCAAAAAACTCCCTAAACCAAAACTCCCTAAATCTAATTTTAGTTCATTTTTCCAAGGAGTTTAACACTGGAAGGGTAATTATATATAGATGGACTGTCATAAAAAGAACAACTCTTAATTTGGATTAAACAAAAATGACCTTTATTGAAGAGGAGAAAAATTAAAAATATAAAATAAAAGGTAAAAACCCGGGCTCGGAGATCGGAGACACTTGTAAGCCTAACGGGCATTAAGCCCAAGTGCAGCCATGCAGCAACACCGAGGGGACCCTTAGCTAATCTAAGAATCCAGCAGATTTTAAAGCACTCTCCCAGTGGAGGTAGGGACCGAAAAGCTCGGCGTTGGGCCCCTTCCACAGCTAGCCTGAGGAAGTGCTTTGCCAGAGATGTAAAAGGTAGAAGAAGAAAAGCAAAAAAAAGGCCAAAAAGCAGAAAGGCAAAAAGGCAAAAAGGGCAAAGCAAAAAGGGCAAAGGCTCTCCTCGTGCATCCCCCTTTATTCCCTTTGCTCCCTCCCAGACATGCCCAGGGTCCGCCCATTGTCCAGCCTCCATGGCCCTTGATGATAGGTGGGAAAAATTGATGATGTTATTTTCTTCACCAATGGCTCGTTGTTGCTAGGGGAGGACTTTTGAGGTGATGTCACTAATCCTTGAGGCGGGAAAAGTCCCTCACTGATATGCAAGGTTGCCCTGGGGTTACTTGCAGGATCGCTGGAAGGAGACTAAACATAGTTCTGAGGTGTCTTGTGTGGGGGTTGCCTGTCACTTTCTACAGAGGGAGAGACTTACACAGGATTATTAAACTTTTATAAAATTATAGTAACTGTAAAATAATTTTGATAAAACTAATAATTACTAGGGTTAAACATATATAATTGAAATGTAGAAACCTGTAAGATTCAAACAGCAACTGGTATAAGGGCAATAACAGTCTTGACTTTAACCAGGATAGTAACTTTGAATAGCAGGGGTAATCGAGGTAAACTAAATTAGTATAAAATACAACAATAGTCCAGAACCATTTACAAACACTGTTAATTAGCAGAAACATTAACTGGAGTCATAACTTTAGTAACTATTCCTTAATTGCTATGACTAACAACCAACTTTAAAACAAGTAACTATGCAAAAGCCAATTTAACTTATTTCAAGGGTAATTATATGTAGATGGACCAATACCAAATCAATCAATAAATCAATTAAACTAATATCTGTTTACTAAATACTCAGAAAGTTTAAGATTTGTACATAGTATTTTCAACCCAAGATGCACAGTTCCTTTAGGAAAATAAAAAACTCAAAAACTTTCATAAGCCTTTAGCCACCCATAAAATGCTGTTTAAGAAAACAACACCAAACTATACTGCATAATTACCTTTGGCAAAGTGAAGGGTACTTCAGATGCTAGAAGTTAGTATAGTGAGCAGAAAATATACACATTCTCCCTTCCATCCTGAAATATAACTGCAGCAGGTACCAAAAAAAGTTGGCAACTTTAGACATGATGTTGGCAACATTATGACATGACAGGAAAGGAGCATATTTTCTAAACAGCATCCACCAAAGGGATCTTTGAATATTCTCATTTGCAAATTAAAGCTGTCTTCAACAGTAGTGGAAGTGATTCTTTGCTGGGAAAGGTGGTAGCGAATCAGCAGCTCTTTTCTGCGTTTTCAGCAAAACCCACTTTGCAAGATGTCAGTTTCCACAGGCAAAGTCCGCATCTTTGCTCTTCAGAGTCTCTGAACAGAAGTCCCAAATTTTTGTTAAACTTAGTATTTGAAACTACACAAGTTGACATGGATAGTGATGGTAGTCATGCAAGGACTTTAAACTATGCATAAATACAAATCACACACTAAAAGGGTATTTTCAGTCATGCCTCCTCAGTGTTATGAGAATACCCAGAACTCTGCGTATTTTTTTTCCTCTCTGAAAGCTGTATTTTGGCATGGTTAAGAAGACATTTTGTTGAATAAATAGTCTCTTTACTACTTCAAACAAAACACATCAAAGACCCATAATCCAAGGAGAGGCTTTGCAGAAAAGATCTTTCATGCACTTATATAACATTGTATAGCACCCTGTTCAGAAGTTCATGGACGACTTCCAGACAGATTAGCTAAAATACTGCTGGAGCAATCTGTCTCTAGCACATTTTACCAGAGTTATGGTTGTCAGAATTACTGGAGGGTCTTGGTTTCTTTATCAATACCAAGTCAGAACTGAAAACTGTGACTACAGAGAAGAATAACTTTAAAATATTATGGCTAAAATCTTCTCTAATTTTTTTTTCATTCTATTACAGAATTCAGAGGGATCATCTTCATTATTCACTAAAACATGCAGGCATATACTTGTAACACTTTGTGATTGACTTAGTTTTTATAAGAAGAAAAGAATAATAGATATAAAAAACTCAGTTTCTAACAAATAATTTGTTGATTCAGCTTTGCTTGTACTGCTTATAACCACATATTCCATGTTACTATCTGAAAAATATAGACCAACTTAAATGTCAAGGAAAAACTTAAGTTGTCGTGTGCATGAGCTGTAAGTCTGACTTGTTGAAGTTCATACCTGTGAACAATAAGATGCATGGAAAGGGGATAAATCTCATTGGCCTGAATTTCTGCATATAAGGACATCTCAAAGAAGCCTGCCTAAGACTTCAAATTCTGTTAAGGTAAGATTTCCGCAAACAACATGACATTTCATGGAAAACATGGACATGCAACACGTCTGCAAAAAGTTGTATTTCAATCTCATTTAATATACTGAGCTATCTTCATGGCTTCTTATTAACGTGTGGAAGATCTCAGTTTCATGACTGCCAAGAAAGGCCCCAAAAAGGCAAAAGCTGCACATTCAAAGAGAGCAGAACTAATCAAATTTAATCTCAATATTTTAGATTTAACTCACGATGCCAGAATATCAGGATTTCTAGATTTTGTAGCATAAATGATAAATATGGCAACATTAAATAAACATATATATTTAAATTGAATATTTATTTTTGTGTTTCAGCAAAAATACATACGGTCAAGTCATATGAAGACTCACATATCACAAAACTGAATATAAGAAAAAATAATGTTTTCTTGATATATTAATTGGAAATGGAAAAGTACATCTATGTAGCCACATCTACATATGTTTGCTGCATGTTAAGGTGGGTGCGATGATAAATGTAAGCCTTATCTTTTTGATCACTGTAAGAAAAGTCAATTTAAAGCAAAATATTTGTGAAGAAACATCATGATTACCTGCTACGTATTATGAGCTCATCAAGAAGTATTTATGCAATAAGCAAGTCTCTTTAGCAAAGCTGGTATCATTGAATAACATAAAATTGTGCAAAAAGATTTTGCTTGGTGGAAATCAGAATAAGACGGAGTGAAGAGAAAAAAAGAAAATAACAGCATTAATTGCAGGCAAGCAACTCCCAAAGTATGAATAATTATTGTTTATTACATGCCTAAATCTTCTTTATCCTTTTATTGTGCATTATAATTTATCATCAAATTATATGTCCTCTTCAAGATGATTATAATTTAGAAAAGGATTAGGTCTGTTCTTACATTTTACTCAAAGAATTGAATGCTTCTTTTTTCGATCAAGCACTGAAAACTTACTGCTGGTTTTTAGAAACACAACAGCTTGTGCTTTACCTAACAGAGCTAAACAGCAACAAGTTTAAACAAGATAAAGCATTGAATATATCCTCTATGTTGTTTAGAATTTAAATCTCACCTTTTCCAAGCAAAAGGTGGTTTGTGCACACAGCTAACTAAGGAGACTGATTTGATCCCACTGCTAAATAAACCTAATCATATATTATGACAGCAACGTGATGGGATAAATTAAAAATGTTCAAGTCTACCTCCAGCTATGACACAGACTATCAAAAAACCTCCCGCTACAACAGTGTTTGAGACAGAAATTGCAATACTTTTAGTATTTTTCTAACCAGAATACTAAAATGTCCACTGGGAAAGAATTCTCCACCTGCAAAGTATCATTAAGTAAGATCATGATGCACAGCTTATTCAATTTAATGACCACATTTACAATATGTCACAGTTTTAGGGAGCCAACTTGATGCAGATTTTTTCTGCTGTAAATGCTTGAACATACTATAGGATTTACACTTATCTGCATGCATCAAAAGTACATCAAATACCTTAGAAACTCCCAACATACAATCTGCAAATATTTTTTCCAATTAACATGGAATAATCTTAATTTTAATACTTGTTTTGAAAAAGAGACATATAATAGAAAAACAGAAAGCTAAAATAAATGTTCCTTATATATTCCACTTTCAGTACAACCTTAATACCACTTAATAATCCAAGTATTTTTACATAAAAGATTATGTAATGATGATTGCTCAAGAAAATCAGTTTGGGCTTTATGAAAAATGAATTATAACATGCTTTCTCTTCTGCACTTTGGACTTTGAGAAACTATCTATTATCAGGCATAGGACAATTTTTACAAGATTGTAAAGGAGAGCAACACCATGCACATGTTTTCACCTCAAATTTTCTTCCTCACTTATCAATTAACTTGCATGTTCTAACTTACTTGTAATTAGTGGCGATTCAAAACCATGCACAATGAGATATGAACTTTTAATTTGACGATTCATTTCAGACCCCCCTTTAATGAGTGCCGTCACAGAGTTATGTGCTGGCATTTCCAGTCACTCTACTGCCTTGTCTCATTCCTGAAAGATGTCTAATTCCTAAATATAGTGTGATGCAGAAGTATAACTCATGGAAGCAATTCCACTTAAATTCATAGATATGTTATGTTTACAACCGCCTAACATTCCTCAAGTGAGAAATTCCTCAAGTGAGAGCTAGACAATTTATGGGTAGTTACTACAGTCTAAAATATCATTCAGTACTTTGTCCCTGAGTATCTGAGACAATATAAATAGTGGTAAAAGCCCAGTGACAGTAGACAGAGGTTGAAAGCAGACTGAGGTTGTTTTATTGTGGTTGGATTTTCTGACTACATTTTGTTTTAATTTCCAGTGAAAATCATTTGTTCTATTTAAAGCTTATGGACACAGAACTTTTCATTTGTTTCTATGCTCATTGTTAAAGAGACTTCAGGAAGGCTTTTGCCTAAGTATAACCAAGAACTCTGCTTCCTCTGCTGCTGCACTGTTTTTGCTGAATAAAACAGAACGGTTACCTTCTCTCTTCCCTGAGTTCTGTCCCCAGTTTTGGGCCCCCCAGTAGAAGAAAAATGGTCTAAAGAAACCAGAGTGAGCCTGATAGAACCAGTTTAGTTCAGGCTGCAGCACATCATGCACAAGAAGCCAAGTGAACTGGTTCCTATCAACCCGGAGAAGAGAAAGCCTTGCATGTACCTAAATACCACCTTCTGCAATGGATCATTAGAGATGGACTCAAACTCCTCCCAGAGGCTTACGGTGGTAGAACACAAAGCAGCGGTCACAAGTTGCAAGGGAAGAAACTTTAAGTGGGTATAAGGAAAATATTCCTCACAGTGAAAGTAGTTAAGCCTGGGAACACGTTCCCAGATGGATTGTGGGATTCCCATCTTTGGACATTTTTGAAGCTCTACTGGACAAGGGCCTGCGAAACGTGATCTAGAAGCTAGATCTGCTTTCCTCAGAACGTTGGTCCAGATAACCTACAGAGGTACCTTTTTACCTACTTACTCAAATTTGTTGAAAAAGTTCAAAGTGAAAGTTTTGTACGAATTCTATAATATGAATAAATTAAACAATGAAAACCCCTTATTAATAAAAGACTAAATTCTGTAAGTGTTTTTATGTAGGTAAGAGAAAATCCTGAGAACAAGAAACAACTTTCATCTTAAAAACTTATTTACTTTTATTCTGTTAGTTTATTTCAGCTTCAAATTATTATTTTTACCTGAGTTCTGCCATCTTCATTTTAAGTGTGTAGAAACATAAAAGCATGTGGCTGAAACAAATATTCAGTAAGTATAAAATAGTAGACTAATGACAAAAGCAGAAGACACCAGTTTCTTTGATCTTTGGATACTGTTGGCCCTTCTTTTTATCATAATTCTTTCAGACCTGAAAAATTTTACCAATGTCCCTTACTTTCCTTCCTTCCTTCCATCTCAAAAAACCTCAATTCATTGATATTAAAAAAATAAATTAACACAGTCCTGGCAAAAGCAGCCCCCCAAATTATACTGAAGATAAAAAGAAGGAAGAACTTAGTTTCAAGGATCTGGAAAACAAGTTTTCAGGAGAATCTGTCTTTACAGAGCCTCAGTTTTCAGGTATCTTCTAACACTTGGAGGTCAGACGAAAGTTTCTTTTAATTAAAATAAACAAAGTATCTCAGTATGACATTTTTTCTTTATGTCTTTGCCAGATTTGTGGAACAAATCCAAATTGGTAATGCCTCATCTTTAAAAAACAAAACCGATTTCCAAATGTGCATGTAGCTGCTTTGAGAGATTAATGCAGGCAAGTTTCCTTAGAAATTTCAGAAGTTTTCCTACAGAAAAATAATAAAGTAATATATTTTCTCATTTTGACTAAGATCTCTAAATATATTTAGAATTTCACCCTAAACACTGCAAAACATAAGTGACACAAAGATATTCTGAATCAAAGCTTTCAAACTGTAACATAATAAGCAGCCCATTCTTGAACAATTCTAAATTGCACAATTTAAGTCAAAACAAACATAAGCCACTAATAGTCATTTGAGAAGAAACATCAATGACACTTTTCACCTTTTATTTCCTCATAGTTGTACTCCCTTTGAGATAGAACACCTAGCATTATTATCTCATCTCTCAGTTTAGGGGAAAGTTTAAGCTACATTTCTTTCAAGCTGACACGTGAAACAATGTGTCCTTTTGCTATACATAGATTCTATAGGTCTTTGTGATGCAGATGAGGCAAACCACTACTGTCAACACTGTGTGACAAATATATCCAGGTACAAAATGGATAATTGTTAATATAAATATTTTTACTACATTTTCTGTAAGAATACACAGCAGAAAAAAAAAACCCACAAAACCAGAGGAGACTAAACTGAAATAGTTTATATATTACAGATGCTAATTCTTAGGAAAAACATAGCACATAAGAAGAAAACAGAACCTGCAGTAATGGGAGCATTATCCTCAAGGCCATCAGATTTTTCAAAAGAAAACAGGTGATTGCCATTAGGTTTATAAATGGCTGAGCTATTTCTTATTTGCATGAGATATCTGAAGAGAAAATATTTTCAAATGTCATTCTTTAATAAATCAAGAAATCTAATACTAAAACATTGGCCATATTAGAACTGAAAACCCAACTAATTCAAAACAGTTAACATTTTCTACTTAATTTCTGATTGCATACACAATCATAATACTAATATTTGAAACATTTTAAGAGTAGCCTTGTTTAGTTGTGAGGCTAAAACAATGCTTAATCATAAGCAAACTGTCAAAGTAGGATGTTATTTATTTTCCCTGTTTTTGATAGTGTAACAGAATTAGTGCTGCTTCTTAAACACCAAGTTGACTCTGCACAAAAACATTCTCAAGAATATATATATAAAATTAAAGGCAAAGAAACAATGTAAGAGATGACTCAGGGATAGAAAAAATAATAAAGTTCAAGCAAATCACATGCTTATAATGGTTTGCAGAGGTTGGCACTTTTGACTGAAAAAGCAAATTAAACAAACTAATGTCTGGTGCCTCTGAAACCACAGGCAAGATGACAATGTAACTGGACTTACAGAAAAAGAAGTAGTGGCCCAACATCAAAGAAAATACACTTAAAAAGGAAAAAAAAAATTAAAAAAAAAAAAAAAGAAAGTTGCATCCAATTTCCATCCATCCAAGAAAAAACTAGAAAGATTTTAGAATCCTGAGCATTGCATTTCTGGTTTTAGTTTAAACAATGCCCAAGATTTTTTTTTTTGGCCATTCAAATCTCTAACTGAATTTTCTCAGGACTGTAAGAATGCATGACAAAGAGCCTCAAAATGTTAGCGAACTATTTCATTGATATTTTCCTGCTACTTTCTTTTCCCTGGCAATACACACATAAAAACTGTTCCCTTAGTAAAGCGAATCCAACAACAGAAATGTGTGTATTTGCAACAGCTTTTTCATGCAAGAGAATGATGACTTTGAAAGAAACAAATAATGAAGAACATTTTGCTATGAAAAACTGTTGTCTTTAAGAGAAACAGGGCAATTCTTATTGTCCCATGATGGAAAGGAAAATGGTGTCATTAACCACAGAGTGAAATATATTTCAGGCCCAATTCAGGACTCCATTAGCCAAGGAACCTCATGACACTGTAGACATTTTGAAATACATATTTTACTCTAATAAAAGGTAAAAAATTAAGAGGGTGGATAAAAACATGAACATATTTCAGTTACTGTCTACTCTTTTATAAAAACGCAAGTAAAATTATCCTTCAGTATTATCAGTAACAACACAAACATCATTTAGAATACAAGCTTTACCACATTATAATGCTCAGAGACAAAATCTTGATTTCATTAAGAATGGTTTTACAAGTCAATTTTAGCATTAAAGATAAAGTCTCAGCTATTTGGAGATAATTGTATACCTAAACACCATTGATTTTAATAGCATTCAAGTACTTTCAAGTACTTAAAAATACCTAAACCCTGAAACTAAAGCCTATATAATGGAGAAAATTAATATATAAAAAAGTCTTTTATCAGCCAGCACTGAAATAAAGGAAAAGAATACCCCTTCCTGTTTATTAGAGCACTGTATAGACAAACTATTCAACTGGAAAACATTTCTATATTCTAGAAAAACACTCCAAAGGGAAAAAAATCTAGCCAGTCTCTTACTAGTTAATTTTGAGACTCTGAACATTTGTTGAGGATAATTAAGTCCATAGTATGTAACAATGAGACTTTTAACCCTTCTCTTTCCAAACACACTCAAGATAAAGACTTCTTCTGCAGTCAATATTAAACCCAGAAATATTTAAAGTTACATGTATGAGCTAATCTGAAGCTATACATGATAATGTCAGATAAGCAAAGAAATATCTTTTGGATGAGAAAGTAATATAACAAGCATTTTTAAGTCTATTTAGCTCATTCTAATGAAGTTTCAAATTCACTGGCTCTTCATTTTCACTATCAATTACTTTTCTGCTTTATGTGGGACTTTAGAGAGGAAAGCAGGAGGGGTGGGAAGAAAGAAAATTAAATTATAAAGAGAGAGATATGTTTTTCTTCCATGGAACAACTTGAGAAAGGCTTAGTGTCCAGCTGAAGATGTTTGTTTTCCTACAGTGCTAAACACAGGACTGTGCAGAATCATAGCTTAAACCAACAGATGGGTCAGACAATGAATGAGAAAGCTGGCACTTGAAGCAATACTTCCCAACTCACAACGAGTTTGGATTTTGAGCAGTAAGTTTGATGAACAAGCAAACACTATGCAGAAATTTTGCTTCCTCCAGCATGGGATTTTCTCCCTCACTAAAACCAGTACAAATTTCAGCAATGCAAACAGCAAACCGAGCAAAGAGAATGGCATCTTGGAAAACCCACCTGCTTCAGAGTGGCATTCAATTCACACAGTGAATGCAGCAGTCTTCATCAGACTTAAATATTTGCCTTTTCAAATTGTCAAATATCAGCATTGTTTGATTATGAAAATGGGGGAGAAAAAAAAAAACAAACAGTGCCAAAAGCACTGCCTTACATGTTAAGACAAAAGTAGTAAGAACAAGTTTTAGGAATTTCTCCACAGATATTAATGAGAGTCCTTAACTTAATGAAAACTATATGGGAGGGATAAGATTTTCATTAGGTTTACCTCTTCATGAAACTATATAGGGAATTCTTTTCTAAGGCAATTAAGTCAGCTTATATTACAGATAAAAAAAAGAATTGGGCATGGATTTCTATGGCTATACAGCAAAAAAGGCAACATTAGCATTGCTATTTTAAGAGTCAAAAATGGAGCCTTAGTATGCATAAAAATCTCAGGGGACTGTATGTCTCCTGGAATCAGACATGCCAGTATTTAGAAAATTAGAACATCAATCCACTTTTACAACGACACAAAGACTTGCCAGCTCTCCTCCGAATAATACAACAAAAGCCGAAATAGCTTCTCCCTGGTTACTTGCAAGATCAACAACGTACCATTCTGCTACTGGTTTGGCAATGCTGTCAAAAATCACATCTTGTTTTGCCTCTTGACCAAAAATTTTCTGAAATCTGAAAATATTAAGCAAATAATAATTGCTTAGAATGTTAAAACACTACTTGATTCATACATTTTTGTTTGTGTTTGCAATAGTCAATGTTTACATCATTAGGCTTACATAACTCGGTACAATGTTTTCCCTGTAGTCTTAACTACAGCTTGCTGTTGTGCTATTGTACATAAATAGGCTGTACACAGAGCTGCTTTGACAAGATCTGTACAATAAAATCCTCTGATAAAATGATGTGGCTTAGAAAAAAATAAACCGTATTTTAAATCTATCAAGAGAATTAGTGTTTGTAACTGGCACCACACTGAATACTGGATAAATAGATTACACTATAACCAAATACAGCATCCCACCAGTAGAGCCAGGCTCACATTTTTTCAAGCTATTTCCTTCATTCTGCTGCACAATTACTATAGGTAACAAGGAGATATTTAATTCAGTATGTTTTGTCACTTTCTATGGAAAATACCTGCATTTATTTTACAGAATCAGAAATTTTGAGGTTGGAAGGGACCATTTGCTCCAACCCCCCTGCTCAAAGCAAAGCCACCAACAACAGGATTCTGTCCAGTCAGATTTTGACTATTTCCACATGTGAAGGCTGCACAACCTCTCTGGGCAACCTGTTCCAGTGTTTGATCACTTCACAGCAGGATCACCAGCACAGGAAGGACATTGACCTGTTGGAGCGAGTCCAGAAGAGGCCACTAAGATGATTAGAGGGATGGAGCACCTTTCCTGTGAAGAAAAGCTAAGAGAATTGGGATTGTTCAGCCTGGAAAAGAGAAGGCCTTGGAGTGACCTAATTACAGTCTTACAGTACCTGAAGGGAGCCTACAAGAAAAATGGAGAGGGACTTTTAATAGCACATGTAGCGACTGTGCAGGGGGGAGTGGCTTCAAACTGAGAGTAGGTTTAGATAACATATTAGTAAGAAATTATTTACTGTGAGAGTGTTGAGGCACTGGAACAGGTTGCCCAGAGAAGCTATGGATGCTCCACCCCTGGAAGTATTTAAGGCCAGGCTGCATGAAGCTCTTAGCAACCTGGTCTAGCAGCAGAGGGGGTTGGAACCAGATGATCTTTAAGGTTCCTTCCAATACAAGCTGTTCTACAATTCTGTGATATTTCCTGTAATGCAATTTGTGCCCATTAACTCTTGTCCCGCACATGGGCACTGCTGAGAAGCACCCGGTTCCATCTTCTCTATCTCCCCTTCCCCTATCAGGTGTTCATAGACATTGACAAGATGGCCTTGAGCCTTCTCTGAAGAGTCTCAGGTCTCTCAGCCTCTCCTCACACGTTAGACTCTCCAGTCCCTTAATCATCTTCATGTCCCTTTGCTGGAGCCCAGAACTGGACACAGAATTCCAGATGTGATCTCACTGGTTTTGATGAGGGGAAGGATCAACTTCCCTGATCTGCTGTCAGTGCTCTTCTTAATGCAGCCCAGGGGTTGCTGACCTTCTTTGCCACAAATGGTGTACTGCTGACTGATGTTCAACTTTCTGTCTACCAGTATACAGGGTGTGCATTTCTGCTTTCAGTCAAACTTGGGCCTGCCCTGGTTATTCCTCAGTGGGAGCAGGACTTGGCATTTCATTTTGTTGAACTTTAATAAAGTCCTATTGACTCATTTCTTCAGTCTCTTGAGGTCAGCAGGAATGGCTGGTGCATCAACCACCCCTCTCAGTTTCATACTGTCTGTGAACTTGCTGAAGCTACACTTGGTCCCATCATCCAAGTCATCAACGCTAAACAGGGCCACACCCTTGTATTGGCTGCACTAGTCACTGGCCTCCAGCTGGCCTGGCTGACAGTCCCCTGATGCAACCCTCTGAGCCCAGCAGCTCAGGTTGTTTTCAGCACCCCTCACTGTGTCCTTGTCTAGGCTTTCCTGGTTCCATTGCTTACACAGAATTCCTGGGTCACCTGACAGTGCTCCCACCCATTCTACCCCTACTTTTAATAATGCCATTTAGTCGGGAGATGCTTCCTCATCCATCATTTTCTGTTCATGTGGATGGATTGTTCTGGAGCTTGGAGAAGGTGATCCTTGAAAATCAGCCAGTTTTCCTGGACGTCTCTCCAGAACTGTGTCTCAGAGAATTCTTTCAAGCAGACCCATGAACAAGCCAAAGTCTGCATTCATTAAGTCCAGGGTTGCAATCCTGCTTTTTGCCTTACTGCCTTCTCTCAGTACCCTGAATTTCACTATCTCATGGCCACTGCTGTCAAAGCTACCTCCAGGCTTAATATCCCTCAACAGTTTGTCCACATTTGCAAATATCCTGATTGGCCTCTTAACTGTATGTTAGGAAGTTGTCATCCACATATTCCAGCAGCCTCCTGTACTGCTGGTGCCCTGCTGTGTTGCCCCGATTTGGAACTTTATACTCCCACAGAACTTCCCAGGGTGTGCAGAAAGGCCTTACAGACACTGGCTATGTAGAAAGGCACCGTACTGACCCATGCAGTGGGTATAGTATCACAGACAAATGCCATACACAAAACATATATTCTATCCTGCTAATGTTTAATCAGTAAAGTAACTCAAACAATTATTCTTGCATTGTCTTAAGGATAATAAGGCATAGAGTTTCTCAAAATCCATCTCTACAGAGCTTTTGATAAATTATAAAGTCAGACTAAAGTCATTAAGTCAGGCTTGGGCATCTGCAACCTAAGAAAATGTTGCATATTAATCTATTTGGAAAGGGAAGCTCCTCTCTTCCCAAGCAGATTACCTTAGCTGATGTAAAATGACATCAGTCTGAGCTGCAGTTGTTTATGTGGAGCTCTCTTTTCTAAGAGAAACAAATTCCTTGTTGTTTATTGTAAAAAATAAAGCATATCCAAACCGGAAAAAGGCAGTCTCAACCTCATCATAGGAGGTGATTATATACGTCGCTTTATTCATCATCAAAATTTTAAAGTGTTGCCTCACTTTTCTGTTGAAGTAATAAAAATATTTGATATTGCTGTATTGATTTTAAGTTCCTAAAAAATATTTACATTCTACAACCAAGGATTTGTTTCTTTCAACAATTTCTGGTTTTCTTTACCTTGCTTTGCCTATGTCTGAAACAGTTTCTAAACAGTGTTTTACATCAAGACTTCTTCAGCCAGCCTATGACAACTCATTATATCACAAGAGAACACACAGTCCTGCTTCAGTCTTCATACACAAATTCCAACCAAGGTGCAAAAATAGAACTGATAAATGAACCTTTGAGATGAGACTTAGAAATGCATAATGACGTGCAACAGACAGACAACAGTATGAAAATTTTATCCAATGCTATCAGACCCATTGTAGTGAAGAGCATATGGCGAAGTATTCCTCTTGTTAAGGGAGTTACATAAAAATAAACCCACCTAGACCATAATTTAATTTTAAAATGAGACTTTTACTGAGTCTATATATCTGTATCACTACACATAGTGTTGTCAATCACTAAAGGCAGAGAGTACAAAGATAAGGCTTCTACTCACTTGAACTTGTAGCTTTCTCGTTTATTATTGATAAATCCATCTGCTAAGTCACGTGGCACAGTAATCTCCAGACTGGGCAGAGGTTCCTCATCATCAACTGAATAACTCTAATAAGGATGGATACGAATTCATACAATAATTTCATCAATAGAACAGCATTACCCCTAGATATAACACTTACCTAAGCACAGCACCTATAATTGTCTGGAGATAAACCTTTTACAAATTGCACAACATATGTGTGCAGATCTTCCTTAACTACTACACAACAAAACCAGCAAATACCAGCATTATCCTGTCACCATGTAAACACTCCAATAATATTTGAAACAAAAGCGTAGCCTCTGTGACATAATTTGCTTACTAAACCACTTTAATATCTGTGATAGTACAAAAAACAAAGCACGGCCTCGAGTGCCAACCTTTTCAAAAAATCTGGAAGAATACATTAGGAAAGGCTACGACAAGAAAAAGGCTGCGACGAGAAGAGCTGGTTTAAAACAAGAAGGCAATTAAGAAACCTAAATGCACGGTTCCTGAGGAACAGTTTAATTGTATTTGTTATCCCTTGGGAAGGCAGCTGCAGACTGGGAGCAACACGTTCCCCTCCCTTGCTCAGAACACTGCTGAACTGCACAAACCCAGTGACGCGTGTCAAGTGTTTTCCTGCGGAGCCCTTCTCTAATAACTAGGCTGGAAGTTCCTCACCCATTCCCCCCTACAGTTACAGCCTAAACTCCTCTACTCCGCGGTTTTATGAACTTTCGAAGGCTTCAGTGCCGAGAAGCTTTTCACCGCACACCCACCCACGTATCAGCCTCTCCGAGCCTCTTGAGGGGAAGGGCCCCGCCCCGCTCCCCCCACCTGAGCGGGGAACGCGGATCCCCGAGCAGCCCTTGGCTCTCCCCGGCCTCCCCAGTGCACCCCCAGGGCACAGCCCCCGGCCTACCCCCGCCTGCTGCCGCCTGCCCAGCGGCTTCACCCGCGCGTACACCCGGATCGTCTCCTTCACCATCGCCGCCGCCGCCAGGCCCCGGCAACGGTAACCGGGCACGGCCGGCGGGCACGCGGCGCCGCGCGCCCCGCGGCGGGAGCGGCTCCCGGCCCCCACACGCCCTCAGGGAGCGGGGAGCGGCCGCGCTGCTCCTGCCGCAGGTGACCGCCCGCCTCGCCCGGCACACCGACTCCCCACCAGCTGTGCTCCCCGCGGCCAGAGTTTCACGGCTGCGAGCGAAGAGAGCTCGCACACACTGCCCAGCCCACAGGTGCGGTGCGCGGGGGGCGTGTGGAGCGCTCCGGGCATTCCCCGTCCGATCGCTTGTGCCGCACCTGTTTGTCCGCAGGGATCTCCCGGCGCAGCCCACCTGTGTAAGGCTCAAGAGAAGCAGGTGTTTTGTCGTTATGCAGTTGGAACACCATGGGGGGAAATTGAGGGGAAATACCAAGATTGCAGGCGGTGAGGACATCAGTTCCTTAATTCTAATGTAAAAATCGTTGTGAAAAAAACCCCCAACCTGCTAGTGGAAGAAGGGGCTGTTGTCTCACTATGAGAGCTAAACTTAGACAGCAGCAATAGCAGAACCCCATCACTCTGTGAAGTGGTTACTGAAGAGTCACACAAACAACATGATGGTATTTTTGTCTTGGTTTTGGTGGGATATAGTGGTAGGGATCAGATTACAGTGATTGCAAGCACACTAACTTAAATGAAGTGAAAAAATCAGGGACTTGAGTATGGAGGAGGATACAAATTTCTCTAGCTTAGACACGGCAGAAGTATGTTGAACTTGTATTCCAAATAGGAAAAACAGTAGGGAAAAGCTGTTCTCTCTCAGCTAAGTAACTGTCTCAGAAAGCATATGAGGCATAAGTAGTGAGCCTTCAGGGAATAAAATAGAAAAGGACTAATCACCATTTAAAGTCAAGTGCAAAAGTCAAAAGGGTAAAAATGAAAACAAATGGAAAATATTACTTGGTGATTAAATAAAGAGTGAAGGAAAAATAGGACATTGGAATGGGATAATGGAACAAATAGTAATTATCTTCTCAGCATTGCTCCGAAACTACAAAAAAGTTTGCCTTTTGTTAGTAGGTATGGGGATGTTGAAGGCGATGTTAGAGGCAGAAGTGACTGAAGGAAGGGAAACGACTGCAGCCCAGAGGGAAGCAGAACTCACAGTGTTCAATTAATTTAGACTAGGAAATCAGGATTTGGAAGGGAAGCATAAATAATTTAATCTCCAGAACTCTGAAAGAATCTCGATGTTTAATTGAAGGTTCGGGAACTGGGTTTGTTGGTTTGCTTGGTTTTGAAATGAAATGATGCAGGACAGTACAATACTTTTTGAAAACTGCAAATGTAACAGTCAGCTATGTTATTTAGCAGCTTAGCTGGATTGTGAATTAGCTGGGCAGCATACATTGTAATGTTGCAGTTAATTGTGAAGAAAGCCATTTTGTGTCTGCCAGTGTTCAGTAGCTGGAGTATGGAGCTGGGTGAACGACACAATTGCTTCTGGTGCCAAGCCTGCTCTGCAAATGGTTTAGGTGCCTTTCTTCAGCCTGAAGCCTGAGCTGTAAACTCTGAGCCAGTGGCACAGTGAAGAGACACTGGTTTTTTATGGGATGGTCTGAATATGCTATGAAACAGAGAAGCCAGTGATCCACCTTAGACTCAAGCTGCTTCCAGAATAAAAGCATAGCCTGAATTTCTGAAACAGGAGAAGGAATCCTGGGCCACGTGCAGAATGATCACTTGCATAGCAGGAGAAGAACAAAGATAACAGAAAGGACATAATTATCTTCTGAAATACCCTTTCCATTACACAGCTGTCCTTGCAGAAATGCTGGAGTGTGCTCCATAATCTATTGCCTTCAAGAATGGCGTGTTAGCCAAGTAGCACCCAAATCAGAATTAGTACTCTAGGCTCACTCATCCTTCTGCAAAACAAAATCAGCATCATTAATTTGACCAATAAAATTATTCAGGTTTTCCTCTTGACTATAGTATGTAGTAAGCTGACTGCAAAAGGTGGGATATCAGTGAAAGAATTTTAAGAGGAATAAGAACTTAGTTAAAGGTGATCTGTTATAGTTTTTAAGAAAAAGGGTATTGGACTGTAAAGAAATTTTTAGCAGGCTTTTGTGAGACAGACCTTATGTGATATTTTAGTTAATAACTTTGTGCCAAAAAAGGGAGTGTGTACTAATTAAACTCTGATGATGATGTGTCTGAGAGACATATGTGCTGAAAAGGCTCAAGATATACAGGAGAAGATGAATGACCATGAGGATTAGAGTAATAGATATGGATAACCATGAAATGTGTTGTAAGTTGCAAAATGTTGAAGGCATGTAGGATGGAGGGCTAATGACAACACATTCTGCTGCAATCTGGAATCCATTCAGCTACAAATGTCAGAAGATTTTCTGGTTGTGAAAGTCCAGAAGACACCTGCCAATGATAAAAAGCTATGGTTCTTCAGTGAACTGAGAATGTGTGCTACAAAGGAAAGGAAGCAATCACACTATTGTACAGAGTCCTGGAGAGACCTTCATCATACTTTCTCTGTGTGTTTATGGTCAGCTCCTTTTATTTCTGCAAGCTTTTGAATACAAGGGCTACTACAATAGTTAAACTGCTGTAGATTTTGATTTAAGAGAACAGACCTGTAGGACTTAGTGTATTTAGCAAAGACTGAGTGTGAGAGGCTGTATGAGTGAGTATGAATACACTATGGGTAATTGATGTGAAAGTGAAAGAATCTTCTAAGATGGACATGAGAAAAAAATGGAGATAATTTACGGTGAATAAATGCACACTGGAAGGTGGAGGAAAATGAATTGCATTAGTTTCTTGATTTGTCCCTTTGGATACTGGAGAAAACAAGATTAAGTTCTGAAAGAGTACTACATGATCTCTTACATTAGCAGGGGTTTGACTCACAAGGTGAAATCAAGAACCTCTATTCCAAAAAGTCTTTTTCAAGACTATTGAAATATCTTTCTAGGACCAAACTATGAACAAGAAGGTAAAGACAGGGTACATCTTTTTCTCTGAAGCCACCTGATGCAACTTAACTTCACCTTATGTTCTTATCCTAACCATGATGATATCTTCTTCCCTGGAGATATCTATTTTCTTTTAAGGTCACTGTCAACATGTAAACTTGAGTTAATTAAAAAAGTGTCATGTTCTCAGTTATAACTTTTAGGCTGTAGGCAACCTTCAGTCAACTTCATAGTTTGAAAATCTGTAAGACATATACTATCCTAATTAGACTGGTCAACAGTTGCACATTTCACAGAAAATATAAAATAAATACCTCCAAGTCAAAGAACTTCCACAGCTTTATTATTTATCTTCTTGCCTATCTTTAGGACTTCTTTTCATCTGTAGGAAATCAAACTTTCTCTCTTTACTGACTCTCATTTTCTTAGTCTTTGTGTTCTCTGTCTACATCAGCTTGTCTAGTACAGGAGATAGTAAGAAACTGAATATGGTTCTTCTAAGTCTCATCACTGTGGTTTTAATTTTCATGTAGAGCTCCTGAGGTATATAAATTTAAAGTTCAGCATTTCCTGTCATCCTTTTAGAAGAAACCCATACACTCAGATGTCGTCAAGAAAGAAAATAAAAGATTAAACTTAGTTCAATCGTTCCAGCAATTTAAGAACAAGGTCAGGTGTTTGCACTTATTTCAGTAGTTTGAATGCAGCTTCATTTGTGCCTAAGAGCAAGAAATGCTGATAAATACTTTATGAGATTCAAAGTGGTTTCAAAAAGTGAACATTTTGTCCTTGAAAGAGATTCTAGTTCAATAAGAAATTATCCATTTGCCTTAGGAATTAATAGACGAAGTTTTATATTGGCTCTTACACAAGAGGTCCGATTTCGTACTTTTAAAATTACTTCCAACTTCAAAATAGATAACCTCTAGGGGGTTTTTTGTATCCTTGAGTTTGACTAGCTTATATAGGATTCTGAGAGTGTTAAGCAGAGGAAAATTTGTGCCATTGTGGAAGATGAACTTATAGCAGGTTCCCATTTTTGCACCTGCTGTGAGACATTGTCATGGTTTAGCATAGCTTGGTTTTTAGCTAAGGAGATATCCACCAGCCATGGAGGTAATTCTCTGTGAGGAGCTGCTAAGCGCTTCCTCTGGACCCGACAGAACCAATCAGCTGGCTAGTTTTGAATACTGACAACTCTTTTAAGCCACTTAAGAAAGCTGAACACGCCCTTGTGAAATCACATTTAAGAACGAGCAAACCCCAGGAAAAGCTCTCTTGCTTCTGGCTTCTGGACATGTAACTGAGGGATGCCTGGTGGGGCCAGGCTGGGCCCTGCTCTGTCTGTGGCGGTGGCCCACAGCGTGGCTCAGCTAAGATTCTGCTGTCACTGGATTTCTGGGCAGGCCACTGAGATCTTGGCTGCTCCTGCTCTGCCGGAGGCTTGGCACAACCCTCCCCAGTGCGGCCGCCGAAATGAAATTCTACACTGTGATAGCTCCGGCTGCTGCCCGGCAGAGATTGGGTGACCAACAGCGAGAGGCAAATTCCTGCTGCAAGGCCCAGGTAAGATTAACTCTTTCAGCACTGTAGAATTCCCCGGAACAGATGAAACCTACAGACATCAATCGTCTCCCGAGTCAGAGGAAAGGAAAAGGTGAAGACCCGTGAAGAAAACAACATAGAGACACCAAATTCAGCGAGGAGGGAAGAGCTAAAGCTCAGAGAGAGGAGAAAGAGGAGATGCTTCAAACCTAGGAGCTGAAATTCTTTTGTAAGGCTATGGTGATGGACTATGATGCATTAGAATAGCCCTGTAATTCATGAAAAACATGGGGGGATGGAGCGTTCAAGCTGCAACCATGAGCAAAGGCACCTGTGCTGAAACAAGCAAATGTTGAAGTAGCTGTGATCTGATGAGAAGCTTGAACAGAGAGAGAGATGAGAGTGATGAGGACCCTTGCCACCAGGGAAGAAGAAGAAGACCTCTGTTCACAGAGATGAAGATGATCCCAGAGATAAGTGAAGAGAACTTTTGCTTCTGAACAGCTCCTCCTTAAAATGGTACCCCATTAGCTAAAGATTGAACCCTCGAAAACAGTTGTGGGGAAAGCTGTAAGTCAAGGGAAGGGACTTTCACATTGCAAACAGATTTCCATTCCCGGGCGACTGATTCGCTGTGACATTGAAGCCATGAGAGAACTGTTTCTTGTGGAGACATCTCCATGGCATGGCAAGACAGACTCCTCTCCCTAAGTGAACTCAAGAAAGATTATTTTAGAGGTGGCAAACTGACTGAAAATCCCGTTTTGTCCCTTTACGTTGTCAGTGGGAAAGGAAAGAAGAGGTGGGGGGAGGAGAAGTGTTCTGAAGGTTTATTCTGACTCTTATTATTCTTCTTTTATTCTATTAGTAATAAACTTTCTTCATATTCTTTAAAGTTTTGAGCCTGCTTTACTTTTCTCCTAATCCTTGTCTCACAGAGGAAAATGAGTAAATAATGGATGCAAACTAAAACCACTAAAGACATGCATTTAAGAATGGAGACACATGGAGACCTAATCTCCCAGTATCTTGTAATAATACTGTCTTCTCATATCTTATTTGCTGAAGTATAGCATAGGTATTAATGTGACTGCTACATTTTCATGAGGAGGGTATTAGCCCCAGGGGAACTTTCCCTAAATTAGTGTTCTTTTCCCAGAAGTTACATAAATGATCAAAGTAGTACATACAGCTATATATGAGGACAGAAACTATTAGGTAAACTTAGAAGCTAATTAAAGGGTTAATTAATCTATTGATTTTGTTTGAAGCAGTAAAAATAACACAAGTAACAAATTAATAACAAAAAACTGCAAAATAATACTTTCATTAAGAACTTTCATTAGCCAAGAGAGTTTAAGGCTTCTATTTCAATCTCTTCACTATTTCACTTACTATTTTGTGTTATAACTTTATTTTCATATGACCAGGGATTTGATTGGAGTCCCCATTGTGATGAGTCCACACACCATGTCCAGTGATTGCTAGAATAAAGACATAAGAAAGGAATCAGCCGATTTCCAACCTTTAAGAGAAAATAAAGCAGAAAGATTCAAGAGCAACATGATGAAAGAAAGCCACTTAATTTAATTCAAAATTACAGTTGCTGATTTACAGAAGTTTCTCTTGAGGCCTAGCTTAAGAACTTCTAAAATGTTAAGTTTAAGGCTTTTAAATTTTTCCTAAGATTTCTGTTATTCCTGGTAAAGAGCTCATTACAAAGATGCAAGAACAGTAGGGCATTTCTTTCGTTATTCCCAAACAAAAAGAACTATTTTCAGCATGTGTATTTCTTAGAACTTTGAAGAAGGTCTTGGAAAATGGAGCCTGAAGGTGAAAACTAACTAAAAATGTAGAGGTCTAGAGATTATATCCTATGCTGGAGGCATGAAAAGTTTTGGTTTGTTTTAAATTTACTGTTTGAGATCTTCTTTCTGTATTCCCTGGGAAATCACCTTGTACTTGAGGAATTTTCAGCATTTATATTTATGTTAAACCTCAAAGATGTGTCAGCTTTCTTCAACTCCAGCATTTGAGGAAGGGCACCACACAACACAAGCAACCTATAGACTTGAAATAATTAGATGACTGTATGAGTTACAGGATCTGGCAATTGCATGTTTTAAAAAGGTCAGCCCTTGCATTCTGAAGTAATAGAGCATCACAACGAATCTTCTGCCTTTACCATTGTAGTTTTCTTCCAATTAGAAAACTAATATGGGTCATAATATATACTGGACCTGACAGTTCAAGGACTTGTGCTCCATTATGTCACCTAGCAACTTACTATTCTTCCAAATAAACAGCCTTGTAAGTTTCATAATAGCCCAAACTTTCGAGTCCTCTCTCTTTTTTTTCCCTCTCAACATTTTACTTTTCACAGACTTTACTTATTCTTGGCAACTGCCATGCCATTTGGCTGAGATAATGATTAGTAGTTAGAACGTTAAAATCTTTCCACAGATCATCTGGGCAAGATGAAAGGCCAAAACTCTTGCCAAAGTCTGAGTTTGTCTCATCATCTAACTCCTGAAAACATTAGTGCCAAATATGTATCTTCTACATGATCAGAAACACTTCCTAAATGACCAGGACTTAAAGTCTGAAATGCGACCTAAATTTAGGTACAAGATCTGTTGAGTTTGTTACATGAGCGCTGCCAGAAACAGTACAAACTTTATAGTAAAAGGTGTGGTAATACAGAAACTTAAGTTTCTGTCTTTGAATAAAATGTGTAAAAGTTGAGGCAATATTTTTTTATATTTCAAGTATCATCCCAAAGCCCTATAACCCTTGTTTTCTTCTGCTTTGTGTTCAGCATTAAAATGCTTAATGCTGTCATGTAGACAAAAATGCCTTGTTCAGCTTTTAATAGTCCACCCCTGTGAGAAGGACAGAGATGCTTTCCTCCTTTAGGCTACTGTTACAATCTGTTTCTTAGGAAACAGGGCTAAATCTTCAGGTATGTAAGAAAAACATTCGGAAAGTACCTTAAAATGTCACTGTTCTCACATTCTTGCCCACCAAATTTATGTGTGCCCTGAAAGTGTGTGTCTTGGTAGACTCATTAAAACTAGAAAATCTGAAAATGTCCTCCTTAGGGCTTCTGTATATGCATACATATATGTCTTTATATGCTTGACTCTTTTAGAGTAACCAAAAATTCCATGGAGCAATTTAGGGATTCTTAGGACTCTGACTGCAATAGACAACAAATCTTTTTTTTCAAGTCGGGTATTTTGTTTCTAGTTCGGGGGCTTGGGAGGAGGGGAGGTTCATCTTCTAACTGATAAACTGGATCCTTTGTTGCAAACTAGTGTGAGAAGTGTTAACAGGAGACATAAACATAATTCTAATGCATTGCAAATGTTATCTGCACAATTTTCTTTATCTCCTTCTTACATTTATGTTTAGCATAATAGTTTTTCTTATTGTTATTTTATTATGAAACCTTCCAAAATCCATTGTTGATTTGTCTCTGACTAAGGACAGATAAAATTCTAGGTGACCATGAGTAGAAAAGTCTGTGGGGTTTGGGCTTTTTTATCTGAAAACTGGTGAGAAATTTAGAATCTTATGTTCAGTTCTGCTCAATTAATAATTTCTTTTATAGTCATTGTATAACAAGTCTGTGTATGCTCTTGTTGGACAAGGATTAAAATTCCATCACCTTCAACAAAACATTATAACATTCAATTATTAGATACCATTGATTTATAATAAATCTTAAATTGAAGCATGGATAAGAAGTTTTGTTGGGCACTGTGTAAATTTAGAGGTATACCAAACAGCTCTTGCTAAGTTTAGGACAGGTGGCAATGCTGGAAAAGAGGAAAATAAATAGAAATAATGTGGGTAATATTAGCACAATAGTAAGAAGCTGGGATTTTCCTATCAAGCTGTTGCTGTAAAGAGAATTTAAAGAAAGAGAATTACATAATATTACAGAGCTTTTCAGAGCTCTTTTGGGGAATGAAAACTAGTGTCACAGAAAGCAGGGAAGAAAAGTATGTTTGCAAGTGTGAAATGAAGTTGATACTACTGATAGATCATAGACATAAACCTATCTGCAAGCTGGTCATGAATAAAGTGTTACAGTGTGGACAAGGACCTTAAAGACAGTGTAATGTAGTAAAGACAGGAGAGTTGCTGGAGGAGGCACAGTTGCTGACAGCATAATCAGAGTGATAACTGAAAGGCTGATATTAAGTAACAACACTCTGAGAGTCTGTGTGTGGGATTGGGCGAGAGGGGAGGGTAGAGAAGCTGTCATTCATTGAGGACAGATGTGAGGAAAATACAACAATGTGATGGAAGATGATTACATCCATGGAGTAAAGTTAAATTTTGTAGTTCAAAAGGGTAAGGATAAAGGTCGTGATCTTAGTTTCACAATTATGGTTAAGTGAAAATAGAGGGCATGATGCAGGGAGCTATAGTGAAGGAGTCTCTAGAATATAAGCCGTCCAATAAAAATAAAGTTCATGGTTTAGGTAATGTAAAAATGAAAAGGAGAAAGTAAAATTAAGTGTTAGTTTGGAGGCAAAGGGAAACAGAGGTAGCAAACCTCTTGAGGGCTTTCTGTTCAGCCTTTTTATTTGGATGGAAAGGATGGAAGTGTGGAGCTAGTATGAGGAAAGTGAATAGACACAGAAGAGTAATTAAGAAAAATACAGACAGAGAATAGCTCATCTCATAAGAAGATGGATTAGAATGGGGTGACCAGTACTTGGGTGAGCAGATGAGAAATGTTTTCACAGGATGACAAAGGGAGTTGTACAAGAAAAGATGTCCATCTGTAAGGAAGCAAATATTTGCATCATAATCTAAGTAGCATAGCATACCTACAACTAAGAGAAATTTTACTACCCAGGTTCATTGATCTTAGGAAAATGCCATAATGAGCATTCTTAAGTACTTGAACAGGCTCACAAGTGCTTCAACTTGGATGTAATAATATGCTCCAGCCAGACATTAACATGTTTAGAGTTGGTACCTGCCTTTTTCTTCAAGGAGAAAATTAAGCCGTGTCCAATTTTGCAAGCACAACCTGCAGTAAAGCCAGAGAAAATGGCTTAAGTAGTGAGGCACTAAGTGCCTTAAAATACCAAGACCAACTTTCCCACTAAAATTTTCCATGTATTTGTGCATTGTTGTGCTGGACAGGACAATACAGGACAATCCTGGTTTTTTCCCATATAATTCTGTGAATTAAGAAATTAAGATGTACTCTTGAACTGTTTGAAATCAAATAGAATAGTCCTCATGTAAGCACATTGCAATAGTATTTTAAATCCTCCTTTTTCTAGATATTTTCATGTAATGAAAGGAAAAAAAGGATTAGTTCTGTGGTTTGGTTTTGTTTTTTATAATATTCAGTTTTTACTTTAAAATAAACCAACTACTATTGCTTATTCAACTAGTATTGCAAATTTAGCCTGGTCTAGTGGAATATGTCCCTGCCCAGGACAGGGAGGTTGCAACTAGATAATCTTTAAAGTCCCTTCCAACCCAACCATTCTATGATTCTAAGTCTCAAATGCCAGATACTTTTAAGGCTGCGTTATTTTGTCACATGCTGATGTTGTGCATCTGCAATTGAGAAATCTTATAAATGGGCAAGGGTTGGTGTCCAGGGACTGCAGACATCAGTTATTTCCCAATGTGAAGAGGCAGACTTCCTGTCTGAGTAACTATATTAAAATACAAAATGTTCATTTATCCAGTGTTGGTCTTTTATCTCTAGCTTGGCCATGGATTGTGTATTTAGTTGTTGTTTAGGCTTCCCTGGAATCTTTCACTTAAGAATCCCCAAGAATGTAATGAACTAGTGAGTTGCAATTCTCTTGCATTTGGGATTAAATCCTCATCAAATTAAAGCTGTGTGTCGGACTCTGATACTACAAGCACAAGTGACAATATGCATTTTACCTGTTTTTCACATATGACTGAAGAGCACAGAATAAATATAAACCAGCCAAAGGTGAAAATATAATAAATTCCCTTTCATAAGTTAGTAACTGTACTGGACTTTATGTCCATTATTTCTTCTCCAAACTAAAGTCTTATTGTAAGCATTGTCAAGAGTTTTAATCTTTCACAGGTTGTTTATAACCAAGATGATTAGTTATAAATTCACATATTTAAATTTCATATACTGTGGATCCTTGTTTCAGAAATTAAGCTTCCTAAAGGTCTTGGTTGTAATTTGACAGACAAATATATGCCAGCAGCAAATTTTTAGATTAAATCATTATTAATCTAATAGTATATCTTTTACTGGAGAACTGTTGACAAAATCAGGGGCTATTCTCAAGTTTGCATTATTCTATGACCCATGGGAGAGGTCAATGGTTTGCACACACTCCTGTCAGATTTTTCCAGAGGTAATAAACATGAAGTACTAGATACAATATTTGAAAACACAGGTCAATATGTATATCAGATTGTTGACATGAATAATGAATTGCAGGCAGTAAATAAATTTATTTCTGAGGCTTTCTTCAGAACATATTTTTTCTTGCAAATGACTAGCACATAGGCACTTTTAAAACAGATAAGATTGTTATCTGGAAAAGGGATGATTTTGTGAACTAAGAAAAAACACTTTGTGTTGTATAAATCTACAAAGATATGTAAGGACTCCATTAAATTTTCAGAGGTCAATTCTAATCCACTGAGATGCATGAACAAGAAATGCTACTTGAAAAACAAAAGAAACAACCCCAAATCTCTGTCTTCTACCTACATTCTGATAAATAATATCTTTTTTACTAATGAACAGATATCCAGATAGATGGAGTAGGACTGACCTTTTGTGTCCGGGGGGACACAATAAGACGCTCTTACACCTGCCAGGTTCAGCCGAAAGAAACAGAATGCTTGGTCTTTATTGACACTACATATTCTTATACACATTCCAATACTTAAGTAAACATCAGCTTTATTTACATAACTCTGTGTGAGAAAATCTCTGACTCCAAGGTTAAAACCAGAAGGCTTATAGAAAAACAGATTTTAGCAAATGCCCAAGGCAACATCCTTTCTTAAATGGGATAATCCAAAAGCCTGCCCTGAGATGCAACTGTCCTGGGTGAGTCACATGGCTAGTTCAGCAACTAAATTATTACTAGTAATATAACATTTGCTTTTCAGTGGAGCTTATATTGCCATTTCCATTGAATGACTTATCAGAAAAATCACATAAGTAACAAGTGTGGTCTGGTGCAAATCACGAGCTACAAAAGGATGAAACATCTTACCTTTGGAAGGTGGTAGTGTTATTTCAGCTCATATTTAACAGTTTAAGAATGCATATGAATTTAATCCAGAAGAGCAGTTCAAGTATGCTAATTTTTATCTGCTTTTGTTATTAGTTATTGACTGTTTTGAATTCTTGTTTTACGGTTTTGATATATTTGCATGCCCTCATAAGGCTTGCCTAGGCCCCAATGTAGCCAAAGCACCTCCAGAATTTTAATCCTACATTGCTGAAGAGAACATGATTTGGATGTAGGCCAAATGATGGCTGCAGAAGGAAAAGGGGAAGAAGGATTGCATAACATCTCAGAAAACAGCTAGGCTGTCTGATAAGCAGTTCTTTAGATTATGTATTGGAGTTTCAGAATAGTGCTGAGTAAAATTGAATCATGTTGGCTCAAGGGACGTAGAAATAATTGTTTTGCATCACAATTGTTAGCCAATTTGTACAGTTACTGAAATATTTTTCTTAGCATTTTAAAGTCTCCAGATGCCAAGCATGTATCATGGTTTTATTCCGCCGCACATAAAATTACTTAATGAATATTGGCTTGCAGGATTATTATCCTTCCAGCTAATTCCCAATCCAACTCAACTTGCCTTTTCCTGGGCTTGTTGCCACATTCCAGTTTTCCCTATGCTGTTGATGTTATGTAGGACTGAAATGTGGAATTATCTACAGTTCATAAAAGAATCAAATACCTTAGGCTGTTGTGTTCATCTATTATTAATGGATAGTAAATGCAAGCATGAGCTAACAAAAGGCAAAGGATAAACACATTTAAGTCAGATCAGTTCCCAGAGAAATAATTTCAAAACTTGTCAAACAATTCTTGAAACATGGAAGAATAATGATTTCCCATAGATTCACTGTATATATTCTGGCACTGTAACTTTTCCTTTATATAATATTTTTATAAAACTTGAACAGTAATTTCCATTGGAAGATCTCAAAGAGATTTACACACATTAACACAATCTGACTGGTAACACTAGTGTGAAGAAAAGAAGCTGGTTTAGCTGTTTGTTGCAAAAAACATATCTTTACCCCAGTTAGCTGCTTTGTGCTCTTCTGCCAGCACTAAGGTTCACAAAATACTTCATTCACCAATTTCTAATCATTCTCCTGCATTTGGATTCCTTTTACACTCCCTAATTTCTGGGGGGATGCTCATGGCTAACCTCTCAGATGTTAACTACCCTCAGAGGGCTTGATTCTATGTGAAGGAAGCCACTCGCTTGTGATCCCCCCTGCTGCTTCCAAACATTACTGCACTCCAGTGGTCCTGGGCTTTTAGAACGACTTCAGAGGGCTACTATGCCTGGTTGTAACACAGAGCTGTTTTTGTCATGTTCCAGAGACGGGGAGGAAGTAGAAATGTCTTCATTCAGTTTTTTCGAGGAAGCCAGGCATCAGTGCCAGTCCTTTGTTGGTAACCTTGTGGTTGTGATTCACTGTTCAACAGTCCCAAAAAACACAATCTGTTCTTGCAAGTTCACAGGCCCTTCCACACCTTCTAGCCCTCAATTTATTTTTCATATTATTTAAGCTGGTATAATTTTTATCTAATCATATGTTTAAGGCTTTAGAAAGTGTATCTTCTTCCAAACATATACTATTATTATAATTTAATAATATTCTAATTCATATATATAACATGATATTGCATGATTTTATATGTCAGCTAGAGATGATTGAGTATTCAGAAGCTTGGAGAATTTATCTTATGAGAAAACTGTGTTTTCATGTCCTGACAAACTTGATTAAGGGCAATTAAATTGTTATACCTTCCTGGATCTGCCAAACTAATGGCAGGTGGGAGGAGAAGGAACAAAACTTTTACGTTTTAGATAATTACTGTACCTAACTGGGAAAAGAATCTTATAGTAACAACTTCTACGACATGAATTCTGGGTAACAAACAAAAAATTATAAAAATATTTGTTTAAGCCTGTCACCTTTCTGTCTATACTTGAAATGATCGAAGGAAATGACAAATCAAAAGTACAATAGCTCTTTCTTGTGAAACTGGTTAACACATTTTATCTTAATTGGTTCATCACTGATAATTTCACCAGTGGTGGGTCTTCTTCTATAAATACTTATATCAGAACAAAGTGGACTAATTTAAGGCACATTTGACGATATGTTGTACCTTGGTATTAGAATATGCTGAGCATCCCAATTTTGTTTATTCCAAGATGCTCTGGGATCCTAAGGAACGCATTCTGGGATTCGGGAGACAGTGGGTTTAGACATATGAAAATTGTTCTGGTTTGTTTTTCAGAATTTTCAGCTCATTTCCAGCTCACTGGGTTTTCATGAAGTGCTTTTGTTTTGTTTTATTTTTTTGGGGTTGTTTTTTTGTTTGTTTGTTTTTGTTTGGTTTTTTGTTTGTTTGGTTTTTTGGTGTTTTTTTTTTTTTTTGAGGTAAGCACAATAGCCATCCCATTACATAATGTAGTACATAAACACACACACCCAGCATCACTGCCTGACTTCAGGCACAAAATCCTGGTGCTGTGGGATATTGAACATCTTGAACCATGTGTAAATCAGCAGTGACTAAGACCCTGGAGAAGTCAGTATGCTCTTAGTGTAAGTTTGTAAAGCACTTGCTCTTGTCTGTCTTTACCAGAAGATTGATTATACTTCCATCACATTTGACTGCCTCCCCAAGACCAGTCTAAAACCCGATTCTTCAAATGAGTATTCTGTCTTCAAACTTTCATTCATTTACAACACTAGGTTTTATTCTGTTTGGGGAGAAAAAATATAATCTGGACTTCGGTGGCCTTCTCTTTAATCCTGTAAATTGACTAATTTCTATAGACTGCCGTGCAGGTGATAGAAACAGTGTTCTCAATAAATGTAGGTATCACATGAGAATGACTTCTTAGTTGTGGTATCTAATAGGTACAAAGGAGGAAGAGCACCTATATGTTGTGGTTTCATTTTGTTCTGTTCGCTTGTTTCATTACTTATATTATAAAATATTAGGAAATGTTTCTTGGCATTATCAGTCAAGATCCTGTGACCTTATCCTATAGACAGGCTGTCTTAATTTCTTCTCCTGCAGATGGGGTAGCATACAAGATCACTTTTGGCTGGTGTGGTACTAAAACTTGGGGCTGAAGCACAGCAGTCTCTACAGTTTGTATAAATTCCAAGAATACTTGTGCCAAGACTATTTGCCTATGTCCATAATACTGTACCGTGTTTCAGAAGTAAAGCTCAAGAACTTTGTTATGTTTTCCTGCCTGAGAAGACACATGAATATGTCGTGGCTAAACTGCATTACTTCTCGAAATGGCATCTTCACAAGAGGAGAGCAATACAGTATCATGACAGCAGTGAGGTAAAACCGTGTTCAGGGGACTTTAGGGATTATGTTGATATCTTAAATATTCAGTAGGATTACATGGGCAAAAATTTTGGAACTGTTGGGAGTTTTTTTCTTTAATTAGCAAATAATACGGAAAGAACTACAATAAAGAGCATAAGCACTGGTAAACCAAAACGCCTAAAAGTGTACAAGCACCACATTGCAGCTCCAAGTGTGTGCCTGCATTTTTAGGTACTTGCTTCATCACTGAGCTTGCACCAAGCTTACATCAGCTGTGGCAGGGGCTGCGAGGAGAGAGTTGTCTTCAGCTAAATGTCTTGAACTGAAATGCAGGCAGCTGGATCCCATCTCATGTTCTGCTACAGCTGTTACACATGGGTAGTGGGTAAACGTATCCATATCACAACGTGTTTGCGATCTGTAATTTTTTAGCATTTGATTTTCCAACCTTGACAATCTTTCAGTGTTTTTAAAAATGTGGTGTACCTAGCTGTAGATTATTACCCTTTTCAGGTTTACTGCTTCAACTCACTGGGTCACTGATGTACTTTTGCATTCATGCCCACAAAAGAGATTTTCTGAGTTGTTTTAAACCATTTTAGGAAGTGACTCAGGATAATTGCCAGTCTAATAGGCTCTCTTGGCTTCCTGGAGTCTTTTAAAAATAAATCTTTTGCAAGAAAAAGTGAATGTCTAGGAAAGAAAAGAAAAAAATTATACCAGTAAGGACACTTAAATTTGATACATTCCCCAGAATTAAACTCTCCTTCCTACCTAGGCTCCCCTGTAACACATGACGACTGCTGTTAATGTGGTGTATCATTGCTGGCGTTTCTGTCTGCATCATCGTCTACTGTGTGCATATGTTTTTCTCTGGCTTGTTTGAAGCATCTCCACATTAACAGTCGTCACTACACTGTGTGAGTAGAAGAAGCCAAGAAACTGTTGTCCCACAAAGCTCTCAAAGGACCCTGGTTAACCTGAATTCACTATACAGTTTTTGGTGGAAAACGAAATGGATCTAAGATAGCGCTGGGAATAGCTAGTTGGGCTGTGATACATTACAAAATGTTGTTTAATTCTGATATTATATGTCTGCAGAACAATTTTAGTTACCAACTGTCCAAATAGTCTTGCCTACTCAATTCTCTTTGGTCTAATTGACTGCTGCACAGGAGTCAGAGCCTAGCCACAACTCCCTGTGTGGGATAAAGCTCACTCTTTCCTGCCTCCTCTTCTGCTGGTGGTGGAGGCAGGGTGTTCTCAGCTGCCTTCTGTCTACTCTCGTGTATGAATACTGTCCATCTAAGTTGCTGATTTACTTTGAGAAGTCCAGTCTGTGCCTCAGGCTCTGAGTTCACTCACAACATACTGCAGAGATGATGGCTTTTTAAGTCTTACTCTACTTAGCACTGTAGCACTTTTAATTGGAAGTGTTCCTTCTGTCGTGTGAGCCTTATTCTCCGCTGATTCCTTCTTTGTGTTGACTCTGATACTGGAAGAAACCGAGTTTAAAATGCTGTCAGTTCAGTGCTATACATTGCTTATGATACTCAGACACTTCCCATGCTCTGCATGATCCGGTGTGGCTAAAGGGACATCCCAGGTACACACTGTACACCTCCAGGAAGTGCTTTCTTCCCCCTTTCCTGATTAGAATATGATCTCTTACACAGTTCACAGATAGCTGTGGCAGTTTCTTAGAACAATCCCTCTTGCTGGCACATGTTTATCTGCAACACATTACCAGCTTGCTTTCCAATCACTTAAACTGTTTACTAACCCTTGGTGAGCAATGGTGCTGCTTCAGGCCTTGGAAATGAAAACATCTATGAGACCTGTAGGTGGTTTACCTCTGGTCGGTGCAATGGAGAATTAAATCCAGGGGCCAAGAGTACACAGTGAATAGAATTCCATCATTCAAAATGAAAGGAAAATAACTGGGTGGATTTAAAAACTAGGGCCAAGGCTGTGTGCATCTGAGGACAAAGACAGAGCTCTCTGCATGCCTTGGTGTGTGCTATTCTTTGAACATATGCCATAACTTTGCATTTCCTGACTTCAGTGGATTGGAAAAAAACCTGGCAGGTTCCCAAACTGAAATATATGCAGAAATAACATACATAGCAATATCAGTGCAAGGGGAAAAAACCCCAGCATCTGAAATAACCTCATGCTTAAGGGTGTAAACTGATCAACTATGGGGTTCAAGAAAGAATTTCTCTTCTCTCTTTAAGCCCTCATCCTTATGTAATATTCCAGCCCACAACTGGCTGGATGTAGTGTGTTTTCCATTCTTCATGCTCTGAATCATCAGGTATCTAACCACTGCTTGAGGCAGTGTACTAGGCCAGTGAGCTGAATGGCCTGTCCCACTATGGCAGCAAGAATAGTATTTTAATAGGGTTCAGTGCTAGTTTCATTTCCTATGGTTTATTGTTTTGTTATGTAGCACTAAGGGAGTGACAACTGGGCTTCTATAGTTGCTCATGTGAACATATATTAGACTGGTTTGGATCTGAGGAGCACGTGCTGTCTTGTTTTGTCAGTCATGTGCAGGTGATGCAGAGGGTCTCACTCGGTTCTCTGTGTTTTCTCTGTGTTTTAGGGCTGAGTAGTGCCTATGCTTGTGTTGGTCCAGTGCCCAAAGTTGATTCTGCTCACCCCCCAAAAGTGCCTGTCTCTAGTGCCTTTTGGAAAAATTACTATTTTAAATAAATTCTGTTTAAAATGAAACGATTTTTGCTCTTGCATGCACATTCCCAGTCTAATGGATAGGGCTCTCAAGTATAGGAAACAGGAGGACAGACTGCTCACAGAATGATTTCTTTGGACTCTTCATATCCTGGTGTTGTGTTCCAGAAAGGGCTTCTGTGGCATCTTGTGGGTTTGACTCCTGTGGGATTCATTGCGGAGGTTATGAATATACAACCACACAACTGGCTATTCTATCTTTCATTTTCATATAGAAATACAACAGGTTCATAGAGATACCATCTCTAGTCCACAGTACCTGGCATGTTACAGCATTTCTGATGGGCTGAATATTTCTACCTTAACAACTACATGGTAAGGGACATATCCCTTCAGGACAGAAATGAAATGAGCTCCTAGATACAGGTTAACTGTCACTGTCCATGTCATGTTTGGTTAAACAGAGCATCTCAGTCTCCTGGCATTTCGATCTTGCTGCAAAATCTTTCGAAATAAAGAAATACCATTTGTTCTTGGCTCACACTGTACGACAGGCTGTGGTTATTCATGCTTTACTTCTGTGTGATGGTCAGGATTTCCATGTTCCTCCTATTCCACTCTCCAGGGAGAAGATGTGATATAATCCTATAAACTAAACAGAGGAAATAGGAGTCATGGATAACCATCTCATCTTTAGCAAACACCAGGAGCCTCTACTGTGCTTTAGAGAAGCTGATTCAATGAAATCTGGTGGGATGTGCAACTCCCTACAAGGAGCAGCTCTGGGATCCTACAGAAAAGCCCTGAATCACTCTGCCCTTCAGAGTTCCCTCTGGATATCTGTGGGACAAACTGCCAACAGGTAGCAATGTAACTCCAGGGCTGATCTTTATTAAGATTAGCATGCAGCGTAGCAAGGCAGGGACTCATGCCCTTAGTGATCCTTGTTGATGCTAAGGAGACAAGTCTCACAAGTAAATCTTGTAGCCAAAGGGAACAACAACACCACTTGTTCGATGGTTGGATTGCACTGTCAAAACGGGGCTCATTTTATTATTTTTCTTTATATATAAAAACATTTTACTTCCTTTGCTTGACTGAATACTGCTTTGGAACTGGGATAATTTTCTTGGTCCTCCATCTGCCAGATTCTTAGACCTGTCTTGTAAGTGTAAAAGTGGCAATCTCTTCAAAGAGATACCATTTTATTCTGGAATGTATATCAAAGCTTTTGGTCATAGTGATGATATTGCAGTGCATGGGGATAGCTGCCATTAGAAAGTTATCAGAGAAAATTTGTTTAAGCCTTTTGAAGTTGATCAGATGATTTTTATTGATTTCAAGGAGTCCTGGCTCATGCCCAAATGTGATAATGATAGAGCAGAAAAGAGAAAGTACATATATATATATATATATGTATGTATATGAAAAAAAGTAATCCACACAGCCCCGAATGGTAAATTTGCTCTGCTAGTAAGTTGCACAGAAAAGAACCTTGGCACATTTTGAAATAGCAATTGCATCTCCAAAAGTGGCACCAAGACATATACTTCTTATAACTGCTTACAAATGGAAATGATGGGGTATAAAAAAAAACCCCAGTTGCTTATAATAGCAGCACATTTTTACACTCCTGCAGAAAATGTTGAATAAGTTTTGAACTTCTTGAAAAGGTCTGCCTGTAATTAAGCAAAGCTCACTCAAGGACTTTCACCACATATCACTTCACCTTCAGACCTGTTTTGTCTCTTAGATGGAACTACTGATACTTATTACATCCAAGCTCAGCTTCTAAATACAAAACAAAGAGGTCTTATCAGTCCAAATTTATCATCACTTGCCTCAACAGGATTACACCATGAGAGCATTTCACTCTTCAAGTACTGATTAATGTTAATGCTAATACTGTTTGGTTTCTGCTCTAGCATCTCTTCTGCATAACACCTAAGTGGCTTTCACAGCAGGTGAAAAGTATCATACTGTACAGTAGCAAAGGAATAATAGAAAGATGCAAATAGGCAGAGCATAACAGAGATCAAAGACTAAATTAATTTTCTGAGCTGGTATTTATCCAAAATGACACACTTCTGGAGAAGGTATTTTAAAATTAGGAGGGAGCATGGCCAAAATGGCCCACATGCTTGAGAAAACAATCCAGCTGGAAGGGGTTAGTGCCAGACTGAAAGATGATGTGGATAAGATGCTTAGAAGGCCTGTTTCAGTCCTGTTTTAGTTAAATCTAGTCAGAGCCTGGACACAGCAGAGAGCTGTGGGCTTGGAGTGTGTCTGTGAGAGACCTCTATGTCACACTTGATTCAAACCCTGTTTAAGCACAGCTGAGAGACTGGAAAACCACTTTCCAAATGGGGACTTACATGACAGATAGTTACATCCTGGGTGTGGATATAATATACCATGGATGGAAAAGTACAGGGATTGTCTTTTGCCAAGGACTTATACAACCACCTCTGTAGTTCCCCACTGTTTTCCTCCTGGACCCTCTTGGAGGGGTTTTCTATCCAAGAGTGTAAAAATTACAAATCCCCCCAAACTGCAGTTTGAAATCTACCTAGAGAAACTTTTAGATTGTTCATTCCATAAATATCTCTTGCAGGCTGTCTGACGTCAGAGGATTTGGAGAGAGAGGCTGGTCTGAAAGTGAAAACAGCAGCAGTTCCAGTCTCACTCTAACAGCAGTGCCAGCGAGAGGAGCAGTACAGGCATTTCTCTGTGTGGATTACGGGACTGCAGAACAGGGAGGATCCGCGCAGAGACACGGCTACTACAATGTAAGTGCAGCTGCTGCAGCAAAGCTTCTTATGTTTTTGCTTGTTTTGAAGAACAAATCCCTGCAAGTACTGATTGTCTTTCTTTTTTCTTTTTTTTTTTTCCTCCTCTGAAATATCCTGAAGCCAGCTTGGCAGCACACACGATTCAGGTTTAGCTTGATTGCTTCTCCCAAAGGTATGCAGAGGGGCTGACAGTGCAGGTTTTTGCACTCTTCTATATGTGGATAGGGGTGATAGGGGATGAGGGAGATCTGAGGAGAGTGAGGAGAGGAAGGTCATATCTTTGGAAGACTACAAAATTAACTGAAATTCAGGTAGTTCATGTTCTGGTAGCAGGAAAGGAAAATCCCAAATAAGCCTTAGGTAAATATCAACTTCCTTAGGCAACTCCACAATGTAGGATTTCTTTTTTAACTCCTTAATCCCTTGTCATATTTTGCAGCAACCAGTTCCTCTTTCCTTATACGAATGACAGGCAATTCCCTGGCCCCTGACAATGAAGTCCTGTCCCACTCTGCCAGGCTATTGGTGATAAAAAATGCTAACACAAGTAAGGAGAGTCACTTGCCTAAATCTGCCAAATTTAGCACCTGGAGCCTGTACTTGCTTGATACTAAGGGCTCTTCAAAAAACCCTCTGCTTCTGCAGAGAAGAGGTGTGTCTCACATCTAAAACCTAGATGTAACAGGGTCATAAATGAACAATCAGCTACTACAAGGGGAACCTCCCTGTGAAAAACTTGCACAGCTACTGATACAGACACCTGGTCCAAGTCCCAACTAAAACTAGTGATCCTTAGTAATTTTTTTTTTTATACCTCAGCAGTCCAGAAATTCCCAAGCTTATTCCATAAGAAGGTGAGGTTTTCAGTGGGGCACAAAGCTGTATCTCTTTGCAATTAAAATGTAATGCTGCACTTAATTAACCTTACCTCCCCAACCTCAAACCCGGATGTCTATTCATTTCCCAAGTGGAGAAGACAGCAGTTCCAGGGACAACTGTGTAGGCAGCTGTCCTCATCATTGGCATCTGCTCTAATGAGACCCATGACGGAAGCAGCTTGCTTCCCCAGGAACAGTTTGAGGCCTCCCGTGTGCAGATGACACACTTCGCAAGCACTTGTAACTGTAGAAAGCTCTTGGCCAGCAGGAGCATTGTTGGCCTGTGCTGTTGCTGGAAGGAGAGATGATGCCCTTGAGCATAAACACAAAGCTGGGCTGAGGAGCAGAAGCCATGTGAATTGCACAATACGATGCCCCATGCTGTTAGCAATTGGCTTCAGCCAACAGGCAGTCACAAGAAAGGCTGTGCAAGTCAGCATTCCCTGCATCGGGCTGTTCTGGTAATGGAAAAAGTCTGCAAATACTTTTCCTCTTGAGTGTGGCAGAGTGGGTTATTGGGGTAGGGAGAAGGAAATAAAGGAGGAAAATTGAGGACTGGGAGGAGGGAGTTTTACCAGGATCTCTGCTGCATTATGAAATTCAGCAAGTGTAGTTAGCTGTGCTGAAAACAACTGCAGGTTGATGTAACCACCGTGCTGGCTAATGTAGTGGGGATAGCCTTTACTGGGCAGATGGTCAAGGTCCAATCCCCACTAAAGGATGCCATGCTATGCCATGCCATGCAAATCATGAGCTGGAGAATAGGCAACTGTACTGATGAATGTGTAAGGGAGCTTGAGCTCTCAAAAGCAGATCCTGCAGGGATGTACTTTGGAAGTCAAGTCTCCAGACTTGGAAAGAATCATATCGGGATCTTAGCTACTTTGCTGTGACATAGCAGAATTTTTTCCTCTACCCAGTTTATTTCTTATTAAATTTTGTTTCCAGTGGGCCTAGCAGCTCCTTTTCCAAGAAGCTGCTTTTTTTCTTAACAACAGCCTAATCACATTGGCTGGTGATGTAAAAGAAAAAGAAATCTTAAGGAATGTAGTATCTTCTTAGAAACCTTTATGCCCCAATAAAAACTTGAGAGCTGTCACAGCCAAGACAAGTGTCTGGGAGCCGCAAATGCTTTTTACCTGGTCCAACAGTTAGTCTCTCTGACATACTTTAGGCAGTACAGCACTAATATATTCAAAACTTCTGAAAGCTGAGAGGGTGAGAAGAGGAACTAAGGAGGAGATAATTCCATATTTGGGGTGTTTTAATCTCACTGCCACCCATCTGTCTCATTATTCCTCTCTCTTTCCTTCAGCTCAGCATCCAGTGGGTGAGCAACACTACCTGCAGGGGTTTGCAAGACTGGAAGTTCCCTGTGGGCTGTTAGTTGCCATTCAACGGGACAGTTGCACACTGAGTGGAAGGCTGGGAGGAAAAATGGGAAGGGAGAAATTGATCTGGCAGGACATAAATATAGTTCTAATGAGAATGCATAGGTTTTAGCATCCTTGAATTTGGATGAGGTTATACCAGCCAGGAAATTGCTAGTTCATCTATGGATTTACCCTGGAAGCAAGATTTAAAAAAAACACAATATGAAGAAGACAGACATCTTTTCAGTTCTGTTTTGTGGAACAGAAGTTATTGCCTCTTGGAGCTTATGACAGTCAGTGCAACCCTGAGGTTTTAAAAGTCTATATTATGTGTTACAAAGTGAGGTCTCATGGTTTCACAGAGCTGAGTAAGCAAATTCCCTGGATATCCTAGTGGCTTTACCACACCGTATCACTTGTCTACTGCTATCACTGCTGCTTGTTTTAGTTGTGCTTCTTATGTGCAGTTCTGTTCATCTTGAAAATCAGTCACGAAAGTTTTTCTTACCAAGCCCAGACATGGGGTGAACTTACTGTACTTCATTGACAGGGAGGCTCATCAAGAGCTGAATTGCATCTTGAAGGCATCTCCAAAATTGTTTGGGTTTGCTCCATCTGCCTTAGTTGATAAGAAATTCCCTCAAGGTCCAATGGTATCCGAGAAACCCATCTTGTCCCTCCAGGCCAGCCATCTGACTTAGAGATTAAGCAATCAGGGGACACTATTTCCTGACATTTAGGGGAAGGATGTGTGGGAGGCTTGGCTTTCAGCACTTTAATTGCTGTGAATTTTCAAACCTGGGTCAATCCTATGGAGAGCTGACCCTCTCTCCCTTCCCTGCCCTTGCAACCCCCAGGCAAGCACAGCATGTTCCTAAATTAAAAGAAAGCTGACTGCTCTTGTTTTCATTGGATGAAAGAGTTTATGTGTGTTTTCCCATGCTTTTTGGTTTGTTGATTATTGACAGTGGTATCTCATGTGGCTTTTCCATTTGCCGGTTGTGATCCCTAATATCACATTCCTTTGAACTCTGGCATGTGCAGAAAACTGGTAGTTTTCAGTATATACACTAACAAGCAGTAGGTCTGAATAATTTTTCATATTTCTGCAATTCCACTTAGCAGTGAAGTTACTTCTGTTTGGCACAAGTTTGTGTCATTGTCAGGCCAGGGACTTGTTATCTTCTGACCTAAGTGACCCGAGACACAGAGACTGCAAGTCAGCTCTCATCTAGTGAAAGATTTCTGTAGCTCTGTATTGTTCAAGAAACTTATTCCATGCTTCAATTCTAACTAAGTCCAAGTAACATCAGAACTTGGTACAGAGAAACTGAGGCCCAAGTTGTGCAAAGTAACCTGTAATTTTGGCTCTTTATTTTTAGTGTCCTTTAAGACACCAAGACACTCAAAAATTAAGGCAGCCAAAATTATAAGCTGTTTTTGAAATGCTGGCCGAGGGACTTGGGCAAATCTACAGAGTGCATTTGATTCTGCTCACATACTTCTTATGAAGGTCTGTGAAACTACTGCTGGTTTACAGCAGTGGAAGTCACAGATGAATATGTCCCGTGTTGCCGGAAGCTTCCATGAGCTTTGGTATGTCAGTCCTGTACTTATGGTCTATTTTTCTCGACAGGATGAACCCAGCTGTGATTTGCTGAGAACCACGTAGGCACATGCACATGAACACTTTACACCCTGAGCAGTGCTATTGGCAGCGTAGCCTCAAAGTATCTTACTGATGTGTGTTAAATGGGTACCTGGTGATGGTCAAACAAGATTTTCCCTCCCTGAGGCTTTGTGTCTGGTTTGTATGTTGCTCTATGTTCATGCTCCCTGTTAGATTTATATTTTCAGATTTCTACATGGTATTTCAACACTTGAGATTTTGGCTTCTCTGGTGATCTCTATGGTGTCAGATAACATCTTCTAATAGTAGGAATTTACTAAACACAAGACAAAAATCTGTGGTGACCAGTGACAGGACCTGAGGGAATGGCCTGAGGTTGTGTCAAGGGAGAGCTAGGCTCGATATTAGAAAAACTTCTTCACCCAGAGGGTGGTTGGGCACTGGAACAGGCTCCCCAGGGAAGTGGTCACAGCAGCAAGCCTGACAGAGTTCAAGAAGCATTTGGACAATGCTCTCAGCACATGGTGTGACTTTTGGGGATAGTGCTGTGCAGGGCCAGGAGCTGGACTCAGTGATCCTTGTGGGTCCTATCCAACTCAGGATATTCTGTGATTCTGTGATTCTCTAACATGGAATAACAAAAGTGACCAGGAGAAGCTCAGAGTTTTTTGATTTAGTATAAAAATAATCTGACAGTATGGAAGGCTTATACCAGTGATAAGGCTTTTCTGGAGTTAAAATTTAAGGACTTAAGGTAGAAAGAAGGAAGTAGATAAGAAAGGGATGAGATCAGAAGACTTGCTGGGATTCAAGGAATGGGAGCTGAAGATCAGAAGGATGTGTTTAAACTGTGTGAAAATGGTAATGGAGGTAACATTGAGGAACTGAGAAAAACTTTGGCAGCAAGAAAGAAATAGGCTTCCTCCCTGAATAACAAGTGCTTGCTGACTTCCCAGTAATAATTGCTGAAGTTGGTATTTCTGCTCATGAATTTTGAAGTTCACATTTGTTTTTGTTGGAGAGTATTTTTCTCTTCACCGTGTCCCAAAATAACTAAAATCCAGGCAGTGTATGTGCCAGCCCAGCTCTTCTTTGAAATGGGGACAAAGCTGATTTGTGAGACCCAACAAGTCAATTCTGTCTCCTTGGTATGTTACTTTTATTAAGGAGGCATAAACAAGGACTCGTTTCTACTGTTTTATAGCTTTTATTATTCAAGGCAGTGAACAAGCCTGATCTGTGGGGCTTTGCATTTTGTTTGCTGTTTGGAGGGGCAATATTTTTAGCTGCTTAAAGAACTGAATTAGTAAACTGTGAAGTCTTAAGAGATAGAAACTTGTACAGTCCCCTGTTCCTCTTTGAAGAATATGATCAGGTCCAATTTAACATTATAAGTTCTGATGTGAAGATGTGTTCCCAGGACAGTTTCATAAAATAAATACACAAACACAGACATACAAAAGAGAAAGAACATTTCTGCCAAGGAGCACAATCCAGGTTGGATTTATTGTGAAGAAATCATGCAAGAATACATTTCAAGGTTTAATAACACATGGCAGTATTCTCTTCTCCTAAGACAAAGTTGTGGGAAGAGGTGAAAAATCTTGGAGGATGGGTCCACTGGTAGCTATTAAACATGATAATCTGGCTATACTCTCATCTGCAAGTCCTAAACAACCAAAAGGCCTGAGCAGGGGTAGGATCGGACTATATATGGTATTTTTATGTGCTTTCCCTAACCATCTGCAGCTGACCTTTACTTGGGGATATGGTACTGGTTTAGATGGACTTTTGACTCTATGTAGTCAATTTTATATTCCTGTGGTCTTTGAGAGCGAAAACGATGTGAAGATCCTCTGATGTTTCAGCTATTCTCCAGGGCAAAAGCAGTCATATCTGTAAGATGTTGACTGAGGAAGCTGACCAGGCACATCACAAACGTCCAGAAACTTATTCATATTTTGGAATCCTTTAAGTGTCAAGAATGCATATGAAGAAACTATATTTGTTTTTAACACTATCTGTGTTTTCTTGACACTGGAGAAAGGGATCAGCACCTCTGCTGGTTCCCCAGTTGAAAAGTGGATTATTACAAAGAGTGACAATTTTTTGCGGGAAAGATTTAACTTGCTAACCCTCCTCTAGTTATTTTTTAGAGATGTTTTTTATTTTTTTTTTTGCATTTAAATATTTCTTAAAACATTTCAAACAGGCATACTCATCAGTAGCATGATTGTTGCTGATATTTTCATAACTAACAAATATTTTTGGTTCTTCTATTTTCCAGGAAAGCTCAATGCTTTAATAATAAAAATTAGGCTATTTTAAAGTATTTCATGCTGGTCTTTAAAAATCATTAATCTTTTTGCACGCTCTTGGTCCTGCACTGCCATCTGTTTTCTTTCAAATCTCCAGAAGGCTGTGACAGAAATACTTGGGAATTCCATGTTGTTCTGCATCAGCCTGCCAATTCTGCTCCTTTCCTTGTCAGGTCAAAGCAAACAACCTTTTCAAGAAGGAATGAAACAACTGTGGAACTGTTTAAGCATCTTTGTCTCTGCTGATCCTTGCGTAGAAGTTTCCTGGACTCTTCTAGAGGTGTAACATGATTTCCCTCTAACATAAAGCCATTGTTTTCCCCCAAGTGTGTTACAACAGTCCATTCCCTCTGAAAACATGTAGTCAATAAATCATCAGCTTACAATACAGCAAGTTCTGTACTTTCCACTGATTTAAGAACAAACCCTGAATGCTGCGGGTATTATATGACCATTAGTTAGATTATTTTTGATAGAGTTGGGTCATGTCAATGGGTTGTTCCTATTTGACCAGTAGAAGTTAAATGCTGAGAATATTTTCTTGTAAATATGTGAGGATAAGTCACATCTATATAGTGGATAAAGTTAGTAATTTATTGTTTGCATTCAGCGCTTTCCTCAGGAAAATTTCCAAGCACTTTACAAACATTAGTGGATTTAGCATTTTGGGAAACTGAGGCACAGCTTTGTCAGATGCCTGCAAACTAATGGGAGTCTGTACTACCACATAAGTACTCTCTCTGCAGGTGGATTAGAGACCCATTTTTTCCAGATACCTTTATCTCTTCTGAAGTGTTAGTGTAGCAAAGCCATAGTATTAACTAAAATATTATAACATCATCTTAATCATTATGTTGCATTTAGCCTCCTGCCCATGGAAAAGCCATATATTCACCAAATCATACTTCTCCCAGAATGCAAGAGTATCACCCTATTGCGGAGTGGGTACTTGTCTCCTTTATTACTCCCTCCCTCATATCTTCCCACAGCCCTTAGTTACAATCTCCATTTCTTTCTATGCTCCACACTTTTTTTAGGTTTTTGCCCGTACTGAAAGTATGGAACTTAGGTGCTGCTGATAATGGTTGTAAGAGAATTTCTCTGCTAGGTGGAATGGGTTTATTTGTTAGATAAAGCAGCATAGATCTGTAGAGAAGATTTGCCAGGATATTTTTCTTCCTTACAAATGTTAGGAATGGAGCCATCCACCAGTGCAGACAGTCTTGGTTTTCTCACTGAGTCACTGACCATTAAGCTGGGATGCCTGGACTGTGAGTACCCTCCTTAAATCCATTTGGCACGATCCTGACCCCCTCCAGGCAGGTGACCCCCATCAGCATCTGCACAACAGATGAAAGAAAGCAAGATCTTGACCAAACATGGGGGGACTTCAGTCCTTTGCTACTTTTGCAGCCGTGTATACAGCGGGAACCAATTAAACTGTTTCTAACAGCTGAGTGCACAGAGAGACAGTTGGTTTTGTTCTTGCTTGCACTCTGATCTGTCAGCATCCTCCTGCACTGTTATGCAGGGATAGAGTAATAACCATGCTAGGGCCCTGCCAATATGAACTGTCTTCCAACTGTGCCCTACTGAGATATGAACTTGCCCTCATTGCTTGTTTCATACTTTTACTGCCCTGTGGGTCAGGCGTCCCAATGAGTGAATCTCTCTGGCTCTGTTGTAGAGGCCCTGAAATGTGTTGCCAGTGCCAGAAGTACAAAGCTTGACCTTAGCCTTTCATCGTCAGCAGGATTCAGGCAGTCTGTGTGAATGTTACAAAGTCTTTGGCACTCACCATTACTGTTATAGGGAGAAAAACAGATGCGTTTTCTGACTGAAAATTTCTGAAATTTATCTTGGGGGACCCATGAATTGTTTTCCAGCTGTGTCTGGACTTATCTAGAATAGCTTCATGTACCTGCTGGGGGACATGTGTTAAGCTATAAATGTCCTACTGTGCCCTTCATGACACATTTTCTGTTTAATAAGAGGCAAAATTTAGCAAGTGACTCCTCACTGTCTCATCCCCTGTTTACTTTCAGTGGTGATGTTTAGTATGTTCACATCTATTGGGACGTCTCCAGGGGCCCCTACTCTTTCTGATTTGCACATGTTAGTGCAGCTAAGCTACTGTAGAATGGGAGCCTTATCTAAGGAAATACTGTAAATACAAGTCACAAGTTGACCTATCCTAATGTATTAACATTTTCATAGGGTCTCACTGTACTTTTATCAAAAAGCAGTATAATACTGCCACTTCATCAGTCTTGAGAATCAGTTTTTCAAATACTGGCTTTGATTTTTGCAAGATATGTCAACATACAGTTCAGATTACATCCATATCAATATTTGGGGATTTTTTTCTAATTTTGACATATATAAAAAGTTACCTCTAGCTTTATGTCTTTTTATCAATGGAGTGGACTGAATTTCATGATCTCTAGAATCAGTTAGCAGAGGTCAGGGAGATGATATTATATCTCTGTACAATGAAATACCTGATTTGTCATTGTCAGCTGCTTTAAACTAAGAATGAAAATTGCTGCCTCACTTCAGACTGGAAAACTTATCTAACTGTTTCCCATTGGTCACTTGAAAAGTCTGACATTATGTTAATGTGTGATAGTTTTGGAATAAATGTGCAGTGGAGACTGCTGGACTACGTGTCTATTACACAGTTGTCTGTGATTGTAGGAAACAGGATGTGATGACCTTGTAGTCTTATACTGCCATGAATGCACATGACCCAGAATCCAACTGACCACCCTACAGACTCTGGTGGCATGTGGGAGTGCAGCAAATTAAAATGGAAGCAGATGGTGAAAAAGTACCTTCTGTGTTTTGCCTTGTCTTTTCTTTGAGGGATGTTGTCTTAAGTCTTTGATCCAAATAGCCTGCTGAGGAAACACGTCTCTGAGCTAGGCTGAAACAACACTAGGAACACTGTCTTCAGTTCTGGGTACTCAGTCCTAAGTGGTTACACAGTGGAGGGGAGAGATAGGCAACTTTCATTTTTTCTTTGCGCCCTCTTTAGTCATGGTCTCTTGGGATTCTTGAGCTCCTTCAGGAATAAGTCCAAGAAGCTAGAGGGACCTGGACAGTTTGGTGCCAGACTGGGGGGGCAACGCCTCCCGAGAAATGGGAAAAACTCTTTGACTACCATTAGGAATTCTTTCATTGATAATCTTGGGCTTGCTTCTGCTGTCATTAACTTGGGATATGTGCTTTTCAGCGTGTTTTCTATCTCTTTGTTCATTTGCTTGCTTGCAATGAAACACCCAAGGCTGCACTGAAGTATAAGTTTTATTTATTAAGTTTTCTGTACAGACTGTGTGAACTTAAATCCATGAGCTCTCAAAGTTCCTATATTTGTTGTATTTGGAATTTTAAAGCTTCTCACCAATATTTTGGAGGCTTGTTTCTATAGCCAAATTTTGCCATTTGATGTGGATCATACGCACTGCATCTTGTGATGTTATCAGGGTGGGAAATAATGGGCCCTGTAGCCTCAGTGAAGCTCACAAAGAAATTCACTCATGGGTGTCACAGAAGCAGTTTTCCCAGTTCTGTGATATTTAGTCTAGAAAATCTCCGTGTGGAATAAGATGCCATGCCAGATTTGATGAGTAGCTCCGGGCTTCAGTTATCTCTGAACAGCCCATGAAGCTTTAGGGTCACAGCAAATGTTGTACTGCTCCTAGGCAAATGCAGCCAGACTGGAGTTTGTTCAGCGGTCATTGTGCTTGGCTCTTAAAACACCAAGCTCATTTTTACATATTCACTGAGACACAGTAATCACTGCATTATACCAGCGTCTGTGTATATGACACACCCGATGATTTGTTTGCAGACTTTCCCACACCCTCGGAGTTGCCACTTCTTAGTTTGGGTCATTTTTACCATGTCTGTGTCAGATGTCTTTTTCCCTCTAGATATTTTTGCACCCCTCAGGGTGCAGCTGATTGCAGCAGGTCGAGAGGACAACACAAGTCTGCCTTTTGCAGCTCGCCCCTGTTACACCAATAGAGAGCATTAAAGCAATCAGGCAGCTGGACTGATCATTGTAGGTGCCTTCCAGCTGAACTGTTCTCATTATTTTTTTTACTTTTCTTTTTTTTTTTTACTATGTACTTTCTACCCATGTTTTTACCGTTGTTCATTCTTTTTGCCCTCCTTTCTTTATGCAGCAAAGGAATATCATAGCACCGAGGATCTAATACGGGCCTAACTAAACCTCACCACACTGAACCACTGGGCCAACACAGGCCTTTTATTTTCTTACTGTCATTTGGTATCAGTATAAGGATTTTTTTAGACTTCTACTTTAAATGGTGTTTCTAATGTGTCAGAAGCCCTGTGTGGCTATGTTTATTAGTATTTTATGACTTTTTTTGCTTTGTTTGACATGTGTCAGCTACTGAAGGTTCTCTGCTCTAAAATGTGTCAGGGGTGACTAAGTGACTCCTTGTCCTGCCTGCTTTGCTAATTGTGCTGAGCCAAGCAGTACGTATTGGATATGCAAGCATGGAGGGTAAGGAAGGGCTTTGTCAACTCAAGGAAACTAGTGAGTTGTAGGTAAGAGCGATGATGCTGATTTGGTCAATAATTACAGGCTGCAGACTTCACAGGTCCTGAAAGCTAAGCAAACTCCATCTTGCTTAATACTTTGATGAAATGCTGAAGGGTATATGAAGCAGTGCTGATCACTTAGAGTCATGTATCCATTTTGAATCAGGTTTAAGACCAAAATCTGGGGAATTTGATATTACAGGATATCAGAGTTTCTTGTCTGTGCTCCACAGTGTTTTTGAGCACTGAACTAGTAATCTTTAAGGAAAAGATACAACAGTTTAGACTATCAGAGAGCATAACTTCTGAAATAAAGTAACAATTTTGGTCAGTACTTTATTTGATTCAGTAATATACATAGTTCTCAGATACTTATGATTAGGTACACTAAGAATGGGACACAGCCTAATATAACTGTCTTTGATTTCTAGTTTCTCTTTGTCTTATGGTTGCTTGTTTCTGACTCAACACAGATTCTGAACAAACTCTTCCAAGAATTGTTAATATAGGTAGTCCCTCGGACTCCACTGCTCTGTGTCTGGGAGTTGGATTCTACTAGTACAATTACATGACCACATTTACAAAAATATTTCTTATCTATTGATGCTTCAGTTTCTGTGTTTAAAAATTATATAATTTGTGATGTGACCCAAAACACCTTGGTTCTAACAGATCTTGGCTTTGGCCGGTAGGGCTTGTGTTTTTCTTCAGAACTGGTGAGCATACACATCACCAGTTGACTTGAAAAGAAGTTGTGGGTGCAGAGGCATTCAGTCGCTTGCCCACGGTCACAGTGATGGTCAGGATCAGAGGGCAGTTCCTGGCTCCAAGTAAATAAACATGTCAAACCGGTAGAAACTTCTGAGCTATGCAGGGATCTTGTGTAGCTGCACCTTAAGAAGTGGGTCTAGTCTTTCATGATAAGATTTAAACAGCTACACTTTTATAATGATAATAGCTGTTGCCAGCTGTGCAGTGACAGTAACTACCAGGTGAGTAGGAACTACTGAAGGGACCTTTTCAACTGTAGTGATTGTTTTTAAAATATCACAGATTGGGCATTGCTTGGAATGCTCCTTCTGTGCTGGCTTGACACTGGTTGCAAAGTGTGAGCCAGTGCTTCTTCATTTTCTGTCTCACTTACCATGACTGACTTTGCACCAAAGGTGTGAGTGAACAATGCAGCAAGCCCTGCTTTTTCTTTTTTTTCCTCCACATCCACTGCAGTAAGTTTAAGGTTTACTAGAAAATTTAACAGCTGTAGAAAGCAGCACGCTGGAGTGGCATCACAGCCTCATTCTTCTTTATGGTGTCAGCTGAATTGACTAGGGAGTTCTGACTGCACCTTTTTACAAAATCCATGAGCTCTCATTAGCACACTCCAGTGACTGGGGTGCACCGTGCTGAGAAAAACCTCCACATACTTCAGGAATAATGTAATCTGGTTTTTTGTCTGAGGTCTAAACATGATTTATCTAATGGTGATTTAGAACTTTAATAGAAGCAAGTCTGGAGAAGTGGGCTAAACATTTTTCTCATTTAGCTGAGTTGTCTAAACACTGGGGACTAAGATGAGCTTACGCAGAACCTTCTAACACTGAGTCTGAGTCAGGCATGATTATCCCTCTTTTAGAGAGTACAGAGTCAGAAACATGAATTGGCTTGTCCATGCCCACACAGAAATGCACAGCTAATGTCAGCATTACAACTTGGTTACTCAGAAACATGCAGATGTGCAACATCTATCACACTTCTTCCCACTCTAAGTGCCATAAAGACTGCTTCCAAGGGATCAGGTGCACACTCTTTGTTATCTTGACAACTTTTATGAGTATGGGTTTTCTCTTTCATTGTGATATTCTTTTTAATATAAAAATAATTGTGACTAAAGTAAAGTATTTCAACATGCACATTTTCATCATCATTGTAAAAATACAGTTCCTTGGGTATGAAAATATTTGTACCTGTAGAACTTTCTGTTGTTGGCTCTTCTGGGTAAACCAGTACACACTGGTGAAAAGTGAAAAAGAACATATGAAGATTTTCAGAAGTGATTGAAGGAAATTTTCCTGGCTCTAGCAAAGCACAGCACTGAAAATGAGAGGGCAATCAATTTAAATGAAACTAGAAAATTCTAAAGGTTTAGAAAGCTTCAGGTTGATGCTGAGGCTAAGACTTAGGTTCCTGTCTCTTGACAATTTATGAATGCCTTTGTCTCTTCTTTGATGTTGGGCATAACTGTTTGTGTCAACTTTCCTGTGCCCCAGAGTAGAATCTGCAGGCCCTTTCCTTTAAAGCCTTTGGAATTTACATAACCCTGCAATTGTAGCAATGCAAAATGTGGCTCTGGTTACAATAACAAGGGTTTAGGGAACGCAGGGAGAGATTGTAGCGGCAAAGGCATAAAAGCAAAACAAAACAAAACTCTACATGCTGTTTTAATTTTCAACAGCCACGTGAGAACTGTCCTGCAGTTCCTGGCCATAAATAAATCTCTGCCGTCATAGGAAGACAAAAACCAAAACAGTTCACATTCCTCCCAAATTTTCTTAAGGTTATAAAAAATAAAGGAATGGTAAATATTTCAAAAGTAGAGTCTGTCTTTGCTAAGGAATGTCAAATTATTACTCAAGAGGGTTGATATTTGCATTAAGTAAAGAAATTTGGCATTTAACCTCTCTTTCCCTGCTCCATCTCTGCCAGCTCTTTTAAGAAAACCACTTAGGGCTGCATATAGAAATCTTGCCAGGCAATTCTTCTTAGAACTCCATGCATTTACAACCTTAGTGTCAGCTGAGGCAGGAACTTCCTTTGAGATGAATGAGCATTACACAGAAGTACGGCTGTTGCTTCTTGTCAGAGGCTACATCCTAGTTCTTTTACACAGTGTATCAGGAAGGTGGAGACAGGGATCATGTCATTGCATAGTGAGATGCTGTGGCACTGATAGATGCAGATGTGAATACAGAATCAAAAAGTGCTCATACCAAAAGTAATACAAAAGTAATACAAAAGTAATAAAAAAATAAGTAAGCCTGCTTGATAAGTAAGATTAGAGTTATTACCTGTGGCTGAACAAAGATTTGGTCACCTGTTCAAATCCAGTTTGTTCATCAGAATGAAAAATTGGTGCAATTGCAGACGTTGTAGGATAAGCCACCTCACTTTTAGACTCACGGATGAGAAGAGGTAATGCCATGTGAATTGCATGACTAAGAATAGCTCTTTAGGGAATATAAGGACAGACTGAGTCATGAAGCGGTGACAAGGGAATGAATGGAGATAATCTTTGGTAGAGAGCCCTAGAGTAATCAGGATCATGTGAGGCTTTCTGTACATTACTGACGAAAAGGTTTTGTTGAAACTTCTTTCTCAGAAGGTAGAGGTCCCAGTCTAGCATGTCTTAGTGTGGTGAAGTCCCAAGCAGCAAGACTGGAGACTAAGAAAGAAATATCAACATCAGCAAACTGAGAAGGAACCGTGGTATACAGGGAAACTGATTTAAATTGACCCTGGGCTGTGGTATTGATTTGAAATGGGCATGAGGTCTCCCAGAACAGGATATATTTGAATTTCTGAGTGTTCCCTAAAAACATAGGAAGGAAAAACTGCAGCAGAGGAGGATCTTGATGTTGCTGTGAAAGGGTTCTCCAATTATAGCATCTGTTTGAAACTACCTCATCATGGTGATGAACCCTGAGCCAATTGAGAGCTTGTGGGAAATAAACCAGAGCAACGCTTTGGTGGATATCTGTTAAAGTTCAAAAGAATTAGTAAAGGAGACCTTCTTCAGGCAACTGGAGGAGGCTCATGGCCAGCTGTGGTATTGATTTGAGAGCAATACAGCAGAGCACAAGAAATCCAGGAGGTTTTTGGAGTGATGACAACTTCCTAACACAGAGAATGGTTGAGCTGAAGACAGGAGTCACTCTACTGAACCTGGCATTTACAAACAAGGAATAATGGACTGGGGGTGTGAAAGTCAAGGGTAGCTTTGGCTGCAGTTACCATGGGATGGTAGAGCTAGGATTCTGAGAGGAGAGAGCAGTACAAAAAACAGGATCACAACCTTAGTCTTCAGGAGAGCAGACTGTGGCCTGATCAGGGACCTCCTTGAAAGAATTCCACAATTCATGGCCCTGGCGAGAAGAGATGTCCATGAGAGTCCAGTGATTTTCAAGGATCACCTCTTCTAAACTCAAGTTCATCCTGATGAGCAGGAAATAAAACAAAGGTGTCAGGAGGCCCATGTAGGTGAGCAAAGAGCTTCTAACTACACATAAAAGGAAGTTTACAAGAGGTGGGAGTATGATCAGGTGACTTGGAAGGAATATAGAGATGCTATCTGAATGTGTGGGGATGCGATAAGGAAAACCAAGACTTACCTGGCCTTGAGTCTGCCAAGGGACATGCAGGACATCAAAAAGGGCGTCTACAGAGAGATCGGTTACAAAAAAAAGAAGACAGAAAAAATAGGCCCACTGTTGATTAGTCCAGGGCATCTGGTGGCAAAGGACACAAAAAAGATGAGATGCTCAGGTCTTCTTCACTGTGATCTTCACTGGAAATACCTTGAGAAATCCCATGCCTGTCAGACCAGCAAAAATGTCTGGAGTAAGGAAGACTCACCCTTGATTANTACAATATGCATTTATAACAGGAATGTTTAACCAAACTGTACAAATAAACAAGTAAGTCCCTGATGGGATACATCCACAAATGCTGAGGGAGCTGTCTAATGTCAATGTGAAGCCACTCTTGATTAGCTTTGAAAGGTTATAGCCACTGGGGGAGATTCCTGAGGACACGAAGAAAAGAGTTGTCATTTTTATCTTCAAGAGGTACAAGACAGGTTATCTGGACAGGGTGGAGAGCCTCATCTCAATCCCTAGAAAGGTGAAGGAGTACAGCATCCTAGAAACCAATTCCAAACACATGAAGGACAAGAATGTGACCAGGAGTACTCAGCACAAATCCATAAGGAGAAATAATTCTTGACCATCCTAATAGTCTTCTATGATGAGATAGGTAGAGAGCAGTAGATGCTGTTTATCTTGACTTTAGTGAGGCTTTTGACACTTTTACATAATGTCCTCATTGACAAACTGATGAACTGTGGGCTAGATAAGTGATTAGTGACATGGCTTAGTAGCCAGCTGAGCTGCTGGGCTTGAAAGTTTGTGGTCAGCAGCAAACAGATCAGCTACAGGCCACACAAATAGATTATCCCAGGTTTAGTTCTGGGATACAAAACTGTTTAACATCTTCATTAATGGCCTGGATGATGGGATTGACTGTACCTTCAGCAAGTTTGCTGACAACATAAAACTGGGAAGAAAATTGATAGACCAGATGGTCATACTGCTGTTTGGAGGAGCCTCAGTAGGAATCTCATAGAATTCAAAAAGGAAAGTACAAAGTCCTTTTCCTGAGGGGGAAAAGCCTCATGCATCAGTACAGGCTGGGCCAACCGGCTGGAAAACAGCCTTGTGCAAAACAACCCAGAGTTCTGGAAGGCAACAATTTGAATATGAATCTGAACTGTACCACTGTGGCAAAGAAAGACAACAGCCTTGGACTATATTAAGAAAAACAAAAAGCTACCAGCAAATCAAAACAAATGATCCTTCCTCTCTGCTCAACATTGGTGGGACACATCCGGAGTGTTGTGTCCAGTTCTGGGGTTCTACAGGGCGAGAACGAGATGGACACATTGGAGAGAGTGCAGCAAAGGGCCACAAAAATGGTTAAAGGGCTGGTATATCTGAATATGAGGAGAGACTGAGAGAACTGGGACTGCTTATCAATATTTATGAATACTTGTTGATGTGGGGAGTAAAGAAGATGGAGCCAGACACTTCTCTGTGGTGCCTGGTGGCAGGATGAGAGTTTATGGGCACAAACTGAAACACAGGAAATTCCATTTAAACATAAGAAAAAAATGTTTAATACGTGTGTGATCAAAACACTGAAACAAGTTACTCAAAGACATTGTGGAAGCTCCATGTGTGGAGATACTCAAAGCCTGACTGAATGGGGCTCCAGGCAACCTTCTCTAGTTGACCCCCCTTTGGGCATGAGGTTTGGAGCAGGTAATTGCCAGAGGTGTCATCGAGCCTTAACTGTTCTGTGCTCTGTGATACCTGTTTTTTTCTCAGGGTTAAGTCAAAGTAGCTCAAGAACTGTGATCATAGCTGGCATTTACTATTTTGGTCCAAGTACTATTTGGGATGTACTCTCTCACACCCTCTTAAAATAAGGGATGCCAAGACAAAAATCAGGAATTGTGGTGGAAGGTTTTTGGGGGGTGGGGAGTGGTAGAATTGCTTCCTGTGCTATATACAGTTTGAGGTTGGGTAGAGGACTTCACTCTCTTGTGATTCTAATGTGGTGTCTTTCACTGGCATCAAATTCTTATGGGGGGTGGGGGGAAGAGAGAGAGAGGCCTGAATTTGGCTACTGTTAAAGTAACCTGGGTTAAAGTTGATACTGTTACTTCAGTGGAAAATAGGGGTAATGAGGGAAAAATGAAGCCCTCTTTTTCTGTTATCCTCCAAAGACTGCAGTTTCTATTAATAACCTTAAGGCACACATGGGGAAATTGACAATTCTAATGATGTTTCTTTTAAAACAGTTTAGTTAAATACCATGGGAAGCAAACAAGGAAAAGGTCGCTTTAATGGTATTTCCTAAAGTGACAGTACAGCAGCATTTGTGGAATGTCCTGGAGCACACTCATTTGGCTTTAATAAAAAATAATGGAAAAAACCCAACAACAAGAAAATTAGCTGAATGATAAAAGCAAAAGCAAATAATTCATAACAGATTTCCTCCTAAATCCTAGAAATCATCTGTCTTGAGCAGCTGATAGAAAGAAGACAGAGCCAATAGTTCTGTATCAGCTGAAAACCATCTTTTGCATGTTAATCACACTCTGTGCAGAAAAAATTGTTTCTTTTTCTTTATCAGTGATCACTTATGATCCCTATACTCAAAGTTAATGTATAGAGTAACAAATCAAAAATTTTTCTGCAGTGCAGATGCAATCAGCGTTGAAGATATAGCGGTACATGAGAGATATTCATATTGGATTTGATTGTAGAGTATATTAAGAGCACTGATGAGTGCTTCAGTGAAGAAGACTAGCCCTGCATTGGAATTAAAAGGGATCATATAGGAACCTCCGTACATATTTCTCCTGTAATTTCTTTTGAAAGTGGAAAAACATCAGAGATGCCTTTTATATTGAGAGAAAGCTAAAAAGAGCTATTTATTTACAATTGTTTCTCCAGAAGACCATCTCTACAGTCAAAGCAGCTGTACTAACTCCTCTGAAGAGCGGCTCTTCCTACACAGTGAGGACTGGAACTGAACAGAGACCTATAGAGAGGGAGAGAAGAGCAAGTCAGAAACTACACAGATCATCCAGGTTAGTTCGGATTTGCATATGGGGAGTGGGAGAGGAACTAAATACCAGGGAACAGAATTTTAGCTTCAATTTTGTTTTCTTAAACATGTATGTTACCTACATTCACCAGGCAATAGGAATCTTCTGCATACTGCAAGGTGGTAAGATGGTTTTTCAACTTTAGAGTGAAGTTACAGCAGGCAGGGCCTCACAAGCCCCAATTATGGACAAACAAGGTGTGTTTAGTAGCAGCACAGATCCTAATGGCATAAAACCTGTTACCTCCAATCCCAGATGTGTCTTTACCCCATCACCATTTCAGCAGAAGAGAATTTGTATCTAGGGTGTACTACGGGTGTTAGTCACACCATTACTCTGTCTGAGGGCCAACATATTAACTTGGTTTTGATTATAATTATAGTCTAAACTGGAGGCATTTCTTGTAAGTTAGTAAATGGAGTTACTGGAAATGATAGTTTAGTATCATTCTTGACTTTATGCTCTATTCTTCCTTCCTTCCTTCCTTCCTTCCTTCCTTCCTTCCTTCTTTCCTTCCTTCCTTCTTTCCTTCCTTCCTTCCTTCCTTCCTTCCACCAATTAGAAGAAGATTTAGTTTCAGAGTCTTTCTCCTCTGTGCAATTTAGAATACTTCAGGGTTTTGGTCTATTAAGAACTTGTGCAACCAATTTGTTCATGAAGCCTAATTACACCTAGTGTCTCATGATTTTCAGTGTCCTTTCTTGCAGACTTGCAACAGTCATTTAAAGAGACAAAATAGTGTGAAACCTTTTCTTCCCATGGTATTTGCACTTTATGTGAAGCAATGCTGTGAAGTCTTGCTACCCAGTTCCCGACTGACACCAACTCTGCAGCAGTATTTACATGAGTGTAACGTGAGTGTGGAGTGTGGCTGAGTTAAGAAGGTGTCTGATGTGAATGAGCAGGGCAGTGGTAAATCAGTGGTCAGGGCTCAAGCTCCATTGTACTTCTGATGAACTGAGCAGTAAGTTTCCTGTGGTTGTCTCCATAGGCATGATACTGTCTCTTTGTCAATATCCTAAATAGCTTCCACAGCTGTTAGAACCTCACAGACACCAACACAAAAAATACAAGTGCTAAACTTCAGATTCTGTCATGTGAAACAAAATACGATGTTTTGCTCACAGCTCCAGTTTTCTATCTGTGTATGGTTATGTATTCAAAAGGTACAGATTTACTCCCCATAATTTTAAAACATTATCATTTTACACCTTTGAAGTCTTCTGGAAAACCGACTAATCCATTCCTGATAAGCTACATCCCTCTAGGTGACCAGTTTCTTCTCTGGCATGTGCAGTGGTCCAGGGGGAAACAATGGTTCTAGGGGCCCAGTCTCTGTGCATGAACATCTTGCATAGAATCAGGGCCACGACCTAGTTAAACATGAACTGCTCTCCTGGCATACACCAAGTGTCCCTCTGGCTTCGACTGCCAGGATGGAATTAAAGCTTGCAGAATCTGGGTGTGCCCCTCTTCACTCAACTGCTTCACAGAGAAAGCAATGTATTTTTTGTCTCCAGAGCAACTCTGCCTTCTGGTAATCACACATGTACTACTTAGCACCTCACTGGAACATGGGTGCTCTGCATTCCCTGTAAACTGAACCCTCTTGCCAAGTACAACAAAGATGGCTTACATCTTTCTTCTCTCCTGCTCTCACCCTCACAGTCAAGCAGATTTCCAAGAAAGCAAGTCAGCATCCTTTGCCTAGAAGTAAGGAGCCACCTTTCCGTAGGAACATTGTCCCATTTCCAGGACTCCTAAGCATACAGGAATTCCTGTAAAGAAGGTCAAGTATCCTCCAGGAAAGAGTGTGTCACAAAATAGGACAGATTTCATGTGATGAAAATTATGTCTAAGAAAAATCAGAGCAGGTTAAGGGTGGTGTAATAGAGGGAAGGCAAAAAACCCCAAAGCAAAACAAACAAAAAAACCAAACCAAAAAACCCCAAACCAGACTACAGCACCAAAGCCCCAAAGCTAGAATAAAGAGCTTGGCTATCAAATACTGAAATTAAATGTCATTTGCAATTAATTGCTATAATAAGGTCAACTGCCTTCCTAATTGATTTCAGCTTCTTACTAGGGGATCAGTGCAGCTGATTAGTTTGCATATAAGCTTCCGAGAACATGAATAACCAGAGTTTCGCAAGCCACACCAACCATAACTAATTCTTCTAGGTCTTCTGCAAAGAATAAACAGTAAGCAAATGTTGTCCCCTGCCCAGCATCACAGATAGAGCCAGGACTTTTTGCTCCAGCTACTTTTTTTTCCACTGAGATGCTACAAAACACTTAAAAGCATGCAGAACTGGCTATATTGAAATAATTTTCAAAGGAAGTGAGTTTTCTAGGTAGAATAGGAGCAGTGGGACAGCTCAGTCACGATTTCTGCAAAAAGGAGGCTATTTAGCTGGGTTCCCTCCATGTTCCCTGAGCTGTTTCAGGATCCAATAGTAGCCAAGTATCATCTAAAAAATCCCAAGGCTGTTCTTTTGGGATGAGGGTCTTAACATACCTCTGTCAGCTTATAGACCACAGAGTTCCAAGGGCAGTTTAAAAACTGACATTACTGTTTCACTTTGGTTTTGTGTCAAACAGTAGTCAACCAGAGTGAAGGATCTGGCCTAGATCCTGTATTAGAATAAGAAGTGGAAATAGCCTTTCGCTTACCATTTCTCTGTTCCTTTGATAGACATTGCTTTGATTTTCCTGGAAGTCACTGAGATATCTGTCTTCATATCTGGAGACTGACTTTACTTCTGACTGTATTACTGCCCAATTCTTGGCTGGAACAAGACATGTTGATCTAGATCATTACTAATTAAATGATGGTGAATACATCAGGCATTCCCTAATCACTTCCAAAACTTAAAAGGGCTCCCAAGCCCCTCCCCTCTATGCAGCTAAACAAGTCCATGTGCATGTATCAAGGGAATAAAGAGGAAAAGAACCTCTGACCATTCAGAACCCAAACAAATTTTTAAATTACTATTAGTGAAAGTTTATGTTGCAGTGCAGCTCAAGCTGGTCTTTGGATTCTTTTTCAGAAAGGCAAAAAATCCTTCAAAAGAAAAATATTGAGGAATGTCATCATGCAGACTATTATTGGAACAGCTGCCTAGGGACAAGCTCACTCCAGCCTCCTTAGTTCACATATTTACTAAATTTAGACGACGACATATCCATAATAATATTTGTGATACAGATCACCTGTCTGCATACTGCATCTGTCTGTAAGGCAACCATTTGGTAGAACGTAGATTTTTTAAAATAAAATTATTCCTCTGGAAGAGAGGAAAATATATATAGAATAGAAGGAAGCATTCAAAAATGATGGGGAAAGCAGAGGAAGATTCCATTTTACAAATCAGTGCCCTCTATTTTGCTAACTGAAATTCAGCTGAACAACTGTTTTTCTAAAGCTTTAGTCTGTGCAAATTATCATGAAGAAGTTCAAAATGGTCATAAGGTGTTAGGTGTGAACACAACACCAGTTTCTTCTAAGGAGGCAAATGAAGTCATGACAAAGTTGCTGACTACAAATATTTACAGTTGTCAGGGACTGGTAACTACCTTTAATTGCTGACAGATGATCAGTGTTTTAGTGGCAGGAAATTTAATCTAATTCTGGCTGATTCTGTCTCCCTTGCCTTCAGGGATGTGGATTTGAGTTGAGCTGTTATCTGAAAAAGGAGGTTCACTTTGAAGATGTTAGAGAAATACCAAGCAAAACTAAAGGGAGAAAAGAAACAATTCCTGTAGAAGTTTCATAGTTTCTTTCTTTTTACTTCCAATTGAGGTAAAGCTGACTCACTTTCTAAAAGCTCATAAGCTTCCTTTTTTTGCAGAGTAAATGCCTTTCCTCTTTCCATAGCTGTTATCCAAGATGCAGCAAATACTGATGTTTTCTTTCTTTTTTCTTTCTTCCTTCCTTTCTTTCTCTCTTTCTTTCTCTCTCTCTCTTTCTTTCTCTCTCTCTCTTTCTTTCTCTCTCTCTCTTTCTTTCTCTCTCTCTCTTTCTTTCTCTCTCTCTCTTTCTTTCTCTCTCTCTCTTTCTTTCTTTTTCTTTCCTATACCCCTGCCAGCAAGCAACTTGTGCAGACCACTCACTAAATCTTAACCAATACTGGGGCAGTTATTATAATGGGCTTGAGAAGCCAATGAAAGACAAGGAGCTGTTGACAACACAGGAAAAACACAGGGAAAAAGGTGAAAGTTGAAATAAGCTGCCTCCAGGAAGGTCCAAACCAACATCTTACATCTTACTATGATGGATACAGATTTGAACGTAGTTTTAGTTGACCTAAATTTTGTGCTGTGGACCATGTTATGAAATGGAAAGCAAATCTTTTCCTTTAAGAACAATTGGTAAAATAGCTTGATAGCTAGCACATTGATTTCAGGCATTGTCAAGAAATTATCTTCATGTTGAATGCCATAACTTTCATTAACTGCACAACTCTTACAGATCTGATAAGGCTTAGTTTCTAGGAACAAATTTATTTATTTTTAATCATTTTTTTAATTGAGAAAATAAACTCACCAAAAATAAATGTTTGTTCTGGGTTTGTAGTGGCATCTAAAAAAACCATATTCCTCCACAGTGTCAAGAATGCTGCAGAAAAATAATGACACCAGCAATAAATCAGATGCAAGCTAACCCTACCAGCAATAAATTTTGTCACAATTTCACTCAAATATCTTCATGAATATAATCATGTGTAAATGCATACATTTACATGCACAAGTGTGTACATGCATTATGGTTCATAAGGTGCAAAAAAATCTTGTGGCATTACAAGTTATAAATTTTAAATGATAATGAATATTATTTCAGATGAGCTTTGTCGAGATCTTTACTTTTTTAAAAGTTCAAAGCAAGTTTTCAAAATTATGTACCAACAACACTAAAGATGTTGGTTTGGACTGAAAAACTTTAGTCTGAAACATATATTTATACACACACATGTATCCCTGAATTGAAGCATCCTTATTCATCTGGCAGTCAATGAGAGTGGTATGCAGCCTTTAGATCTGATGGTGTGGTTTCAGCCCAAAGTTAAAATAATTCTAGGAGGATTATATCAACCAAATGAATGTACATGCATTTCTATTATATGGACTATATATGCCTCATTTCAGCCCCTCAGCAACAGGGGACAGAATTCTGTGTGGTTCATTGATAAGTGAGGGTAGTGGTGGATCCACCACCACATTGCATCTAATGTCAGTGTAGAGTAGTAATACTGCTCTGCATTTCAGACTGGGAGGATGCTCCAAACATTCTGTGGCACTTCAGAGACCGGGAGACATGCAGAAATGACTTCTATAGGGAGGTAGGAAAGTCCTGTTAGTCCTGTACCCTGTGGTGACTGAGCTGCTGACCCTGTGGCTGCACTGGGTGGTGGTGTCAGGCCAGGCGTGCAGCCAAGGGCACAGAGCCGTGGTGTTTACTCTCACTGTCAGATGGAGCAGGCAGCCTGGCACTGGGTCTCCTCTCACAATGGACACTTTTGTTGTTAGATTAATATACCCGTGTCTTTTTGTTTTGAAGAGGGATCTAACGTATCTCCAGAGGTGGAGCAACATCTCAGAGAAGCTTCTGCTTCTGTCTTCTGAAAGGAATATGATTTTGAGCAGCAAATAATCTATTTGATTTTGTATGTCCCTTCCCCTTTTCTCTCCTTACTATTCTGGGCTTTTATGCACAAATAATACTACAGTTTTTTGGTTTTGACCTTGGTCTTCAGAACCTAAAAATTCTTGTGAAAATAGACAGGTGATTTCTTTAATCATTTTATTCCTAAATTCAGAAGGAGCTGCCTTTGTAGGTATGATTGTGCTGCCTTGCAAAGTAGACATTATGTGATACACTGTTCAGAGAAACAAACACACCTTTTTCTTTTTTGGCATCTTTGGCAGAACTTTTGGTTTTGCTGTCCCCTATAAGCTAAGACACTAAAATAGCTCCTATTAAATGTCCCTTCTTGTGCAAGGGAAATGCTCCACCAAATCAAACACTTTTGCAAACTGCAATACTTTTCAGTTTTCTCTGAGGTATCTCCAGTTCAGTATTTCATAGCAAAAAAACTGGCTTCTCCATCAGCTTCCATCCCAAGCTGTTACTAATGCAAATATTGAATTATGTAACACCAGAGTTTAATATACCTTGATGTAATTGAGGCAACAGAGTCACAGAAAGAATCGGTGATTATCTAGTTTCAATTACTGGTGACTAAATTTTGAAGCATGCAGCAGAATTCAAATTCTATGTCCTTGTTTAATATACCACACATTTCTCCTACAGCCAGTAATAGAAAACAGGAGTTGTGCTGCAGCCATGAGACAATGCTCTGTCAATGGAACATCCAGATGCTGCATTGAGAAGGGGCCAGCTTTCATATGGGATTATGAGGAGAGTAAGGAGCAACATATGTAAGGAACTGCAGATATTCCTTTTTTATCTTAACATTTATGGTGATTAGATCATTCTTCCAGTGGCGAAAGCCTGTTTCCTGCTAGGCCCTTTCTGGTGTTTTGTAGGTTCTTGTTTTGTGTGTGTGGAGCAGTGGTGTGTCACTTTAGCTTCCCCCAGCCCCCAGGTTCTCTCAGTCATTGGTGTCCTTGCCATTCAATTCCCCATCCACTGCAGCACCTTACCCCATTGTCTTGTAGACAGACTCTGCCTGCTTTGAACATATCGGAATAACCTTAGCAAAGGTATGAAATGGATGACCAGCTTTGTCTTAAATGTGGGTGTTTCGCTAACTTCTAACTAATGGACAAGGGCCATTTATCTTGGTTACATTGTATCATAATAAATGGTTCAGCATGGAATTGTGAGCAGGGAGATAGCCTTGGTGATGTGAGCATGCCTAACCCTTGTGCCTTGGCCTGCTGCTGCAGGTTAGTTTCTAGGACTGGATACATACAGGTCTGCGGGTCCTACAAACTTTGCTGTACGAAGGAGAGGAATGCAAGAGAAGGAATCAGTTAAGCATTCCCAGGTCTCCTTTCAGATTTTCTTTCCTCTTCTAACGAGAAACTGAGAGGTTAGAGGTGAGAAGGCAGGGGACCAAGACAGTTAGATGGAGCTCGAAAGGTGGAGATCAGCTACAGAAGTACATGGCATGCAGAAGGGGGAAAGAGGGATTAAATTGGGAAAGACTTGGAGGAAGAGATGAAAAAAGTGGTAGCTAGAGATGTGAGTGGAAAGTGAGGATTATATAGACCAATGGAAATGTGTGAACAGAGGGGAGGACCGATGGAATTTTAAGATCTCTTCTACCATGCATCACACGTAGTTTGCATGTGTAAATAATGTAAAACCTTCCCAGGCTTTACGCTGAGAAAGGCAGGAGCATAGTACAGCTCATACTAGAGGAACGCTGATAGGTCCCTGTGGTTTCATACAAAGCTCATAGTGCTCAATATTGTAATTTAGTCATGAGGCCATATGGATACTTTGCTTACAGGGCAGAAGCTATACATGCCAGTAGTTAGTGGGTACCTACTGAGCCTGTTTGTGATGGGCCATTATCATTAAAAGGGCTGCATTCAACTTTAGGTTTATGGTTCTCCTCCATAGGACCAAAGAAACAGAAAGAAAGACATTACGGCTTGCAAGCAGTTTGTACCTGTTCTGTGCTTATTGTGCATGGTTTAAGCGAAGGCAGAGAGGACAGGACAGTGGTGACTGGGCCTCATCTTGTTTGGTTTGGTCTGCCAGTTTGAAGGCAGCATTTTTCCCCATAACTGGCTTTCTCTGGATGTGTCATTAGAGATACACATATTTGTGTGTATATATATGACTTTGCCTTGTGGTATGTGTTGATTGGTATTGTCATCATGAGAGTTCAGTTATTGTAATGAAAACAAATGGCTTACACATACAAAGAGCAAACCATATATTTCTATGAGTAAAAAAAAAAAAAAAAAGATATTTCGCAGATGGTGTTACTATCTCTGAATCTCAGTATTTCTGTTTATTTGAGAAGGCAGTTTCTTTCACTGCAGACAGCAACACACACGAGGCAGACAACTCCTCCACATTAATGAAGCTATTAAAATCAGATACATTTAAAAGTGAAGTCAGAAAACAGCAAACACGCTAGAAACAGTGGTTTACACGGGATTAAAGCTGTCTGGAGAATGAGTAGAGAGGAAAAATTAGGAAATGAAGGCTTTTTATCTAGTTAATTCATATCTTCTCAATTACAGGGAGTAAGATCTCTTAAGGTCAGACTGAGCTGAGTTCCAGGGGGAATCCCTCATCCCAGTGCCGCTGTAGACCATGGGCTGGGGACAGTGTGCCGCAGTGTAAGTCACGGAGCTGGAGGCTGGCGGGGGCCCCTGCCGCAGACGGGATCCTGCGCCCACAGCCCGGGGAACAGTGCGGACCCCACCGCCTCCTGCCCCACCGGCTTTGCGCAGGGTGCGAAGGAAGCAAAAATTAAACCCCGCCCGCCACACCTGAAAGCCTTGTGTGGAACGCTGTGTGGAAGAGTGTTCCTGATCCCGAGGCACGTAGGAAAGCGCCTCTCAGGGCGATGGCTACCGCGGCGGTGAGCCCCCCTCGCTTCCCCCGCCGCTCCCGCCCGCAGCGCCGCCCGAGCAGCGGCGGTGGCTCCCGGAGCCGTGCGCTCCTGCCAGGCCGGCGCTGGGCCCTTTAAGAAAGCGCAGCACAGTAGCAGGGGCCGGCCCTGCCTCCCGCAGCCCGCAGCGCTGGAGCGGGGCTGGGGAATGGGAAGCAGTTCCTGGTCTGGGTCCGAGAGAGCGCACGTAGCAGCAGCAGCAGCCGCTGCCGCCGCAGCAGGAGCAGCAGCAGGCACCCCAGCTCCGCTCGCTCAGCAGCATCCAGCGTGGGGATCAGCGCGCTGCCTGGCTCCCTGACACGGGATGGACGTTCCTGAGCACTGAGCTCAGCCGCTGTAAAAAGCAAGTAGGAAAATATACATCTGGATAAAATTGGTAAGTCAAACTAGAGTCACATCCTCTTCCTTGCAGTTTTCCCATCTCTTAATTTGTAATGTTCTTTGCAAGCCTTTTTTTCCCCTACTTTTAAGCAGAGCATGAGAAAACATGTAGAAAATAAAAGTGTAAAAAAACTTTGACGATTTGTCAGTGTTCGTGCTCCTATTTTTTAAATACTCCTTCCACATAGAAGCTTTGCTGCAGGAGTGAGGAAGGAGAAACCAGCAAGTGCTTTTTTTTTTGTGGGGGGACAGAAAGCTAGTAAGAGTCCTAATTGGCTTTTCCTTAGGATATGATTAAAGATTTCAAAAAACAAAACAAAACAAGCCAACAAAACAAACCCCAACTTTCAAGAACCTTGAAATGACTTGTCATTTACTCTTCCAGAGTAAAAACAAGTCTCGTCTTGAAGTCTTAAACGCACTGAAATTTGTGCAGCAAGGAGGAGGAACTTTCAAAAACTGTCTCGTCAGTGTAAATCTGGGTGCCAAAGTATTGCCGGGCAAATGTTGTATATATTTGTTTAAATTTAACTAAACCCACCGTCAGCCCTGGGAGGGCAGAGGCAGGAGATGCCATTTCCCCCGCGGCGGACAGAGGGCGCTGTTGCAGCACCCGGCATCAGCCTCCCTGACACGGGGAGCTGGTAAAAGTCCAGGGGAAAAACCGAGCGGAGGCGAGATGTTTTAAACCATTAAACCAGCAGTTTGTTCACCCGGGCGCAAAGCTATAGTACGTAGCATCCAGTTGGAGTACCCAGTGTTTTTAATTTTCATTCCCTAAAGTTTTGGGGGCAGTTTTTTTGTTTGATTGTTTTTTTACGATATGATCTGAATTACAGAAGGAAATATGTTAGAGTCTGGTTACGACCCTGTTATCTTTTCTGGGGTGTGTTGTGGGGTCATCCTGGATCAAGAAGGGGAGGGAAAGTGTGGAATCTCTTGACAGAAATGTTACTTCAGTAGTGGTGTGGAAGATAAAGAAGAGCTGTCAATCAATGTTGATCAAGTTGCAGGTTGGAGTTAAAGATCTGACATAGAAACATATCCTTTGTATCCAGTACAGATGTATAGCAGAGGTTAGAGATCTACAAGCTGGCTAAGACCTATAAACCCTAACGACTGAACCAAAATTGTCAAGTAGTTTGGGAAAAGGAGGAGGGTCATGTCCAGGTATACAGCTTTCCTCATGGAAATCCCAATACTGCTACAGGTACAAGAGGCTAACAGTTGTGCCACATTTCACCCATATAAACAACGAGTTAGACAATACAGCAATAATCTGTTCTTACCTTTGTGTGTGTATACTTGCTTGTGCATCACCTGGGGTGTAAAATCTTCTTTGTGGAGTAGGAATTTGGGTTTGCTTAAATCAAAGGCTTTAAAAGGTATTATTTTAACTAGTGCAGCTCTCCTGTGAGTAGAGAAGGATCAGAGCTGTCAATTTCCACTGTGATCCAACCTCTGTTAGAACTTGATGTTTCTGTTATGACCTGGGGCTTTGGTTGTTTCTTGAACAAGACTTTTCTGTCTGACTGTATTCCCATTACTTACAAATCACTTGCAGTGGAGTGGAAAGATTTGCAGGTTTTGAGTCCTTAATGTGAGATGCTGGGCAAAGCAGATTAAAAGAACTGAATGACCATATGGAACACAGTCATTCCGACTTCAAATTATTATGCCTCATTGAAAAGTTTAGGGTTCTACTGCCTCTGCTGAGTCAGTGGAGTATGTGAACAGAAGACCCCTTTCTTGCCTGCAAGAGACAGTAAAACACTTACTGTGAGGCGGTGCATCCTTGTGATATTAGTAGTTTTTCAAGAAAAAAACAGCCGTTTATACTCCTTCTGCTTCATTAGACATCCAGGTATGAATGGCCTTTCAAAATGATTTACTGTATCAGAGGAAAGATTTCCCTCCTCAGTTCCTCTCTGAACTAGCAGGCATTAGTCAAGTGTTTGACTACTGCCTCAGTAACTTACTGAGGAATCTCTTTCACTTCCCTTGAAGCAGATTGAAAGTTCATTGAGAATGATAGAGCTATCAGACATCCTGAGATGCATTTGAACCTAGCAGATGCTTGCCTTCGTAGGAGGCTAATTTATGTATTTAAAGTGTCTCCTCCACCACCACTGGTATTCAGCTAAGCTCTTAAAAGTTGCATCTCCCCACTGTTTGTCTGCATTACATGTTTAATATGGTAGCTGGAGTTGTTTCAGTTTAGTTCTCCTACTTACCTTTATTTCAAATTAAAATATTTTCCTCAAAAATGGAGAAGATAGTGTGATGTGCCAGATCCGATTTTTATTATGTTGTTTGGAGATTCACTTTAGTATTTGTTTTATTTTGCTCCCAAGTGTTTTGCTTTGAGTTGCTTTGTACTTGGGAGTCAATGCTGTAACTCTGTCTGTGGCTGATGCTGAGGCCATACAGTTAACGCCTGCAGAGTTCCCAAAGCATTAGCTTAATATGACATATGTGTGTGATATTTAAAATGTAAAGGGATCCTCCACCTATATTTACGCCAAATTAAAGAAATGGAGCGTCCTTGAATAGCTTTTTTCATTAGAGACCATTAATCTTTTTACCTGCCAGTAGATACTTACAGCGTTGGCAGTGCTATAAATTCTGTGACTGCCATTGAAGCACTCGTCTACTAGTTGCTTACACTGACAGTAACTCTGCTAAGTGAGTTTAGCCAGAGCAAGACTCATGATTACTCAACAAATTACTGTCAGCTTGGTTTCTAATATAATTTTTTTCGTCATTGTTTTGCAGAGCTTCAGGTTAATTCATCTTTGAGCATCTTGTAATAGTTTACTTGATGAAGCCTACTGCAAAATCCTTTCTCTGAGAATGTTTCTGGCGTCATGAAGTGCTGGATGTTACCACAGGTTATGAAGCCTTGTTGGTGCTCACATAACTAAGGTGAATCTGGCCTTATTCTTTGTTGTAGGTAAAGCCTCTTTCTGCTTTATATAACAGAACCAGGATCCCAACTTAAAACCACAGTTTCATATCAAAGGCTCACTGTGCTGGTGATGTAGTAACCTGCTTTTCTCTTTTATGATAAGAGATTCCATCATTTTTTATACTGAGCACTGATAGGTGTAGTTTTATGTCTGATTTATTTGCCTGACTCTACTTTAGCATTTGGAATGGCACATTTTCCATTACATGTGGGATAAGTTTATCTGTATAGGTGGAGACCTCTCAAGATGTTGCCCTGTGCAAGATGAAAAAAATGTTAACTTGCAGAGAATACAAAGGAAAGTTAAGATTTAATAGCTCTGAAGGTGGATATGGAAAGGAATTAATGCAGGAATGTGTTCCCCAGAGAATATTTTCAGTGAAATAGATACCTCAATGCCGCTAGTCCTGACTCTCCGAGGGAGACTGTGTCAGATCTGTCAATACTCATGGGGATAAGCATCCTCCAAAGAATTAATTTATTTTCATCTTCACATATGTACATCTGTCATCTTGTGTCTGAGACAATTGATGACTGAGCTTTTCCTTTTATTATATGTAATGCCAAAGTTCTTTTCTTCTTAGCCAGATTCATCAGAATCCTTGAAAACTTCAATCTCTCTTTAATCTCAATCTATTATTGAGAGTATTATTTCTTAAGTGTAAAAAAAAATGAACAAGAAGTCTTTAAAATTTTTTTAGGTACTCTACCAGTTTAATTATGCTTACAAAAACATGGTAGTAACCTAACGTATCATTAAATTATCACATTTAAATACAGCATTGACCTTGCCAGCCAGTAAATCAAGCAATGGCGAAATCCCTTTTGTTCTTTTTGCTACACCCTGAAACCTGTGAAATAATCTTCTGAGCATTTGGCAAAAGTATGTATCAAGTTGATGTGTTTTGTAGCATGAAATGGGGAAAAGAAGTAGGAATTTTTGACTTTCTAGGGACCAAATAAGGTACTGCTGAGATTCTCCCCCTCCTCCTTTTTCATAATTTCGAGACCATAGATAGTAAAGGCTCCATATGAGAAGAAAGGAAAACCAAGGTGGTAGCTGGCAGCTCTGTTATTTAGTAAGCACTGCACTTCTCAATGCCTTCATTGGAAAGAATAACTTTTATACTCAGGGCTATTTCTTACCATCTTGTCAAATTGTATCTTTGGGGAGGTATGATGTGGAACTGATTCACAGTGCAGCTTCTGACTTTTGAAATGGAGCACAGATTAAAAACAGTTCTGAAGTCATCATCTGCATCACTTTTAGTTTTCTGCTTTCACACATTGTTCCATTTGAGAAATGTGACATGGTGAGAAATGTGGATGAGCAGAAGGAGCATCAAATGATGAACTCTCTTTATGCCGTGTTGTGTATAATGCAATATTCAGGGGCAGCAGAAAGGCTAATGGCACTTTGCAACTGCCCTTCCCAGTTCTTTTCACTTGTGATTCACTTTTTATTTTAACCTGGGCGTTTTGCCATTTAGCCAGTATGATGTGTTACCAGCGTGTGCCTAGCTCTGCAGCCTCTTTCTAGATGTGTATCAAGATGTACCTGTAACTTTACCTACCTCTTGTTCTTAACTGGCATGACCATATACTTCTGTTTATTTTGATATCCATGGAAAGTACATGAAGAAACACTGTAATTTTATTTCTCCAAGAGAATCTTTTTCAGCCGCTGATGAAATCCAAGCTCATACCAGATGAAATGCTCCTGTGTTATCATTTTCAGTTAATTAAAAAAATAAATGCCAAATCCCTTACAGCAGCGGTTTTATAAATACTATGTGTGTGTGTGTGCATGTATGTGCATGCCTACACCAGTGCTTCACTCTCATGTTGGCAGCTTGTGCCTTTGACAGCACGTTGGAAATTATCATACATTTTCAGGTTCAGGACTTGATGCAGGGAGACAGGGGTAGATGGAGGAGTTTGTTTGTTTTAGTACATCTTACAGTAGCTGAAACAGACCCAAAATAAAGTAAAAACTTTAGTGTTTGCATTAAGATTGCAACATTTTTGTTCTTTTTTTTTTTTTTAAACATGCTAAAGGCTCAATTTTTATCTTCTGGTAGGCAGGCAAAATATTTTTTCTGGCAATTTGATACTTTATTAAAATGAACACTTACTTGATTAAATGTGCCAAATTTCTGTGTGCTAAAGGACAGGAAGCTGAGTTTGCTGGAATAGAAAGGTGCACTGGCAGCTGGGGCTGAACTACCTCTTGGCACCTTATCCATCTATTAAGTGCAGATCCCAGTAAGCTGAAGGATTACTATCTTCAAAAAATCTTGGACAGCTTCAGCAGTGAGTTAGATTTCTTTTGCTTTCCTTTCAGAAGGTAAAATTAATTTATTTTGGGTGAAAGCTGTTAAATCGCCAGACCTGGAAGACTGCAGTCCCTTTTTGCAGTCACAGAAAAAGCGATGACTTGGACTGTGGCTGAGTGACCTTCCCCAGTGCTGCTCTGTAGTTGCGTGTTCTGGATCAGTCAGAGGATCAAACCCGAAGTTTGGCACCTTTCTGTTCAACTTTTTTTTTTTTTTTGGCCAACAGTGTCAGATTCCTGACAATGGGCTGACTATTTAGGTAGATTTCGGGATAGCTTCTTCATGTCATTAGGTTTTGCTGACAGAAATCCCTGTGATCTTTTTGCTTCAAGTGGCAAACCTGCTCACTTATCAGGACAGCCTTGATCAATTCATTTCACATGAGCAGTAATCAAATGGGAATGGTTTTTGGTCATTGTCCAGAATGGATTCAGCCTAGTGACCTGGTAGAAGGACGTATTGTATTCCATTGCCAGTCCTGTGAATCATTCAATCTCCCGATTCAATGCGGTTTTTCAGTACTCCACTTGCATTACTCAAGCCTTGTGTTTTTAGGCTCTGCATTCTTTTCCTGATTCAGAGGCCCATTGGAAAGTTTCAAGTGGGCTTTTGCATTAAGCTCATCTGGAATTCAAAGACTGTGAACTACCGATGCTTCCTTTCAGGGGGGGACAGACGGACTGTGTGGCACAGTGGCACAGGAATTGTTGTAATACCTGAAAGGATGTGTAATAACTGTAGTGTAGACTAAACCTTATGGCAGGATTTGGTATTTTTAAAAAAAGAGGTACTGTTTTTAAGTATCATGCAAACTTTGTATTTTTATGTTTGTATATATGTCTGCTTCCCCTTTTCCCTGAGATTTAAACAATAACTGTCTTTTAATCATATTCTCTAGGAAAATAAAAAACTTCTGTCTATGGGGAACTTGATCATAAAAGTATATATTTGTACTGGAAGCTGTTTTTCACTCTTTGTGCTGGTTGTTTTTTAATGACACACTACTCAAGTTATAGAGTGAAACTTGGCCAGGTAGTTCCAACTTCCTGTTTCTTGTTCACTTCCCTAACAGTTCTTTCATCGTCTAATACTATACAGCATTTGGATTGGAAGCCCTTCAGGGATTTATTTATGTTGAACAACCTTTTCTTTTTTCTTTTTTTTTTCACTTAAGAAAATACCCAAAAACAAACAATGAGTTCTAGTGATGTTAGGTTTTAGGCAATAATATTATGCTTTTGCCAACCATCCAATGTCATGTTTAAGGTGGCTGACTTGTAGGTGAAATTAAAATGGAAAAACGAAAACATACTCCAGACAAGTTATTTTTTCCCTGTTTCATTTACCTTTTCAATGCAACTTAATTAGGTGGAGGGAATGAAACTACTACAGTTCTTCAACTTTAAGCACAATAAGGAGAACGAGCAAGTGACTCTGAAAGTTTGGAGACTTATGCTCATGCTTGTTACTTTGACTTCATGTCCCAAGGCCCAGTCAATCAAAATAACTCAGAGAGAAATTTTCAATTTCTCAGCCTGAGAACAAAATGACATGAATAGTCAGGCATCTAATGTGCAAAATTCTTTAGGAAAATATAGCATCTTGTACCTCAGAAATACTTGAACTCTCTTGGAAGTCTTGTCTCTCATCTTTACTCAGTGATTAACAGAAGTCCTTTCATATTTCAGAAGAATTTGCTAATCTGCACAGGGTGCTGCAAGGTGTGTTAATAAGAAAAACTCTTTTAATGCTCTTGCATGTTTTAACATGATTTCTTTGGGAACCAGAGCAAAGATCAACAGGAGCAGAGTTCTAGTACAAGGTACCTGCGATATGGCTGGTTTTCCAGTTCAGTCTTTAAGTTGTGGCTATTTTTTCTCCTTCTGAAATTTTACTTAATTTACAAACCTCTTTGACACCAAAAATCTGCTAGACCAAGGGGTCTAGGGGACCAGTGCAGCATTCTCAGCCCTCAGAATTTCTTGTGGGACAGCAGTCACAGGGAGCTGGTGGGTTACCAAATACATATGTGGACTCTGCTTCTGAGGACCACAGCAGAGCACAGATGAAAAACCAGCAGAACAAACCAGCATCACCAAAAGAACTTCTGCATGAAACATTTCTGTTATCTTCTTTTTTTTTCAAATGCAAGAGATCAGATATGGTAAACAGTGTTGATGTGTGTGGACAAGATTAGATAGCTACTGCTGTACAACAGTATGTAATAAATGATGTGTATTTAAGAATATATATAGGTGAATGATGGATACATGCGGGTATGAGAGTGATTGTTGTTTTGTAGGTGTACAGTTTGAGGGGCCTGAGGTGGATTTGATTCTACACATGGCTGCACGTGTGGAAGGGATATACATGAAGTTATCATGCTACTTGCTTTATTGAGCCCCTTATCCCAGTGTCTGAAACTGTGATTTGTTATGCTGTGATATGATCCGAAATAGAACCACAACTCACTGTAGCGGGTTCTTTCAATCCCCTGGGAATGTTTGTCTGGCTTAAATGCATGAAACTGAAATGTGTAATACAGAGCTGCAGCTTATCATGAAACTGAAATGTGTAATATTTTGCTGCAGCTTATAGATCAACAGTGACTCCATTTGTGGGAATGAATGAATACCTCATGTTTGATGTGCTACAGTAGAGTTCACAGATGATTTCTTATGTTACAGTGCTTTTCATGCTTTTTCAGCTTCATGTGTATAGCGTTTTCCTGTGTATAGAATAGGATAGTATTATCCTGGGCTTTTCAATATAGAAATAGAATGTGAAGAGATTTCTCACTGCCAACTTCTTTGCAGCAAAACTTCAGTCAAGTCTGAAGAAGACAGATGATCATTTCTATACCCATCCACACATTTCTCAGCTATAAAACTTCTTTGTTTCACTTGAATTCTTCCTGCATGATTTTCTATGTAAATTTTCTCACTTATTTACCTCTTTTTACAGTTCCTTTGACAGCTTTAACCCATGGATGCAGGTCAGTGAAGATAACTTCTAACAGTGTAGTCAACTGATTGCATGGTAGACGGGAGGGCTCATCTCCACACTGCTCCTTGCAGGTGATCATAGATATCATGGAACTGTTTCAGTGTTCCCTTATGACCCAATTTTTTACCTGAAAATACATAAGTACATACACGTGAATAAATGTCACTCAAAAAACTTCCATAAATTTGCTTAATATAAAAAGCAGACTCACCCTTTTTCTAGCTGCCCTGCTAATATTTCAGTTTTAATGTATATTGTCTCTGGTTTTTATTTATTTGTCTATCCTGTCTTGGCTCAGCAGAGGATGAGGTGTGCAAGACTGAAAGAGACCTCCTGAGTCACGGAGTACACCATTTCTGTAATTGCAGGAAATTATGTTGCAGGATTCCCTTAGTAATTTATCAATCTCTGTCTCGAATGGCTTTTGCTCCTGTTGCTTCCTATTGGGAAGCTATTCAAGAACCTCACTCCTCTGATGTTTAGAAATCTGCTTCTAATTTCCAAACTAAATTTGTTCATAGCCAGTTCATGCCCATTTGGTTTTATGCCAACACTGGTCTCTAACTTTAATAGTTCTTCCACTTTCTTACAATCCTCCTGTGATCTAAGAGGATTCTTGTCTTTCTCTCCTTCTGTTTTTCCCTAAGAGGGAAGATAATTAAAATTGCGCATCTCTTCAGTATATTCTTCATTATCAGTGTCACTGTATCTTGGTTTGATAAATCCTTGAGAGCTTTTTAGCCTTTCCATTCAGTTCTCAGACAGAAGCGGGAAAACGTGGCTGTTTGTGTTTTGCTAGACAGACAGTACATGTAACTTTGTTAACTCTGAGGCTGGGAGGATGAGATGGGAAGAGGGAGAAAGTGGCTTGCATGTTTCTACATCTGTAAAAAGCTTTAACTGCGGACTTTGTGAAGAACGATATGGGTTTGAGGGTCTGGTGCGTGGGATAGGCAAAGGTATTGATCCAGTTCTTGCATCCAGTCCAGCTCTCCCATTGTTATAAAAAACCTGCTTGAAATGAGCAGCTGATAAAACTTTTGGAGGGGATGCAGCTCACAAATGAGTTTTTGAGGGCAACTTTCCAGCTGTTTCCTCAGAAGGAATGAGGCAAGCGGCTCCCAGAGCCCCAGACGAATGCCTGGGATCTTTCTTCTTCAGAGTGCATGGAGAGTCCCTGAGAAGAGCTAGGAGACCGGAGGCTGATGGGGAGATGAAACCAAAGGCCTATAGTGGGAACCTCCTGCTGTCAGGATCCCACGCTAAGCTGCACTTGAGGGCGGGCACGGAGGGGAGAGAGAAAGTTGAGTAAGGTTTGCTGTGACCTCAGTATATTCCCATGCAGCTTCCCTCTCTAGGCAGTACTCGATGGCATCATGTCCAAGATTCTTCAAATGCCCTTAAACTCAGCAGAAAAAAATGTATAGTCCATTCAGCATGCTGCTCTGTACTTTCCTTACCATGATACTACTGATCTTAAAGTGATATTATTTAGGACGAATGTCTCTTACAAGACAGCTTTTTATTTAGCAGAGTGTATCAAAACCAGGCCTTTTTTGCAGGGAAGTGCCATTCTCAGTCAAGATGTCTGAGGTTTAATGGGAAATTTTGGGGCAGCAGGACAAAAGGCTGAGAGGAGGGAGAGCCAAAACAAAAGGTCTGGGTCCTGTATCAGAGCAAATGGTAGGTAGTAGGCAGAGCAGATGGTGTGAGAGTAGTGGGACTTCTGTTCAGAACTATCACCTTAAGGAGAACATAGTGATTCTGAGCTCTTTTGAAGTTGTTGTCTGTACTTTTTTGTGTATGTTGAGGTTTGTTTTTTTATTACCAAAGAAAATTTTTCATTGGCATTTTTTCATTAATTTTTCCTAGACCAAGTTTTCAAATATGCCCTCTTTTATTGTCTCTGCTGCTCCCGCAGCTAAGAGGTGTGCACACGCAGTTTGCTGTATCCTGCACTATTTGTATTGCCCCACTGCTGGGATTTTACCAAATAAGATAAGTCTGGAATCCTACTGGAATGAAGGTGCCTGGAACTGATGCAAAGGAATATATGGGACTTGTTTGCTGGTCACTAATTCAAAATAATTACTGTTCCTCTTCTCCAACAGATTTATTTAAACAGTCTTAATAATTCATGGCATGAGGTGCTTATGCTTTGATGACCATAATTAGATACATTTTACATTGGCTTTGATTGTATTCAAAGAAGCAGAACCAGTGTCTTTCTTTTCTTATCCAACCTAATGAACTTCAGTAGGAAGAATCTAAATTTACAGGTGAAGAATGTCTCTAATCAGTGCCAGCATAGACTGAGTAGAGCCAGCTGGAGATGCCCTGTGCCTAGTAGATTTTTCAGAACCCAGAATACTCTTCTGTTTTACAACAAGGCTTGTAGTCAGCCATTGGTTTTTTGTTCGTTTATAAATAGGAATGGTAGTGATTGGCCCTACTTATGTAAGAAATTAGTCTGGTTGAAAATCTTTCCCTTTTTAGCTCATATATCCTTTGACTGCATTTTTTGATAGTCTCCTAAGATGAAGAAGTGACATTAATTGTACTATACATATACCTCTATTCTCTCACTGGAAATATGTGACAGAATTGGGAGAGGATGCCTGACTATGCTCCTTGTGTTATCCAAGTACTCCTTACCACAGAGGTAACACAAGTTTTGCGCAGCTCCCATGGCTCATTTCAGGAGGTACAGTGAGGATTCTGAGCCCTGTGTGCAGGCAATAGATGCTGAAGGAGTTCTCAGGGCACTAAAAATGACAAGGATGATTACGCTGTAGATACTTGGTCAGTACTTGCAAGGATTTAGGAGGCCGAAGTTCAGCCATACACCAAAATGTGGCTTCCTGAGGACTCTAATCAAACATGAATAAACACCCCCCCACTGTTTTCTCTCTTTGGCTCTTCACTTGTTGCATGGAAACTGAGGAAGACAGTCCTGAGTCTGAGTTCTGCTGGTAGTTCTTGTAAGAGCTCTTCGGTCGGGATTAGTTGTACCTTCTCAGTCTGTAACTGTGGGAGAAAGTTCATACAGGACAGGCAGAGCCAGAAATAAATACGCTCTTAAAAGGCCATATAATGTCCATAGAAGGAAACAAATGGCTGCATTCAGCTTATAGGAATGACAAAATTCTTTGCTATTACCTTCCACCTGTCAACACCCTCCTGGCAAATGTGATATTGAATACATTTAACAAGTTCAAACTCTGAGGGCTTGATGATGAACATTCCTGCTGTGTTTTCTTTAATTTCTTAGTAAAGGTATACATTTGTGATACACGGAGCATATGATGCATGGTACTGTAAGCCTGGCTTGCAAATGCAGCTCAGTTGTTTGTCTACATCTTGCAGTTGCCATTCATTCATAAGGCCAAGGCAAATGACCAAAACAATCCATTTCCAATGGGTTATTTTGAGGAAGAAACAGACTGGGCACTGATCTCTTTTCTCCTGTGACCAGTGACAGGACCTGAGGGAATGGCCTGAAGCTGTGTCAGGGGAGGGTTAGGTTGGATCTTAGGAATAGGTTCTTCATCCAGAGGGTGGCTGGGCACTGGAACAGGCTCCCCAGGGAAGTGGTCACAGCACCAAGCCTGACAAAGTTCAAGGAGAGTTTGGACACCACTCTCAGGCACCTGATATGACTCTTGGGTTATCCTTTTCAGGACCAGGAGTTGGACTTTGACCCTGGGAGGTCCCTTGCAACTCAGGATATTATATGATTTTAAAAAAGGACATGTGTGAAAGCTTTAGCTTTCAGTATGTAAGCAGTGTGTAAGCATACAGCAGCACTAATGCTGCTGAGGGTCTTTTTCGAAAAGTAATGCAATAGCTTTGCAGTGATACGAGGAAGAAGGGATAGCCTGGTCTTAGCAGCAAATAAATGCTAAATTAAGGAGGTGCTCACATAATGAAAGTGTTCTGTTGTGTTTATTTTTGTTTTGGGGTTTGTTTATTTATTTATTTTTACCATCTAGCACTTCATACATAACATGGACGTAGCCTGCACAATAACCTGATGGTTTTTTTTAAAAAAAACAGCATCTCCATTCATCAAATCAAGATACAGTGCTTTAAATTGAAAAGCTAGTTAAATTGTCAAAAGAGAGTATTATGAAGGTTTCATTGCTAAAGAGGCTTTCAGCTACAATAATATTTTTAGTGGCACTATTTTTAGACTAGTTTGGGGGTTTTTTGGGTCTCTAATATAAGCAACCTGCAACTTAATTTCCAGGTGATTTGTGTCCTTATGTTCAGTGGGAAATCTTTTCATTCTGAATAAGGACCTTCTGCTAAATGTTTTTGTCCATGCCCTTCTTGTTATCTTTCCCCATTGTGTGTTTGAGATATACTCCTGGGAGCTTTGTGCACAGCTGACTGCTTGGTCACTTCTGACGTGCTTCCTGGTGACAACACCAAAGGCATTTAATGTTTGTAAAAGGCAGGATTGTCCTTGAATTACTGACAGCACTCAGTGCCAAGTATGGAGTCAGAATGGCCACACCTGTTATCAGGTGTGGAGGTAGGAAAAATCTTGTGGTGAATCTTATGCAGGACTATATTTAATGTGTGCTATATAAATATTATGCCTCTGAAACACTATTGAATTTCACAGTTACATGGGAAATAAACCAGATCTATTTATGGTGGCTAGGTAAAGAGTTAGCTGTCAGACAAAGCTGGCCCAAATCTGGTTCTACTGGTATAGTTTAGAGCTTTGTTCAGACTATTTGTTATGCAAGACAGAAGTTTAGCTGTTTCAAGATTATTATCTCTTTGATAAATTATGCGAGTATGTGCTGGGGTGACCCTGGCTGCAGGCCAGGTGCCCACCAAATCTGCTCTGTCACTCTCCTCAGCTGGCCATGGGGGAGAAAATATAATGAAAGGCTTGTGGATTGAGATAAAGTCAGGAACAGATAACTCACCAATTACCATCATGGGCAAAGCAGACTCAACTTGGAGAAATTAGTTTAATTTATTACCAGTCAAATCAGAGTAGGATAATGAGAAATAAAACCAAACCTTAAAAATACCTTCCTCCCATCCCTCTCTTCTTCTTGGACTTAAATTTACTCCCCGTTTCTCTACTTTCTGCCTTCAAGCAGCACAGGGTGACAGTGATCACACATTATCTCTGCTGCTCTTTCCTCCTTAGGGGAAGGACTTCTCACACTCTTCCTCTGCTCCCATGTGGGGTCTCACACATGGGAGGTAATTCTCCATGAACTTGTCCAGTGGGAGTCCTTCTCATGGGCTGCTGTTCTTTGGAACTGCTCCAGCATGGGTCCTGTGCAAGATCATAGGTCCTGACAGCAAACTGTTCCAGTGTGTGCTCCTCCCTCCATGGGTCTAAATGCTCCTCCCTCCATCTCCTTCCAGGATCCTCTTCAAGCATGGGCTTCTCATGGGGCCACAGCCTCTTCTGGGTAACCATTTGCTCTGGCATGGGGTGTTCCACAGGCTGCAAGCAGATATTTACTCCACCATGAACCTCCACAGGCTGCAGGTGGATTTCTGCTCCTCTTGTGGACTGCCATGGGCTACAGGGGCACAGCTGCCTCACCATGGTCTGCCCCACGGGCTGCAGGGGGATCTCTGATCCTGCACCTGAAGCACTTCTATGCCTGCTGCCTTTGGTGTCTTCATAGCTATTTCATATGCATATTCTCATTCCTCTTTCCAGCTGAAGTTGCTGTTCCACAGTTTTTTTCCTCTTCTGCAATATGTTATCCCAGAGCCATGACCAACATCGCTGATGGGCTCAGCCTTTGTGAGCAGTGGGTCTGGCTTGGAGCCAGCTGGTATTGGCTGTATCAGGCACAGAGGAAGCTTCTGGCAGCTTCTGTAAGAAGCTGCCACTGTACTGCCGCCCTCCCCACCAGTGCTACCAAAACCTTGCCACAGAAACCCAATACAGAGTCTAACACTCAGACCTTGCTTTTGCTTGAAAATATTTCTACAAGGAACCTTCATCTTGCTATATGTGCTTCATATTGAAAACAGAGATGAGGAATATATGTAGACAAAACTGTTAGTTTATGAAAATGGTTTTAACCTGGGCACTATTCTGATTCTTCTTGTGAAGTAGGAATATTGGTATTTCTGGAAATTAACACGTTGCCATTTCAACACTGCAGATGGGTACAATTTCCTTAATTGAGTTTTCTCACAATCAGCATGTAGTTCTGCCTCTGATCTTCTTTTACTCATTACCAAGTCTTAATATGTAGAAAGTTTCCTTTTTAAGTGGTTTTAAATGGAGCTCAGCTTTCCTGAGGCAGGCTTCAGTGACACTTTCTGGGCACTGTTTACTGTATCTTTTCTTTATCAACACTAACTGTGTCCTGCCCAACCTGTCTGAACACAGTCCAGTTCTGGGCTCTATAACCAGAGAAGTGAAAATTGATGGCACTTTACCCTTTTTTTCAAATGTTTAAATATCTCTAAGTGGCATCTATTAACCCAACCTGAAAAAAAAAATCTTTCTTATCCCAATTGCTTTGAACAGCCCAAAAGCAAGTCTTCTTCCTTCTCTCTTGTTTTAACTTCAAACATCATTATAATTTAATTAGGAACATGTTCTCTTACGCAGACAGAGATAATGATGAGGAACTGAGGGTACTCCAGTCTACCTTTCCAATGGAACTTGCAGAACAAACTATGCACTACTGCACTCCTTAGTCATTCTTCTAGAGAATGGCAGAGGGCCATGGGAATCCTGCCTTGCTGACTCTGTATTTGGCTTTGGGATGAGGTAGGAGGGAATATAGTTCACCAGTAGGTCAGAGGATGGGTTACTTGGATCTCTGGTTCATTAAGTGTATCTTTTGTGTTTGTTGGTGTGGTGTGGAATAGCAGTGTGTGATTCTGAAGACTGACTTGGTGCCTAACTTTGAATCATCTATCTATTCTGGGTGGGATCCAGACATCGTCAGAGTTGGTGCCAGCACTCTTATTTTGGCTTCTCTGAAGGTCTATTCTATCACAGTCCGTGTGATTGTTTTCTGCATAATCATCTTTTTGGGGCTAATTTTTTATCATATTTGCTCTGCGTGTTGCAGATGCATGTGGCATTTTCCAGAATTTGACAATCTGTTAACACGTATCTCTAAGTTTCTTCTTTCTCTCCTTGCAAGAGTGAGTATCCTTAAACTGGTAGACTCCATTGAATTAGGGAGTTCTTAGGATGAAAGAAACATAATACAGCAATAAAAGTGGTGAATTAGTTTGAAAGCTCTCTTCTTAATTAAAAGAGATGAAATTCATCTCTCACATTCTTTTGTGTGAATGTAAGATTCTTTGTTTAGGTCAGAAGATTCAAATTGTTCCATGAAAAACTTTCACTCCTCCTCACTTTTATCTTGGGTGGATACACATGCACACGTGCACATATACACACAGAGATGCAAGAGCTCTAGACAATTCGTATACAATTACCTCACCTCTTCAAATCATGCTGTACGGGAGTGTTTTTCTCCTACCTTTTCTGACCAGCTTAGCTAGAATTTGGACATTGGAGTTGTCTAAAATAAAAATTTAGGGTAGTTAAAATATATTCCTTGGCTTTTGATACCTTTTATGAAAAAAATCAGAAAAGCTTCCATAAACCCCAGATGTCTTTGTATTGTTTTTTCCTCCTTCACTTTTTTATTTTTACATCTGTCAGGTTGATGGAATTGGTGCATGGTGCATGGAGGCAGACTTTTCACATCTCCATTGTCTTTATATTTTTCCATGTCCATGGACTTGAGTTTCATTTAAAGGATCCTCACCTTCTCTGTTGCTTCCAAAAATCTTGACCTAAACTTTTCCCTTGTCATGTCACAAATATTGTCTTGCCTCTGTGATATTTTTGTCTTGAGCTACACTCTGCTAAGTTTCACAGGCAGTTTTAAGATTCCTTGCCAAGTAATGAGAGAAGGGTTTTTGAGAGCTCTGCCTCTGAACAGTACCACAGCCTTTCCAGATTACAGGCCTTGGCTGAATTTTACAGCCTTAAAATTCATATTCATCTCATGTAGTTTTTTTCCCATGGACTGTTATCTTTTGAGTTCCATATTTATCTGGGCCTGAATGACTGTCTGTCATTGCCTCATGGTTTTTCTTCTGTCTCATTCTTTACTTTCAGCTGTCTGTTCTTTTCAGGGGTTGTCTTTCTTCTGAACTTGAACAGCTACTGGTTTTGCTTACCCACATTTAACGTTCTGATTGGAACCTCTTGAAATATTTGTCCTCCCTGAATTTTTGGCTCTGGTTAGTCTTCCATTATCACCTTTCTTCCTTTTCTTCTGCATTTGACGTTTTTCCCAGATTATGCTTATCTCCGTGCATTTAGGCCTCCTATCTCAACCTTTCATGTAGAGGAATAGTATAAATGGTATAGGTTTGCCAGAAAATAACCATTCCCATGTCACCTTTTGAGACAGTCTGAGACAGTCTAAGACAGTCTGATAAAATAACTGAGAAATATTACTGCTTTCCTGTCTCACTTCACAGAACATCACTTGAATTTACAAAGCTTGATGTTTTAAACAGGTACTTGCTCTAGAGAACATCATTATAACATAAACATACTCTTGGCCAATAACTTTTAATCCTGAAGTACTTACAAACAAGCTGTTGTTGTGGTGACATGCCATGTCTCTGTGAAATGATATTGCTGTCACTGTACAGAGACAACACCAGTTGATTCTGTGCCATGACAGGTATGGTACTGAATGCCTTTTATTCTCCTTTACTTCTATCTCTAACCATTAGTTTAGGTAATGCTAAAATGAAGTTAATGGAAAGCAACAGCAACTTAGCAGTGCAGTATTTTGGCACCTTGGCTTAGGATGGGAAATGCAGGGGACACACAGACAGATCTGAGCTAACTTTAGTCTGGAGAGCTTAGAGATCAGTGGCAGCAAACCTGTGGTGTCTTGAACTTGAAAACGTGTTAGCCACCTGTATAAGTAACCTGACTTCTAAGCAGGCTTAGCTTTTACAAAAGGCTCTGCTGTGATCCCTCAGTGCTGTTTTACCCAAGTAACCTAAAGTAAAGTTAGAAGGCCATAACTTAATGTAGCACAATCATACCTTTTGTTAAAGCCAGAAATAACCATAGTTTCTGTTATACCAAGTGGATTTAAAAATACCTCACTCTCTTATGTCTGTTTTCATATTTCCTCATTTTTCCTGTGCAGGAAAGTCTCTTGTTCTTCCTACACCTCAGTTCCTCTGTGTGCCCCTATCTGTGCACCTCTTTGTAACTTGAAGCATCAGAGATGTGATGGTCTCTGGCCAAATGTGTCATAAGCCCTTTGCGATGGCCTCATTAGCATTCACCAACACTGACTCCTTCATCTAATGACTCCAGCTGTCTCAGCTTCTCTACGGACAGAGCAGGAAATGCAGGGAGGAGAGTTGGAAGTAAGTCTCTAGAGGCTGGCAGAGCAAAGGGGTGTTCTGTGTAAACTTAAAGACTGGCAACTGGAGCAAAAGATGACAAACCCAGTCTGTTTGCTTGGCTCCAGATGTACAGTTAAAAATCACAGTAATGTGGATACTTTTGTACTGCAAGCAGAGAATCCCAAATCAATAGGGATGAAGCTGAAAAAGCATGGACGTGAGCACAGATATACACAGATGTAAATGCCAAACCAGTTCCTGTTGTCACTGAGAAGTAACTTGGGTGTTAACCACTTGACAGATGATACATTGAAATCTTAACAGTGGTACAAAATCGACTGAATTTTTTTTTTGGCAATCTTGGTCCACATAGGTACTTCTTCAGGAAGTAGAACCTACTGTGCACTCAGCTGGATGTTAAACCTCACATGGTTTAACCAAATCCTCAGTTTAGTAGTCATAGGCTCATGAAAAAGCCCAGGTTGAAAGGGATCTTGAAAAATTATCTGATCCAACCTTTTATGGGAAAGGAAGCCTAGATGAGGTTATCTAGCTCCCTGTCCAATTACATCTTGAAAACCTCCAGTGATGGGTTCTCTAGCATATCTGTGTGCATATGCTATCTCTAGCATAAGCAGGATGAACAGGTTTTTGTTTGTATTTAATGGCTGATTCTGCTAAACCTTAAGGATAATCCTGCACAGATTTTTCCTTTTCCTTTCCTAAAAATTCCTTTCCTAAAAACTCCTTTCACCTTTACCAAACTCTTGGATGGTCAGAAGCTTCAATTTTCCTCCTTTTTCTTCTCTCTCTTCCTCTTCCTTCCCTCTGCCTCCCATCGTAGCAAAGATCACCAACAAGCGCGTAACTGAGCTGAGGAAAAGTGGAACGGTTTCACAGTGCACATCTCTTTTCCTTAAAGAGGAGGGGTACTTCTGGAACCGGCTGGTCTGCAAACATTCCTTTGATCCGGAAACCTGGTGCCTTTCTGCAGGACTTCAAATTTTTGGATGTTTTGTTGTGTTGTTTGCCCATGATCCTTGCAGTGCTTAGCAGTAACAGTGAAAATTTTGACCGTCACCTTTACATTATGACTCTAAACACAAGGGTCTTAAGAAAAAGCTACAACTTTACACTTTTCACAGTAAGAACATACTTAATACATTTTTTTTGGATATGGCTTTCATATCTTCTCCACTGAAGCTGCTCCAAAGCTGTCATCCTCTGTAGAAGTGGCATAGAAAGTGATGGCGTGGCAGAGAGACAGGCCTTAAAAATAGCATGACCCAGGAATCATTTGCCTTCTCCTGTAGTGTCTGAACTTGGAAAAATTGTCTGGATTACTTGCAGTCTGCAGGCTTCAGAATAAAAGGGAGTTGTGCTCTTTAACTGAGCTTTGCTTAGAGGACAAAGCAAATCAAAGTGCTGCTTGTGTGACTGAGACCAATACAGCAAGCTGGAGCATCTGATAAAACTGTTCTTCTGTTTGGACTTGGTCTCAATCCCTTGATAAAGTGTTCTCTTCCTCTCAGTACATGTGGTTAAATGTATTTAGGAAAGAATATCTGTCCTCAGTTTTGTGCTTCACTCTGGACATTTTGGTGTCACTTTAACCCTGGTAATGAAGCAGGAGTTTCCAATAGCAGATCTGCAAGATTGGCATAGATATTATTTGGTGCATTTTATTTCTCAGTGTTTTAAGCGATGCATAGTGTTTCTTTTTGCTTTCAGTCTAAGCCCAAAAAACTCACCGAAAGTAACCAGTCCACCAGAGCTGTGTGACTGGAAAGAGATTAATGAATAACTGTCATCCTTTAACTGTTTTGACAATGAGGCTTTTTAGCTTCAGAGAACCCTTTTTTCTCAGCTCCGTCAGGCCATTGGGCTTAAGATGTACCAATATTTGTCAGTGGTAGGTTTCTGTAACATTTGATTTCTGCTGGGAGTTTCTTGCCTCTGCAGAATTCGTAAAGATGACCAAGTCATTGTCTCTTCCTGCTACAGAGCATTTCTTGTCACTACAAAGCAAAACCAGCTTTTAATTCTATGCCTGGAATTCTAGTGGTACCTGCTAAAAACTGCTTTAATGACTGAGGCTCCTGTCATTCTCCTGGTGGGTTAGAAGTTGGAGGGACAGGATATGGATCCTGTGGCACAGCTTTGGAAAACTGGAGATTAGGTTCTATGGTTTTTGGAGTTATTGAAAATAGATTGGTAGCTGCAATCAGCAGGCAGAGTATCTGTTCACATTTCCAATCCTTTGCTCCATTAGAATGCTTTAGAAAATAATTAATGTCTGTGAAGGAAGATGCATCACAGAAAAGCACTGTTTGGGTTCCAGTTGAAGTACCGATGGCTCAGAAGCATAGAGAAGCCATCCCAGACCCACAGTGTCACTTCAAAACCTCAATTGATGCTGTCATATACAGCAAAATGTACATAATCCTCCACTGTTTCTATCAGAAATTATTGGATTGCTTTATGAATGTCAGAAATTCCAGGTTATTAATACAGTTGCAGACAAACTGGTTAAGAGCCTGCAGAAGTCTCTGTCTTCTTCCACAGTCATCAACTGACCTCACTGTGGTTTTGACTCTGCTGGTGTTCAGAGGAACACAGATTCCCAAGATTTCTCTTGGGGAATGGTTGTCCCAGGATTAAAGCATCTACATATCTTTCAGGGTCTTGGTCTTCATGGTTTAAGCCAATTTTGGTAAACTTGCTGCTTCTCCTTCTTAAAAAAAAAAAGGAAAAAAAAGAAGGAAAAAAAAGAAAAAAGGGCTAGTGCTGTTCCTGGAATATCTTATGACTTCATGTCGGCATGAAGTGCCAACATGCACGTGGAATGGAAGAGTAGCAAGAAAAATGACTTCTGCAACTTGGGTGGTATTTTCTCCATGAGAAATATCACTCTTTTCTGACTGCCAAGTTATTTCACTCAGGCTCTAAATCTGTTTTGTATACAGAGAAAGAGGTAAGAATTGCATGTGTGTGAACTTGTGTTTCTGCCTTCATCCTCCCTGATCAACATGCGTGTGCCTGAGTGTGTGAGCAGGGACGCAGTCACTTCTGTCCTGGGATGTATGAACACGTACTCGTGCTCTCCACCATGGACCTGCAGACTTCCTACTATGATGCTGTGCACACACATCACTGTACAAACCCACAACCACATCCAACTCTCTCTTCCTCTAAACAGTGGGAACAGTTTTTATTTTGAGCAGAAAACATGTATCTGGGACCTTAAACATGCTTTGATGTTTCTGCTGTTTTTAAAAATCCTTACTCAGCTGCTGTGTTGTGAAATGTGGCTCTCTGAGAATCTCCTGACTGTGAAATATATGAGGATTTTTTTTTTTTTTTTTTTGCTGGTCAGCAGTGGGATTTTGTGACCTCCAGCCTATATCTGTACAGTACATCTTGTATGTATTCGTTAGTGAGACAGCACAGTGCCTCCAGGAAATGCATTCTTTTGCAGTGGGCCACATGGGTAGCTTTGCATTTTTACGATGAAGATGGGAAGATAAGGTTTGTTGCTTACTCATTTTTTCTTTCTTAAACCTCTTACTGTGTTTTGTCCCTCCATATAGTTGAGGCATCCTAAAAGATGCCTGAGATAAAGCAGAGTTTAGCCCCTCTAACAAGCATTTGCAACAGACTATTAAATTTCTTTTTTCAAACTTTAGAAGGACTACTTTTCAAATCTTGGCTGTTGTTAAAAAAAGAAAAAAATTATCAGTGAGCATACTAGCCTAACTTCAACAGGTAGGAAGTTGAAGACTGAAGTGGTTTCCAGCCATATCAAGATGGGGTGAAAGCAAATATAAAAAACCCCAAACAGTGCATGCAAGCACTCATCCTATGTTTCTGGTGTGAAGAGTTCCTAGGATAACAACATAAAAATTATGAGCTTTTATTGCTTTAGATACAAAGGAGTAATCTGGGTAGTTGCTTCTTCCTACTCAAACACAACCAGGTTCTGGAGAGAGAGAAATGGTCACATTCAAAGCCATTATGTTTCAATAGGAAATGGGGAATTTATGTGGAAACTTGGAGAATCTTCCTCAATGCAGGGGATGTAATTGCTACTGTAATGGTGCAGAAGGCTGTTTCTGGCTTGTATCTTAGAGATATTGCCAACTGTTGCTTAAAGATAGGCAAAAGAACTCCACAGCAGATGATAGAGAGGGGGTGATGTTGTGTGCCAACACTGAGAGGAAAATATCAGAGTTCTTTACCGCTATTCCTAAAATCTCTTGACTTACAACCAGTTATCCACTTTAGGCATACACCCATGTAATTATTGGCCGTTTCATTCTTTGATCATTGTTTCAGCTCCACTTCATTCTCCTTTCTTCAAATACGTTCTTTAATGAAGGAAATGCTGCCCCCAAACTAACAATCAGGCTCTCAGTCTCCTACATAAATCTGACTGAATAAGAAGTAGATAAACCTCTTCTTTTATTTCCCTGTCCCTGCTTTCCCATTCATGTTCCAAATGGTATTTTACTGTCTTTCTCCTTACAGGGGCAGTGCTTAAATCTGTCTCTAGCTACCGGGAGAAATGAGCTTTCTCTGCCTGCATTCTCTCTCTCTGTGTCTCTATCTCTCTCTCTCTCCCTCTACATCCCTCTCCCCCTCCCTCTCTCTTGCCTCTTTCTCTTTTCCCTCTCTCTGCTGCTCTCTCTGCCACTCTCTCCTCTCTCTCTCTCTCTCTGGAATATTTTCCAACCATGCATGAAGTGAACACAGAAAACCAGAACTCGCAGTTCTCCAGGACATCCCTGTTTTCCTCATTGAGAGAGTTTTATTACAGTTGATAATCCAGGACATTTCTTAAGATGTATTCATGAGTTACTTGTACAGCCAAGTACAATGTTCTTCTCTGTGTTTTCTTTAACCCATCCCTGGTTCCATTGTACATCTTTTTCCTTCTGACTGCGGTGGGGCCCTGTATTTCAGGTTCTTGTATTGGCAGCAACTGCAACAGAAATCAATATAAAACTTGTATAGAAACAGTACTTTTAGAAAGTCCTGTTACAGTAGCAAAATGTAGCACTTTAACAACCGTGCCAAGGGGGACCAAGTAATCATTTTCGCTGGAATCTTGTCTTTAACGGAAGCCAATGCATATTCCCCTGCATTCCTTGCACAAGTTACTTGCCAGTGTCCCTGCTCTCAACTTCTGGTCAACTTACATCTTCAAGAATAATGACTTTGGCAAGAAAAATAAAAAAGCATTATGCTGAGGAAAGGATGAGCTAAACCTCATGGTGTTACATCCTAGTCATCCTATACAAATCACAGTTTAAGATTCCCATATTTCATACTTATTGGTAGAGATAATGTTTTTTCTCCAGTGTCCTGGAGCCATTTGTCATAGTTCCAGTCTAAGGAAAACATCTCCCTTCTTTACCTTTTTTTTTTCCCCCAAATTAAAAAGGTGGTGAAGAGGGCATGTTCTTTCTGACTCCTGTTCGAGGTGCATTTACATCCTGAAGTTTACAAATACAGTTTTTCATAGCCTTTTTTTTCTAGTTAAAGTGTCTATCTTACATCTCTAGATATTTTTCTTATCTGTGGTATACCCATAGTGCATACAGGAATTCTTTGTCCCTGGAAATACTTGTCTATGGTGAAGATAACAAATAGTTTGTACCAGGCCCAATGGAGGTGCCTACTGGCTGTTTCTGAGGGAAGAAATGACATCATTACTATGTGGAACTTAATGAGGTTCAGAAGAGTAGAACCAGAGTGCTTTAATTTGTTCAAAAGCAAATTATAGGAAGAAGACTGTTATCTTTCTCAGAACATTATGATCAGTCTGGCAAATGAGAAGAATTAGCTGAACAGGTCAAAAGGAAAGCTGCTGAGTTCAAGTGGTGTTGATGGAAACAAACTAATGGCATCATAAAAATTTCTAGGAATTGTACCTCATACTTGAATCTTGAGGAGTAATTTGGGTCAAGTTCTTGGCTTGTTTACACCTTGCATCCCATTGGAGACCAAGGACATCTTTGAAATGCTAAGAAAATCCTACTGAAGTCAGACATGTTTTTCTATGAGTAAGCAAAGAATCTGGACAGAGGCAGCAAACTTGTACCTATTTCTTAGCTTTATGGTAGTGTAAATGTTTTCTGGTTGCTTCAATCACAAATACATACTACACTGGAAAGAAAATTACATTTGAGCAGTATTCCTAAGTGTTTTGCCTGCAATGTCTGAGAGTCAATGCTATCTGTACCTGATCAACTACAATTTGGTGATCTACCAGTGAGCTGGATCTACCAGTGAATGTTTGCTAAGCTGCAGGAAGAATTCTTGTGGTGAAACTTGCATCCTGCAGATTCAACGTTGTGTTACGTTCACACAAAGGCAGGAGACATTTAGAAGCACTGAAGTACAATGAATTTTGTTGAAGTCTGATGGGGTTTTTGTTGGGACTTTTTTGGTTGTTGTTTTTCTTTTTTTTTTTCTCAGCTCACTGCTTCACCCCAATCCTCTGCCCCTGAAAAAACCACAAAGAACCAAAATCAACTCTGGCTTGACTTCTTGGATCTTGTTTCTCCATTCCCATTTGTAGTCTGTGGTGCCCCACACTAAAAGAATTGCTGCTTTCTCTATAACTGAGCAGTCCTACCACACCACTATACATATGAAATTCTGTAATGCTTTCATTGATGGAGCAATACTGGGTTTTGGAAAAGGACATGAAACAGCTCTTGGGGGTCAAACTTTCTTTGCTGCTGTTCAGTATAGTGGAGGTCACAGGATGTGATTATTATCCCTTCTGGAATCTCTCCTGTGCAAGACAATGAAACAATGAAGATAAACCCCTAGTTTTCTGCATTACCTAGTTAATTCAAAGGAAATTGTTGGTCAAAAAATTAAGCTGATCTTGAAAAATGAACATTTAGGTTCTGTTTGTAACTCTTCAAATACTGCTTTGTATAGGTGTAGCTTTAAGGTTTCTAATTCTCTTTCTTTATCTGTGAATTAGGAGAAAGAGGCCTCCTTTAATCATGACCCGAGACTAAATTCACTGATATTAGTAAAGCATTTACTGATCCTTGGTAAGGAGGGTCCAGGAGTAAGGTAATTTGATTGATGTTCAAACATGAATTGATGAATGTCTTTGGCTATTGAGACATCTACTGCCTGTTGTAAATGGGAGTCAGAAAAAAAATACATTATACCATGCAGTGACAACTGTTTTTATGTGTCTGAGAGAGAGTGAATAAGAAGTTATTAGGTGAGATTGTGCAGTTTGTGCTCTGTAAGAGTTCATTTTTTTATGATCCTAATGGTCCTTTCTGACCTTCATCTAACAGGAGTATTTTTCTGTTGGGTGCTGAGCAGCATGACCTGTACATTTATCCATAAAGCATGAATTTTAGAACCGAATTTCTGTATGAAACAAATCCTCACCTGAACACTAAGGAGAATACCACTTTCAGTAGGCTTTTAGTACTGAAGTGTGGGGGGAGAATGGCCTTTTGCAAGGGGTTCTAATGCAGCAGGGGGAACTACAGCCATTTTTCTGTATCTGGTTTTTCTCTGCCATCTTTTTTAGTGCTTAGATTCTTGGAATGGATAACCTTATGGAATAAACCCCTGTCTGTATAGATATTGTAACCAATAAATAGCAGTGCTAATTTGGTTTGGTGAATTCAGTGCCTCGCAATTTGTATGGTTTGAGATTGTTCATCCCATTATCCATTAGTTCATTCTGATACCATTCTGGGTGGTCCAGTATTAGCAGTGTTTTGGGAAGGTGTGGCTATGATTATGTGATCATAATCAATGGGTTCAAAGGCAAATTCACCCCCTCTGAGGTGAATATGGTACACCTGAGAATGCAGAGCAAGTGTAGGAGAATGTGTTTAAGGTCAGAGAATTTTTGATACTTTCTCTGGGCCTCATGCCTGGCCATAGAAGATGTTGCCAATGCAGATTTGACTATTATTCTTTGTAGCTAATCTCCAGTGAGGAGCTAAAGGAGAAGCTCCTTTAGGAGCTCCACCGCTCCAAGGAACTTTCAGTATAAACAAACTGAGGATCTGATACAGAATTTGTGGGAACAGTACTAACTTAAGAAGTAAAAGCAGGACTGAAGTTGTTTTCTGTGCATGAGATATTGCCGGTGTTTTACTGCTTGAAGGGGAAAAGGTGCTTGGAGTGCTTGGAGCCTTGTCCAAGTGGGAATTCAGGCTGGACAATGCATTATTGGGAGTTCCCCAAACACTTCTTAGCTAGGAAGACTGTCCTGGTGTGTAGCTGTTCCAGCACACTGCTTTGGTGAAAGGGAGGGTTAAGCTCCAATGTAAACACTTGAGATTTGTTTCTTGGGAAAAATGTCTTTCATTCATTACTGAATTGCAATTTACCCCTCAGTTCGGTGGAAAGGTGGAAGTGAATATAGTGTCCGTCTCTTTTCTCAGGGCTGAAGGCAGACGTGGCACAAATGGATCCCTGCTCTATCACCTCAGACATACAGCCCTCTCTGACTGTAGAAGCCAGGGACAAATGAAGCCTGAGTAGTCTGGCTCTGCAATGTGCAACAGGGCAATGGCACACACACATAAGCATATCTCCATACAGGGATATGCTCGAGATAAAACATTGCCTCTGCTCTCTCTGCATGTTCCTTTAGAAGACTAATGTCCTTCCATCAGGCAAAGATGGTGGTCAGGGATGACAGGATACAGGAAAGCAGTGAGATTTTCTGCTTGTCTTTGAAGCTGTACCTGTTCTGACGGTGACATTATGTACTTGCTCTGTGCTTGCCTGGTAGTTTTAGGATGTCTGCAGCAATGAGCTTTTGAATTGCCTGTGTACCTGTCAGTAGTGGTCAAGCCAGAACTTCAGTGGTTGTCATGAAAGCATATGAAAGGCAATGAACTGCTATAATACTTCAACTTGCACTTGTGCAGAGGAATCCACCAGAGGAGTGTGTGTGGGATGCCTTGTGTAGGGTGGCTAGAAAGTAATTAAATAAGGCATATTCCCATTTGAAAACTTAAAGAAATACAAGGAAGGGCACCAGATGTTGTTTCTGCTAACACATGCTGAACAACAGTGAATCCAACTGCAGCTTTGCTAAGGCCATCTGCCATTGCATTTTAAGAAATTAAAGGGTCCTGGACTACCATATCTCTTCCAGCACATGTGATCTAACTGAGAGGAAAAATAATTCTTGTTTACTCAGCCAGTGCATGGACCCCTCATGCACCTATCTTTGCCTGTGTCTCTACTCTTGTACCATCGTTTAGCACTGTTTTTTGGACAGCTTATTCTATTTGCTTTTCTCTGCAACATCTCAGTTCATAAAACAAGCTGAAGAATGTTAACAAGGGATGCTTCTCTGACAGCTGTGTGATATGCTGCTGTCTTGCATGTGAAGAATATGTATGGTGTCCTCCAAAGTTTGTGTAGACACAATCCATGTGCCTTGTGAAGACACAAGGGAATTATGTTATAAGCCTCACTTTCCATAGCCAGTAGGATCTAAGTTCAGTCATAGCTTCTGCTTTGCTGGCTTTATGCCCCTCTCTGATTTACACTCTCATGATAACTGAAGGAGATCTTAATTGGAAGTCTAAGCAGTTCTAGGGTACCACTAAAGGAGCTGTAGACTGTGAAGAGAGGGAGGCAAATACGTGCTAGTATGGAAAAACACATTTTGGTTTTAACACATCGAGTTTGTTTTGAAATTTGACCAGAATACCAGTAGGTGTGTTCTTGTGAATGTCCTGAGTTCAGACACAGACAAACACGGCACTGATCAGAAAGCACTGGTAGGTGTTTTGTGTGCTATATAAAAGTGCATTAGAATAACTCTTCTATTTACTTTGCATGAACGTAGGAATCACAAAATTTTTCCCTTCCATCTTCCAGAAAGTTTGGGGTTGGGTAGTCCAGGATTACTTGTTTAGGCAGCTGGAGAGAAGTGCACGTGGCTTTGGCACATTCATGTAAGATGTATCTTACAGTGCTGCTGGCCACGGAAATTTCTGTGGGTAAATAAGATTTCTGTCTCAAGGGCTGTCCATATGGCCCCTTTCATCAGCACTAATTCCACTTAGATTAACTGCACAGCACGAATATGGGTCAAAGCCTAGATTGTTGGGAGAATAAGTTCTTGCTTGCAAACTGCTTCCCACAGAAGTACTTGTTGGCAGCTGAGATCATAATACTCACACTCCTCACAATAGCCCACTTTGAAATGCATTTAGAGAGGGGTCTTGGCAGTCTGCTTCCTGCTTTTTCATACAAAGTGCAGGCCTTGGTTTGTAATCCCACTCAGCACGTCAAGGCGTTATCTGTGGGCTGTTGTCTTCTCTGACTTTATCTGGGACGAGGCAGGGCATCTGCACTTGGACTAGCAATACTAACCACTTCAGGTAATGTCTTTCACCTCAGCCTTTAACAAAAGGGGAGGAACTCTCTTGGAAGTACTGCATTGTTTATTATAGAATTAAACCTGCTGGGTTGTTCCTGTGAACACCATGTCCTGACTGCAAGTGGTGAAAGGAGATCAAGAGACACAAGGGGATGAAGGAACCGATCTCATGGTGTCCCTGGCTCACATGTGTCCATGGTAACACTGAAAGTTGCTTCTTTTCTTTCTCCTTTGTCTACACTGCTGGTGGCACAGGTCATGCGTTGCAGTCAGTCATTTCTAAAGCTGTCACTAGTTCTGTTGATTCCTATTGTGTCAGGACACCTTATGGAGGAGTTATAAAACTTAGCCATGAATGGCCTGCATCATAAAGTCAGGATCAGTTCTACCATGTGAATAAAGTTTTTTTGTTTTTTGTGTCTGAAGTGGTCTTCAGCACCAAGTTCCTACTGATACATTATTAAGTTTTTCCCAAATTCACTCATTCACAAAGAGAAATGCCTTTCACCCACACCTGGAAGCACATTAAGCACAGGATACCCTAAGCAATGAGAAATACAGGTTAGAGACCAGAACCTGCCCACACTGGAGTGAGTACAGAAGATTATTTCAGTGTGACTAGCCTTCCCATGTTTGTTACCACTCTCTTTCCTTCTGCTCTGGATAGACAAACTATTGACAATTGATTAGGAAATAAGTCATTGCAACAGAGAAAACTGTCCCTTTAGATGCTGATGGGAGACTGCAAGGACATGCAAGTAACATAAGCATAGCTTTGATGTCAAGAGATTTAGTTTGGCTAGGAGACTTGCATGCCTGTGTCTGGGGCTGATACTGCAGTACAGAAATAGGGGATGCAGTGAAACTTTACTGAGTGGAGCTAAGGGCCTCATGGGTACAGACACAAGGCAGGTGTTTGCTTCTTGCCTCTGCTACTGACCTGAGTTTTGACAACTTTTGCAATTATGTTCTGCATGCTTGTATAGTGCCCCCCTCGTTCATCTTTGTAGATTAGAAACATTTTTTAGATTAAAGTATTTATGAAGCACCTTAAAATTAAAGTGGACAGAGCAAAGGTAAGTGCAGTTTTGTGTAGATGGTGAATCTCTCCCTTTTTCCTTGGCCTTATGGTCTTATGCCAGTGTGAGGTGTCCTCCCACCCATATTGTAACACAAGCCAGGGTGTTCACTATGAAAGTACACAGGCTCCAATGTGCATCCTAACTTTAAGCAGTGCAGACAGAAATCAACATACCTGAGGAAATTTTGTGTAATTATTTTAGTATATGCATAAACGATGATAGCTTCTTTTGCTGCACACAGTCATGCTTGCAAAGGCATTCCTGGCACTTGTAAGAAATTTAGTTCAGAGAATTGTTCTAAAATTCTGAATGGCTTCCACAGCCTAGAAGATGAACAGTCTTATAAAATGATGTATTTCCTATGCATGGTTGTAAAACACTTTAGGATCATTAAATAACAAATATTTTTGGGCTAGATTGTTTTGCTTTCTTTATGAGAGTGTACTTTTTTGGAAGCCTTTTACTGCTGTTTTGAGACCACCATACTAGGGACTTTCTTTAGTATTTTCCCATTTCTTTCTCTTCTAAATGCAGGGAGTGCAAAATATTCTTCTGGCATTTGAGCTGCAGTTATTTTGAGTGGCTACAAACAGAGGGAAATGTGTTTCTGTGGTAGTTACTGCACAGAAAGAATTTTGCTGAAATGTCTCTCCCCCACCGCCCTTTGGTGGCTGCAGAAAAGAAGCCAGTGTTTGAGGCCCCAGCTCTGTGCATCTGCTGGATCAGTTTAAGGCCAATTTCCCCCCCTCCCCCTGCCCCTCTTTCCATTAGCAAACTAGATATAAAACAGAAGCCATTGGATAAATAGGAAAAATGTGTAGCAGAGGAAGCCCTTGTGATTAGGGAGCTGTTAACCAGTTATTTCATGTCCGGCTTTCAGTGTATTTATAAAAATGATGCTATTCAGTGACACGTCGAATTACTATAAATGGTATTGGCTCAGTTGCTTTCTCATGGAAGCCAACTTGCAATTTATTTTTAACTTGGGCCCACTGATTATTTTTAAAGTTAGTGTAGTATTTGTTAAAGATGCTAAAGTGGGAGGCAAACTGTGGGCAATATACATCAAATTTGCTCACAGCCTGTCTTGCCAGCACACTCCAGAGTCCCGTGGAACCTCATTAGGAGAGAGCAGCTTGGTCAGTGTCTGTCCATTTGCTGCCTGGCTGTTCTGGGGAGAGCGCTGATTGATGTGATTTGTGGCAGCTCCAGTGGTTGGTTTTGTGATGTGGAAGCTTGTCCATTAGGAGCTGGCCCAAGACCCAGTAAAGCCCTCCTCCCTCTCTTTTTTTCCATTGATTGCCAGCAGCCGTCACATCATTACATGCATTTATAATGTCCTTGTCGAGACTTCACTGTGTGCACATGGTTTAAATCAACAGTTTCCCAAACAGGGAGAGCAAAAGTACCAGAACTCCCTACCTGCCTCCAACAATGTGCTTGTAAACTTCAGGGACAGGGAGAAAGAAAAATACAGCTCATGGAAAAGTGCCAGGAGGTTCTGAGTCTGCAGTTCACACTATGCTTTGGACAAAGACGTGAGTCTTGCATCATGGTTTAAATGTGGTGAGGCTTAGGCTTCCACACAATTCTTCTGGAACAAATTTCACAGAACAGAAAATCTTCGCAGCAGTGGGACCTGAGGCAGATTCTCAAAGCTGTTGTTGTCATACTAAGGCATCTGTCACGTTTGGTCCACTTGATGAATGGTGGCTAATAACTGATACCTAGAAGTGTGGAAGGAGAGGAAGGACATCATTGCAAGCCTGGAACATGGGTCTTATCTCCCTTTCTTTATTTAGGGAGTAGACTGGAGCTCCTACCACACTTTCTGGAGTTTCCGAATAGTCTTCAGGGCTTATTGGTCTTGGTAAATGAGATATCTGTGGGACTAAAGCATTGTACAAAACTGTCTTAAAGACAGCTCTGGCCAGGGTTGCGACTTGAAGATGAGAATCTTACACAAGTGCTAGGGAACCATTTCCATGCTAATTTAATCCCAAAGAGCAAGCATTTATTCCAACAGCACAATCTTCTGGTTTCCAGTTATATTCCCCCAAGAATCACCTAAACAGTACCTGAACAGTAACTCTACTCTGCATAAAATGGCAGCTCTTGAAATCTAGATTGAACTGACACTTCAACGAAATATTATTCAGCAGAGGTTTTTTTTACATTGGGACAAAGAGTATAGAAGCTTGGTATATCTTTCCCTTCTTTGTTTTCTCTGATTCTGAGAGATCTGGTGCATCATAGAAAATACTGCTTTCAAAGCATTCAGCCTGTCCTTGGTAGCCACTCAATTTGTGTGTCTTGAGAGATCCTTCTTCATAATATTTACATTTGATATTCTAATTGGAATGGTGAAGACAGCATTTGTTTGTAGATTGCTGGGGTGAGAAGTAGAGAGTTTTTAATCATACCACAGGACAGCCTTTTTGCTAACAGGCTGTTTTCTAGTCTGGAAGTTTTATAACCTACTTAGAAATAAGTGTCTCTTGGCTAAGGTTTAACAGCAGATGCATTTGTGATGTGTCCTCTGATTATTCAAGTATTGCTACTTAAGTAGGTGAAATATAATTAAGAATAATTTAAATTAATTTGTTTTGAATCTTCTTCGGTTTTACTGCTACCATAGGTCACAGCAGAATTTAGTCCATGCAACCATCTAACCAGAAATGGCTTTGCCTTGTCCACATCTCAATTTCATCATCTGTCAGATAGAGGGATGATTATGTTACTTTGAACTTCTGTTTGACAAAAAAATAAAATCCTTTTTTGTGATACAGTACCCCTTCCTTACTTTTTGTGCTTATTTCCTTACTGGTTAATTCCTTGTTTAGCAACTTAACAATTGTAAAGACCCTTCCAGTGTGTTCACTGCCTGCAGGGGCTTTCTCACTAGAAGGCGTCCTCTGGTAGGTAGTGGCAGTATAAGGAAGAGGAAATAAGATAAAGTAAAAAGTCAGACCATACTTGGTTCAGCATCCTGGTCACAGCCCAGCATGGTTGCGCTGGAATCCTGCTGATGGAATGTCCTGACATTATGGTGTTTATTTCTACCACAGCCCTGAAATGTAAACAGGACATCGTTGGATGCTAATTCAAGGGACTGGAAATGACTGAGGATCCTGGACTATTGAACTATTGGTAGGACACAAGGAAGTGAATTTTACAGGAGGATTGGCATACGGCACTAGCAGTGCATGGGACACATGTCAGAGGAGGTGTTTTCAGGAGGGGTATTTGTCATGTGTTTGTGGGGAGGGACAAAACATAGCAGTAGTGTCAAAAGAAGTGCATCAAAATATGCAGAAACTTGCAGGACATTTGACATGTTAGGATGCTCTCTGCATCCCATACTAATGGGATGAAAGATAGAGAGTTTGCCTTCAGCTTGAAATAGATACAGAATAAATGGCAAGTTATCACTGTGGGATTTATTTTCCTCTGTACCTTATAACGCAATGGTGAATTTACCTGAGGAACAGGAAACTAGGAGAGAGGTGGCCATGTTACAGCTCTTGCTCCAGCCCCAGAGCCCAGAGAGCATGAAAAGGAAGTAGCACAATCAGGGAAGTGTTGGTTTAAGTGCTTTAATGCACTAGAAAGTTGGCTGTGCTTCTCTTAGGCAGACCCAAATAAATGAGTGGATATTGAACTCCAGTCGTGGCTCCCTCCCCCATGAACTGGACATGGGCACATACAACTTGCACAGGATGGTGCCTGCTGAGCTGTGTTTGGGGAAGAGGGAGAGGAGCCACGACAAAGCTATCGCCACGTTCCGCGAGGCACTTGAGACTCAGGTTGCTGGGAAGAGGCTTTCACCCCACTTTTATCCTGTTAGAAGACTTTGACTCTTGCAAGGACCAGCTGCTAATGTCTCCTCTGTAGCACCACTTGTAGCAGTGAAGACAGAACTATGTTGTAATGAATATAAAGGGGGTTCTTTATTGAAGTTGCTAAATGCATACAGACCCTGTAATTCACGCTGGCGCTCTGGCTTCCAGACTGGCTGCCTGGTGTTGCCACACAAGGTCTCCCTAAGTCTTGGTCTGGCGTCTGTAGCAACAAAAGGACTGACTAAAGAGAGACCCAAGTTTTCTGTGCTGTGAGTGTTGTTCACTGGTTTTTTTGGGTTTTTTTTGTAATACACACTCTGCTGGATGCATTTTGCATCAAGGCATATTTTTATTTTAGGTATCTTCTGACTCTTTTCATGAGCATCTTGCTGGCACGGTTGCCAGTGTTGATACCTTTTTAATGAAATGCTTTGAGCCTCTGCTATGCTGCTTGGGCTGGGCTTCCATCCGGATCAGAAATTGGAAATTTATTACTTGGAACTGGTTTTTAAATGTGAAACTGACACCAGTTTCTTATTACTTACCAAGTCCTGAGGGCAGACTAACATTCCTGACGCTGCTGTAGGTGTTAATGGTTTCATCAACTCAAAAAGCACGGAGCCCTGAACTCTGCTCTTGGCAGCTAGTAAAGAAGGGAAACTGACTTTCAAATATTTTGTTTTTAAAGTTGTTGTGGCTTTTTTATGATGTTTACATTAGCAAACTGGAATTTGTGAGATGGACTTTTTTTTGTTGACTACTTAGTTCTTAGAAATCAGATTGATAGCAAAGCCTCAGTAGGCTGCTGGAACTGGTCTTGCCAAGCACCTCTGAAGATGCAAAAGAACAAGAATCCATGAGTGGGCCTACTGTGGGTGCAGGCCTATGAGTTTCATTTACTTGGTATGTTTTCTCTGCCCCAAAGTAATCAGGAAGGATATTATTATGCAGATACCAGGATTTTTTTCTATATTGCTTTCAGTTGCATGCAAATAGCTCAAAAGCCTTGCTCCAAATCTGGAAAGATTCCAGGATGTGGTTTTTTTGTTTTGTTTTTAGAATAGTTTCTGTCTTGTGCTGTGCAGGAAGACGGCATTGTGAGCAAGGATGAAGATTTAAAATCTGAATTAACTGGCATTTCTCTGGGCTCTGCCACGTACTTGCTGAATGATCTTAAGCAGACCATCATTTTCTTCATACCTGTATTGTGATATCCTTGTATCCTGCCAGGTTGCCATGAGAAATAACTTCTGTTTTAAACTTGACTAACTCCTTTGATCCAAGAATGAGCTGTATTACAAGTGACCATTGTATATGTGACAGACTGCTGCAGAGGTCATAAATGGAACATTACGGAATTTAACGTTGATTAATCCCAGGTATTGATGGATGAGACTCAAAAGCTTATCCTGTAATTATTTATAGAGGTGCTTAAAAGGTGACTTGTTGATCACTATTTATAATTAGCTACACAGACAACATTTGGTGATAGCGTTTTCAATCTAGAAAAAATAAGTCAGGGCCCAGACTCTGGGAATTGAAACTTGGCAGATGAAACAATTTCTAAAGTGAGAGGCAGTTTACTGAGAGTTGTGGTAGATTTTCTACTGCTGGAAATCTTTAAATCAAATGAGATGCCTGTTGAAAAGTTATATTCTACTTCAGGCACGAATTAATTTATAGCAATCTTGTGGCTTGTGCTATGCATGAGGTCAGACTAGCTGATTGGTACAACCCTTTCAGCTTCACAGTTCATAAGATTTTTTTTATCAGATGGTGAGTGTAAGTCTCACTGAGGCCAGTGGAAGCCAAATAAACCCAAGGCCAGGGTTTTACACTGTCGCCTTTCACATCCTTCATGCTTCCAGCCTGTATTCACTTGTTGCCCAGCTAACATACAGAAATATCCTCTTGTGTTGCTTTTGTCTCCTTAGTGCTGCATGGTTATCACTTAGCCTGCTACCATTCTGCAGTACTTTCCATGCACATCTTAAAATTGTGGGATGTTTCTTTTTTTGTTTTGCTTGTTCTCTTGAAATGGGATTTGAAAAGTGATAAAGTCTGAGCAGATCTAAAAAGCAGCATATCAGGTTGTGGACACAACTGGACATTCCTGCTCTGCTATCCCTTTGGCAATCATCGATGCAGAGCATTCACTTGTATTTGTATTTACATGGTTTGAATTTTTCTGCACAAGCACTGTAGCATTCAAAACTGCTCAGCAACAGAAAGGATCCTTGGCTACTGAGTTGCTCCCCATGTTATGTCAGAAAGAGATATGCTTTTAATTTCCCACCTATATGTTGTGGCATAAGGCAATGAGCCCAGTGGGTCTTGTTTATTCTTTCTCCTGCTGTGTGCTGTGCTACCTGTTCAGCGTGGAGGACACAGCTCAGGGGTAAAGCAGAACTTCCATGTCCTCGGCCAAACTAGCAGCTCAGTTACTGCTACTGCTGAAGGACTGAGGTTGGTGGGAGCCTACAGGTGCTGGAGAGGACTTGGCTGTTTGAGTGACTGCTCTCAAGAGACAGATGATCTTAGTAACTGTTCACCTCCCTTACTGACACGGGTGGTTAGACTTTCCAAAGAGCTCAGTATGTCTCATGCAAATTTTTTCCATTGAGATTTTCCCATTGAAAAGGTCTGTTCTCAGAAATGCCAAAATTTGAAGAAAACACAGATTTCCCCAAATGTTTCCACATTCTTATGAGAGCTGGATATTTCAAAATATGTGATAAATCATGCCAGAAACATGTATTTATTTGTAACTGGGTTTTTTCTCCTTTTTTTTTATGCTGTTGAATGCTATGCAATCAACAGTGATGGATTTTTCTAAATTCTTCTCTTTATTATATTAATTTCTTTTTTTTAACTTTTCTTAAAAAAACCAACCTCAAAAGGCATCCCCAGCATGAGAATAGCTTGCACTTGCTTTCAAAATTACTTTTTTTTTTTCAAGACAATTCTTTTTCCTTTTGACCAGGTCTGTTCAATAAGCTGCACTATTCTGCATATTTGCTTCCTGTTTTTCATTGAAATGAAAGGTGGACAGTTTTGTGAAATCTGTTCTTGAGGCAAGAGCCAAAGTCCCTTTAAATTCTAATTATTGAAATTCAAGTATGTCTTGTACACACATGGCAAGTGAAGTTTGCAGATTGAATGTATAATTCTCCTTTTGCAGGCAGCAGTGGTGAAGAGTAGGCTGCAGAGCAGACAGATAAGTGCATTTAGAGAAAGGATTTCCTGCATGTCCTCTAAATAGTAAAATGTTCCTTTTATGGCATACAGTTGAATGGAAAAAGTATCAACTAATTGAGATGTTCTCTTCAATTAATCCCCATTTTGAATGAATGCCTTGAAGGGCCACATATGCCATGAAGAGGTCAGGCTAGCTGTCTTTGCAGGCGTCGCTGCAGGCCAGCCTTTAGAACTGTTGTATTAAATTCTTCTTAGTCTTCGAAGAGTAACTCCATGAAACTTGGACATGACTGGATAAGCTCAGCTACTGCATGTGATAGGCCTGGTCCCAAGGGATGTTGAGGAATTTTGCTGGAAGTAATCTCACTCACAGCATCTCCTGGGTGTAGTGCAGCAGGTGAGTGTCCTGAAGAGACCAAGCAGCTGTATGGTAAAGATCGCCTGAAGAGAGAGAACACCCGGCTCACAGTCCTTGGGGGCTGCGTTGTTTTTCTGGCGTAGGGTTGCGTGCTGTTCTAGTTTAGGACAACCCAAAATGTAAGGGTTGCTTTTGGTTTTTCCCTGGATTTTTCAGTCTTCTGAGATAAAAATCAAGCTCTCTTGAGGGAAAACCCTTCTGATTTTGAAACAGTGTGAAAAAGACATCACCCAAGGACTCTGCTGGAGGCTTATCTGATAGATAATGTGTGCCGTGCAGGAGGGTGGCAAATCAGGGCCAAGTGTACTCTCACTTGGCACATGATATTTTGATGAACAGGAGAGTGTGTTTGATTTCAGGATCCCGTGGGGAGCAGCTTTACCTGTAGCATTGGTGCATTAGTGTGGGAGTTAATAACCTTTCCTTCAGACCTGGCTGGGAGGAGGTGTACAGAACCTGGTGGGCTTCAGGAGAGCCACAGGCAAGAAAATGCAGTTAGAAAGTAGTACAGGATGGGGATTGTGAAAGAGTGAAGATGAGCTGCTGGCTACTGGATAACTCTCACTTTCAGCATCATGGCTTCTCTAGCCAGGTTTCTGTGGAGACGGTCCCTGGGACATAAACTGTCAGATGTTTGGGGAGCTATATGCTGCAGAGCAGGAAATCATTCAAATTCCTTATCTTCCACACAACAGGCTCAGGAGAAGTCCTGCCAAGACAGCTTGCACCAAGGCCTTAGGGAACAGGGCTTGACCTCTGAGAAAGGGGTTTTCTGGGGCTTTGCTTGCAAAAAATTGAATTCAACTACTTTCTAAGTGTTTGCCCTGAAAAGCTTCTGAATGGCAAATACTAGGTGGTAGTGGTTAGCAGTCCTGCTGTGGCTAAAATCCCATGTCATTCCCACAGAAATCAGTGGTCAAACATCCGCTGACTTCATTGGAAGCAGCTGAGACATACAAAGGCAAAAATTCTGTAAAGCCATAAACTTCTGGATAATTCAAATCAAACAGAAGATTTTTTTTTTTAATTTTTGTTTTGTTTTGTTTTGCTTTGTTCTGTTTAGATCATTACCAGTTACAGAGACTTATTCTCAAGCAGGAGAGTAATAAGATTGTAGACTAGAATGTCCAGGGAATGTCTCGGAGCAAGCCAGTGCAACAGCAATGGCTATTACCTTAGCTGGTATGGGAACCAGTAGATGTACAAGTCCACTGTGTTTGTCACTGTCACGGCCTGTGTTAATGCAGGGACAGCATCTATGTTGTGGATAGGACTAGAACTGGGAAACAGTAGTTTCCCAGTAAAGCGTTACCAGTCAAGAGCTTTTCTTTAAGGCTTCTTCTACTTGTATTAAATTGTTTGGGGATTCACAGCTTTTAATGTTAATGACAAAATTGTCCTGTCATTAATATTTCATTTTGAGAAAGGTTGGGGCAGTGCAGTAACAATTTGTGAAGACCTTCTACAAATATGAGGAGTCTTTTTTTTGGCTGACTGATGTCCCCGTCTGTGAATTTTTGTGCTGTGAGAACATATAATGAGTTTGCCTATGGGAAAATGTGCTGGTATTTTTATTTCTAACACATCTCTTCTATGCATGGTTCTTTGTTCTGCAGCTTGTTCTTGTCTGCCATTAGCAGACACTGGCACAAGAAAGCATTTCTTCAATATTCTGTTGTCATGCAAGCAGTCTAGATCTGTACACAAGGGTAAATTCCCGAAAAAATTACTTAGAGCTTCAAGTGTTGGTAAGATGGCTTATCTGGGAAGATGCCTTTTGAAAAATTTGACTCTTGCTTCAGAAAGGTGCACTCTTTTCAGTGGTGCCCAGTGACAGAAAGAGACAATGAGCATAAACTGAAGCCCTGGGAACTCCACCTGAACACAAGGAACTTTTTTCCTGTGGAGGTGTCTGAACACTGGTCCTGAGCAATTTGCCCCAGCTGACCCTGCTTGAGCAAGGAGATGGATTAGGCACTCTTGAGAGGCTCCTTTCAGCTGCTGAGATCAGCACTGCAGCATTTTGTTGAGACCTGGCTACCCGCCTGGCCCAGCCTTATCTCGAAAGGAGCAGCAGGAGTCATGAGTATGTATTGTTACATCTAGACTGTGAACCACTTCCTAGTGCTTTCCCTTTCCTCAGCTTCACAAGGTGTGTGGTGTGTGTCTCTTGGCTTTTGACCATGTGAAAGTTTTCAGCATGTGGCTTCTGGGGCCAGGAAGTTGGGTCTTCCTTCAAAAGGATTCCTGGTACTACGCATTTATTCTAAGTGACATCCCTCTTTAATCCCTCTTGCAGATGGAGACTTTATCTTTTTCTTAAAGGGGATATTTTGACTGGTTACTTCACACTTTCCTTTTCTTCCTCTCTTTTTTTTTTTCCCCTCTACCATTTGCTCAGAACTCATTTAGCTGCTTCTGAATGAAAGGTGGGTCATGGCTCACCCAGCCGCTCCCCTGCTCCAAGAGTTGTTTGGTTTGCCTCTTTAAGAAAACCTGCCATCTTAAAGAAAACTTGTCAGATCTTTATTGTTAATTTGGAAGTTCTTTGGTTTTAGTTTTAGAGTGTTTACAAAGAAAAAACTCTCTTTATAAGTCTGCGAAAGAAGCATTGTTTCTTGAGAAAGACAGACACATAAATTTCCTTAAGTGAGGCTGAAGGCAATGTTTTAATTTTTTATCTTTCCTTCAACCTTTCCCTTCCCTCCCCCAACCCCATTTCTTCCATGTATTTCATAGAGATTGGCCTCTACTACCTGGTAAAAGAATGTGGACTTGTAAATTTTGATACCTTTCAGACATAGATAGAATAAAATGTGTTGTTTGGGATTTTAATGTCCTGTTAATGGAAAAAACATGGATTGAAGCATTGGAGCCTTGTGAGATGGGGCTCTGTGGGGGCTGTAATACTTGAAAGAACCCTAACTTTTGTCTCATCTAACTCAGGCTTTGAGGACCCTAAGATGTTCCAGTTATTCTGCTGAGCTTGTTTCAAAACTCTCAAGTTTCAATCCCACCAACTTTTGGACCTTACGAGCTAAAGCAGTTACTCACCTTAGCAGCCTTGTACAGATTCCCGCCCCGCTTCGGAGTACTTGGGAATATGCACTGATGAAGGAAGGTGGAACACAGCCAAGCAGGAGAGGATTCAGTACAGAGGGATGTACAGACACATCATTATTCTTTTCTGCACTGGATAAATTCTATTTTCTTTAAGGAGTGCTGAGATGCAGGTGGTTTGGAAAGGGAAAAAGAGGCCTGGACCTTTGAGATGGGCTTGTTTAAGGAAAATTTTAGCACTGTGACCCTAGTGGGGTTGTTCATCCAAAATGCTGGAGGAGAGCCATAAAACAAACCGGCGTAAAATAAACTTGCTGTACATGTTTTCATACTTACATCCCGAGCTACTTTTGGTGTGTTTATCAAAACATTGTGGGCTTTTGGGTCTGTCTGATGGTGGGAATGAGAACAAGGGAAGTGAGAGAAATATCTATCTATCTATATATATATATATATATATGGACTATAATAAAGCTTTGTTTTAAGCCCTCTATCTTTAAATCTCCTTACTGCAGTGCTTCCTTGGCTAGAAGAAGATAGGAAAGAAGCGTTGCAAAAACCTGTGCTCTCAATGTTCTAATAAAACTAGTGGAAGGCAATTTCTTCTATCTGAATATTTTCAAGCTGGAATGCAAACCCTTTTGCTTATCTAGAGGGGACAGAGCTTGAACAAAAGTGCAGCATTTTGCTACAATGGCAGTCAGTGAAGGTTGGAAGAGGGGGCAGGAGTGGTCTGAGGCTGTTTCATTATTTTCAGATAGTGAAGGGAGACTTGAATGGAAGTTGTGTATTTTACTCTTCTAGAACTGCATTGGGAATGGTGTGTGTTTGGTTTTGAAAGCCTGGACACATTTACTGTGAAGTGATGCCTTGTATTGAAAACTAGGGATACGTTACCAAAAGAGTGAAAGAAGCTTAGAATTTTGACTCATATTTCAATAGTTGAAGTTAAAGTATATGTTCTACTATCCAAAAGTGCTATCCATTTTTAACATGGTTATTCATGAGTTACTTGTGAGACCTCAACCGACCAGCAGAATAGGAGGACATTTTTTTACTATTCACCAATGGTCTGAGAGTGCCTTGGGTTAGGAATGCCTGCATATTGTTTGTGGGTGGCTGATGCTAAACATCTGATAAGGCTGTTGAGCAGCTCCTGAGCTGGCATTATCTTACTTCCATGGGGTTGTCTCAGAAGTGATAGGCAGCTGAAAACCAAAGCTACAGATAGTGAAGACAATCTATAAATAGAAGGAAGAAAATAACATAAAATGTTTCTTTGAAGCCTAAAAGGCAGGCAGAACAGTGACATATCCCAACAGCTCTTCCCTTCATGGAGGGGGAGGAAAGTCTGTTTTCTCCTATGTGTCTTGTGTTAGTTATCCCCTCCAGAGCCAGTGCTGCTTATCTACTATTGCACTGTGATACACTGGAAACCCACATAGTCTTTGCTGGTGGTGGTGATGGGAGTGCAGAATGGAGGGAGCTGAAGGTTGTTGCAGAGCAGTGTGTGATGCTCAGCTCTGCTCTCTGGCACTGGCTGGTGCAGGTGCAGAAGCTCTGCTCAGGGCCGAGAGAGAGAAGCTTTGACTTTGTGCCCAGCTCTAGAGCAGCTTCTGCTTAGTGGTGCCAGAAGCAGTGACAACTCTACTCTCAGTCTCTTTCTAATTTGGGGCAAACTGGTTGAGCTGTTACACAGAGCACAGAAAAGTAATCCTGGGTAAGGAAAATTTAAGGGGAAACATGGAAGTACAGCTGAAACATAAAACTACTACTGACATACAGATTTCAGTGCTTTTCTGAATCTCTAGTCAGGATACTTTCAGAGTTAGGACTAAAGTTAAAAACTGGCCCCTACTGAAGTTTGTATATGACTTGGAACACATTCCTCAGGAGTCAGGAAATTATGATTTAGATGCTCTGGATGCTTTGGATTGACTTTGCTAAATTCAGCTCAAAAGGCCTTTGGAGGAAATAGAATATTTTGGGAGGCTAAAAAAAAAATAAATCTCAGGTGCCCATCTGGCACAATTTCAGTAAGGACTGTTTCACCAGAAATTAACTGAGTCTGAGTTCTGCTTGGAAGAGTCAGTCTCTTGTTCTATGAAGTTATGTGTTTCCATCTGAATTAATAGGAGTCTGTTACACCCATGAAGAGGAAATGATATAGGGAGTGTATGTTGTTCACTCATCTGAGGAATGAAAGGCTCTTGTGAAGTCTCCATAACCTAATTTGAATTATGTTCACCCTTTTTACTGTCTTGATAAGATGAAATTACTCCCTTGATAAGATGAACAGATTTTTGAGTATGCCTTCCAAAGTCCTTCTGAAGAGAAGGATAAAATGCTTCTGTTTTTTCTTTTTTTTCTTTTACTTTTTTCTTTCTTTTTCTGCTGACTTTGCCTACATAAATATGATTTTTGGGGGATTCCCTAGCAAAAAAAAGTCTGAAATACTTTGTTTTATACAATATAAACCCTTTAGTATCTGATAAAAAAAGAAAGAGATTTCCTCTGGAGTAACCTCAGCCTAAATATTTGAAGAACTGAGTATAAAGACATAAATTTATTTTCTTGACTGAGCTATTGGCTCGTTGACCCACTGGCATTACCTCCACACCAAGGTCCTTCCACAGCATGCGACTTGCTATAGTACAACCACAGAGCACAGCATCCTTCCAGCTAGAAAGCTGATCTTTCCTCTTGCCTTTTGCACTATATCCCGTGATAAGTGGTTTCCCCTCTCTTCAGTTATTTAGTAACTCAAGCTCAAATTTTTGTCCTTAGAGGCAGTCCCTCCAACTTCGAGAAATGCTTTTTTTTGGTCTGGAGTGGTCGGTTAGAAGGCATAGAGAAAGCTCATTTCCAAGACACTCTAAGTGTTGGTTTCTCTCTATCAAATGAACAAGACTGAACTCCTTCTCTAGGTGAATCAAGTCACGGCATTAAAGTGGGGGTTTGGGGTTTTGTTTTGTTTTCATTTGGACATCCTCTTTCATACAGATGTTTCTGAGGTGCTATGAAAATCACTCTTTAAAGGGCACTTCTACTATGAACAGCTTTCAGGGAAATGGATTATTTGGTGGTCACGTGCTGGGATCTGATGATTGTGAAGTGTTCATCATATCATCAGAATACTGCAGTTTAAGTAGAGGTGAACTCTCACTGTAGGAGTATTCTTGTAGATACAGGAAATGTGTCCCACAATATTGATATGGATATGAAATGTGCTGTGGGAATTAAGAAGAGTTAATGCTGCTATTAGTAGGCCCTGTAGGAGATGAATTGTTTCCTTATCATGCATGACCTCCTAAAAATGTAGAAAATTTTTGCCTGTGTTTGAAATCTCAGCATGAGCAGGATAGTGTAAGACCTTGTGGACTCACTCCTGTCTAAAGAACTGGTTTTTTTCTTGCAAACAAAACAATGTTCCTTAAAATCACTTCCCACACCAACTCTCCTCTCTAAACATGCATTTCTTAATTTGTTTAGTTCTGGGGTTATCCCAGTGGAGCTTTTTGTGATTAATAGCTGATGACGCTGTAAACCCAGCAGTAAGAACATTTCCTGAGCAGTAGCCATGCTTCTTACAGGCCATGTTTGACTGATGTTAGGGTGTGGACAGAACAAGCACTAGGGAAGAGTTCATCCAGAAGAGTATCTCATTGATACGGACTCAGTGTTTGCTTTATAAATCTGCTAGTTTATCTTTTCCGAGGTTTGAAGATGGATATATTTCTGTGTACAATATTATCTGTTTTGAGCGTTCACTACTGTAGTGTGATAGACCCTTTGCTTGTAATATGAATGACTGGGAGAAGGGGTGGAAATAAACATGAGGATTCCATGGTCTTAGTACCATTTTCATCTTGTATTTACCGGTCCAACAGCCAGTCGCTAAAATTTAGTGATAGGCTGTCAGCTTGTGTGCAAATCATTGGGTTACATATAAAGTTTTTCTTCTTGGATTTGCCACCCAGACCAAATATATAGTTGACCTTGATGTTTCAGTGCTTCTGACATTTTGCAGTTCCCTCTTATTTTGCTGGCAAAGGTTTCATGAAAATTGAGGTTGTTTCCTTGTTCAAATGGGTTTCTGTGCAGGAGAAGGGGCAAGGGCTGCTGCTTCTTGTTACTGGAAAGATTTTGGTACTGGTTGGCTGTGGCTCCTGTTCAGTTAGAAGATGGGGATAACAGCAATTTCAGCTTTTCTTGTGGTGGGACATGCTCTTGCATATGACCAGCAGAGTCAAGATTTCAACTTGTACAAGCCAATGTATGACTGCTTATTGTCTTTATTAGTATGTATTCCATCCATAAATTTAAGATATAAAATGAACAAAAATTATTAAGTAAGTTTTAAATACATCCTTTCCAAAGGGTGAGACAAAACAAACTGCAGAATGTGATGATTTGGATAAAACCCTGTACAACGTATCAAATAAGTCAGTGCTGTACAAAATTAGAGACAACAAACAGTGATATTGGTACACATTCTGCAAACACGTACATCACTGGACACAATAATATTTGCAGCCCTCAGGGGATAAACATGTTCCTTCTCTGATAGAGGGTAGATTTCTCTGCTATTTGTATACAATGGGCCTTCATTTTGAATCGTGTCTGAGGACTGTGAATCCAGATCAAGTGGTGGTTTAGAAGCAGGGTTGGTTGTTTTCTTGGAGTTTTAGAGGTTTTTTTCCAGTTGTGTGCAGCTGTGGTGGGGAGCTGAGGAAATCTTATACTGCAATCTGGTTTTCTGTGGAGTGTGCTCCAGCTTTGTCAACAAGCTACAAGTAGGGTGGGCTCAGAAGCTGAAAGAACTTGCTGTATTTTCAGGCAGGCTGTTGACTTGTAGACACTTAGAAGTCCGAAGATGACTACCCAAACATTTGGTGCAGCTTCTCTGCAGTTTTCTTTGGGTATCTGAGAATACATTTAAAAATGACCTGTCCTTGGGAAAGGACAGTGTGTTACAGGTCACTTACAGTTCTAGGAAGTCTTCCCTAGATATACTTAAGAACTTAAACTTTTCTTAATCATGAGCCTTAAAGGGTCTTGATGCGGACGTGACCTCTTTCCATGAGAATCTGGGAGCACAGAACTAGCTACTGGCAGTTCAAGGGTGGCAGGAGGGAGGGTTGACAGTTGTCACAGGCACTACAGCCTTGTGTACCAAATGCTCTAGACCACATGGGTAGGCATCTCTGTAGAGAAGAACCTCACATTTGTAGATTTTAGGGGGATTCTCCCAGTCCCTCCTTTTACTGCTCTCTTTTTGACATAATGCTCTCAGCCAGCGTACCCGCTGAGCATGCAAGGAAGGTGGCTGGTTTTAGGTGGCACTTTCTTTTCAGACCCTGATAATTGATCACTACCTGTGTCACTCAGAGCTGTAGAATCAGTTCTGTAGAATTTGACTGAAATATAGAGGAGGCCTTGTTCATTTTAATGCAATGAAACACTTGACAGGCCCAAAACCTAAAGCAGTACATCACGCCTCTGAAACCAGCCTTCAGTGTTGGTTTTTCAGTATTTTCCTCCTGAAAATATTGCAGCAGCCAGAAAATATATTTTATCTGGATGCCACTTAAAAATACACACAGAAAACAACCCAAAGTCTTTGAGCAAAACTCTTTCCAAAAATCCATTCTTCATGAAGACACGTTAGGTTAAAAGTTCAGCAGTTTCACCAAGCTTCTGGCTTGGAGTTCAAACCTACTTGCGTAATGTTGAGGTTTCAGGGCATTGAACCCAGAGTATCCCTGGTCAGAATGTTGAACAAAAATAAAAATGCTGGAATAAAATGCCGTATATGACCTTTTCTTAACTTGATTTTCTACAGGGACTTCATTTTTGGTGCCAAATTGACAACTTTGCAATCTGAGTAGTGTAAAAAATAGATATTTAAAATCAGTGACATTTTGACTCTGTCTGTGCCTTGACCTATGGGAGCCATCTCCAAGATGAAGTACGCATAAAAGCCCCGAGACCTGTTCCCTTTGTGAATGCATCTAGTGGCTGTGTCTTCCATTGGTGAATCACTAAAAAAGGCTTTTAACTATTGTCCACATCGGTGGCTTTTCAGTCTATGCAGCTGAACTGAGAGCCACCACTTTTTTTATGTACGGGTTTGCAGGGACACGTAGAAGTACACTGTGCCTTTGCTGGGGCACTAAGCAGGAAAGTGGCAGCTCTGCAGCCTGGAACCTGGCTTTCCCAGGCGGCATTGATGAACACTAGTTTTGAAGAGATTCAGTGCCATCCACAAAAAACAGGTAAAAGTCCAAATGGTCTCTCTGTTGAGTTTTTTCCCAGTTATACCCATTTTCTATAAAGACAATTGCTTTTTCCAGAGTGTGAAGTTTAGGAATATTTTACCAGTGCAGGTAATTGATTCACCTGTCAATAGTGAAGGCAGCACTTGTACACCTACATCTGTGGTTAGTTTCCAGTGGTTATAATCAAGGCATATTTCCAGTCAAGTTGAGTTTTAATGTCTCATAGTGGCCCTGATCAGAGTGCTAAAATGGAAATCAATTTTTTTATGCTATGGTGACATCAGACAACAGATGAAATTTTATTCTACTAATTGTCTGAGTAAGAAAACAGCATTTCACATGGAAGAAAGCTGGAGTTCAGGGGGGATGTAATTGGACCTTTACCATTTGTTTGTTTTTGTTGGAGCACCCTGGCAGTTCTTACAGAGAATTTCTCTCTCAGTAGAGACCCTCTAATGCCCTCAGCTGCTTATTTTGTCTGGAAAATTCAAGCACCCAGGATAACGATGACAACAACGGCAACATTTTGACTCCCAAATCCCTTGGCAAAATAGTTAGATCATGTCTGGAAATAATTGGGCAATGACAGAATGGAAAAATTACAATGACTCAAACAAGAAAGGGATGCTCTTAGTAATGGAGTTTTATGTGTTCATTCTTCTGAACATGGCAGTTATTAGTGCTACAGGGAAACTCTGGATTGACTTCCTTTGTAACTAAACCCCACTCTTCCCAGTAGAAATATGGGAGAGTTTTTAAGTTCCTAGACCAAGCTTTAGTACTAATCTAAAGTAGTAATCTGTGTTATTAGTATTCCTGATCTTATGACATAGAGGATAGAATGGGCCACCTTGTTCTACAGATCACATAAGCCTTGGCTTCTTTCCTGAGGTGATCAAAAACGTTGCACTGGGGTATGGATGTTTCCTCCTTGGGACCTGGTCTTATTGGATGGAACTGACAGACATTACTGATTACAGTCAGTGTCGTACAATGACTTTAAAGGCATTTCATACCGTAAGACCTGTAAAAGGCACAGGAATTCATCTTCCTGTAGAGGAAAATAGTCGTCTTCTGCACTGAAGCTGAAGAAGTGACGTGCTGGTTCTGGTTGTCAGTGTGTATGTCTGCTCAACCAATGTTATCATGATCTATTTAATCTTCAGTCTGTGATTTCTTATCCTGAATAAAGGCTTCATCTTGCACTCCAACTCCCAAGGCACTGTTTTCTGTGAAATTGCATCACTGCATTGTACCTATCACCAAAAGAAAGTAAAGAAATTTGAGAATCTGACTTGGGCTCTGCTGTCTAGATCTGCAGCTTCTAGAAAAGGAAGTTCAGACCCACTCTGCTGAGTAGCACAGACAAAAACTGGGATTATAGCCTTGTCCTGAATTCATGGCCCTAGAATTACAATATAATTTTGTCAAGCCTTAAAAATAATATTTTTAGGATCTGAATTATTTCAAAAGTAAAATCTGGGAATTGTAGAGAGTGTTTGAAAGTACTTGCTGCTGCATGGTCTTATCCTTAGTCAGAATTGGGTCTTTGGGTGCCATCTGTGGGGTTTGTGGGATTTTTTTCTTTTTTTTTTTTTTTTTAATGCAGTGTATTTCCCATTGGCTCTTACAGCCACAGCAATTTGATGAACAGTGACATTATAAACCAACCTATCTAGTGAAGCGAATGCTGTGGTAGGGGAAATCACAGCATAAATTCCATTATTTCATAAAGGTTAAATTTATCCATGCTGGATTTGTGGACACTGCTAAATGCTGTCTCTACAGCAACATCATTACTCGGGGGTGAACCTGTTGTGTCCTGGCCAGATTCTAGTCAGGTGATTACCTTTTTGCTGGCCGACTGCTTTTATTTCTGTTTGTATAGTATCACAGTCTGTCTGACACTGTAAAATGACTGGTTTAAGCAGGTAAGACCCTACACTGGAGAACCTACAACCTCAGTGCCACACCTAGGACAATAAAGTAAAATACAAAAAAATAAAACATATGCAAAGTGTGATGCAGTCTTTGCAGCCTGTGTCATACAGTCGGTGTCTCTTTAGAAGTATTTTTCTCTTCAATATCTGCTTTAAAAAAAAAGGGGGGTTGTAGTGTGAGACATAGGAAGTGGCTATAGGAAGCCATTTCAGTTCTAACAGTTGTCATGGAAAAAAAAGGGATATTGCAAGGAAACAGTGAAAAACTAGAGAATAAAAATAAAACCGGTAGAAAAGAAGGAAAGGGGGACTACAGAGAGCAGCTTTTTTTCTTAATAGAAGGGAATGGGTAATCTTTGGTGAGGTATATGAATACCAAAAATGTGGTTCATGGTGAAGAAGGCAAGAAAATTTATCTTGGTAGCAGTGACTTTTTGATTGAGAAGGAAAGGGAGGGTGTCTGTAAATGTTACTGAAACTGCAGTGCTGCAACGCTAGAGAACTTGGAAGTAATATTGAGGGGGGCAAGGAAAGAAGGACAGGACTCCAGAGTACTTCACTCAAACCAGAAAAGTTGATTATATTTTCAGGCAGTATGCAATATTGTTCATTCCACCACCCTGGTGGTTTGAATTGCTGGCAAGCATGCCTAAGTGTGGAATTGATAAATCAGGATGCAAATCTGTGGTACAGACACTGAGGAGGTGAAGAACATACTTATCCTGGATTCAGAGTTAAGCTGTGAATTTTACTTGTTTTGTTTGCAGTCTAAGCTGTGATATTCACATTGCCATTCAGAAATGTTAAAGATGCATGGATTTACTTGTATATAAATGAGGTGCAAGGATATAATTAAGACTCAGCATTTGATGTCTAGGAGGATGAAATAGTTTTGACTGTTCCCTTTTCTGTGTGAAGTCATAGTTATAGGAAGCTAGTAAATTTGTAAAAATAAAATAACTTCCTAGCAAGTAAAAGAGTGAATGGATTGTTTGGTCAGCTCAGTTAAGTATAGAAAATCATTAACCTGTACTTCATTAAAGGGTGGGAAAAAAAGGCATAAAGAAACATTTAACTATTACTAGCCAGATTGGTGACACTGACTTTAACTGCTTTGTTGCTCTCTTCACTTTGTATTTTGAATCTTGACTTTCTTTTAAAATTTTTTTCCTATGAATACAATTTTGATAGATTAATGATTAGGAGGAACACAAGGAACCCGCAGGCATATTTTTTTCTGTTTTCTTTTGTTTGGTTTTTGGTTTTGTTTGTTTATTTTTCTGTAGAGTTTTTTTCCCCTCATTCTTAGGTGAAGGCAGAGAAAGTGTTGCAAATTAGTATTTCAGAAGAGAAGTCTCTTACAGTTCTTTAGCTTTTTTTGTTGTTGTTGTTGGGTGTTGATAAGTTGGTATTAGGTGAGATGTAGTGGATTTGTGGGCATTAACAGACTAGCATTAGTGGTAATTAGTCACCCAGCACATCCTGAGCATCCTTAAAGCATTAAAAATAAAGAGATTTTTGACAGACACGTTGCAGTAAGTAGCTTCATGGATATAGTTACACCTGACAGCCTTCAAATAATCCTTGCATTTTCTCTTACCTCAAGACTTATTTCTGAGGCAAATAAATGAATAAAAATTAAATAAATATGAATATATATGATACTATGTATATAATAACAGACAGTCTTTAGGTCTGTGGAATGCTTTGAAATTATCAACCATCTCAGTTTTAATGGGAAGGTGTGTAAAACAAACCAGACATGAGTTCCTGGACTGTCTTGCAAAGTCCTCATAAACACCAAGAACTCTGCACTCTTGTTTTGATGTGTTGTGGAAAGAAAAATCCATGAACTGGCTTCAAAATGCACAGCATGATTTGACCTGTGTCTCTCCGCTGGTGGAAACTCTTAAGTGTGGGCCATGGCTAATTGGGAGTGAGTAGCCATTGCTGCACAGGACCCTGCTTGTTTCCAGATCACTTCCAGTGATCTGTTGATCTGTTTTGGGTCTAATGCCTTCCTGTCCAACATAGCAGGCAGGTGTGATCTTCAGGAAGCATTACCTTCCCTGAAAAATAAAGTTTTAACTTTGTGGGTTTTCAATGGCTTTTTTGCTGTTTTGTGCGGTGGAGACCAGGAGGCTCCTTAGTACAGTGAAAAATCCAAACCAAAGGAGTTGGGTTACCATTCAATGTGCAACAAATGGATTGTTTGTCTGCTTCCTTTCCCCATCCCCCATGCTGCAATTGCCATATAGTGCATCTGACATCTGTCACATTACATGTGACATACATGGAAAATTCCCATGGTAATTGGAACACGCCACGAAGCTCATCATCTCACCATCTGTGTATTGAAGAAGCAATGTGGTGCAGGGAACTGAGCACAGGATCAGTATGAAGCTTTTTCTCTTTATCCAGTGTGTATATTCAGACAGTTTTGAGCATGGTGCTTATTTTTCTCCATTTCATCACCAATAAGTGACCATGTAGGGAGCTGTTTTAATACCAGGAAGTTCTCATGGTTTATTAATTAATAGTTGAATAATATAGAATTTTAACTTGGATTTGGGGGTTGTGGGTGGGTTGGTTTATGTTCTAAACCAATCTGAATTCAGACTTCTTTCTACATCAGTGATCACACATTAGATTTATGTGTTTTATCCTGCCAAAGAGAAAGATAGATAAATTACAGGGAAATGGAAATTATTAACTTTGATTCCTTTCCTGTTAGCATAAGCTAGTGTGGGCAGTGATTCTTCATCATACATTTAGTCCCATGCTCCCCACTCAGGTGAGAGCTGTGGCTACATCCACTAGCATCGTGTGTCTGTTGATGATCAGTGGAGATTCAGCTCTGAAAGTGTTTACCATTAATGCTTCCTTATGTTGCGAACTGTTTTTGCATGACTGTGTGTGTCTAGTTAACCTACTGAGTTCTCTTTCTTCCCTTTTTCCAAAGGTGGTGATACAAAAGTAGTTTTCTCTATTTTAGTTACAGTTATGCTCTGGCTGTTAAGTGTGCTGAAGGACAGAGCAGTGAGATAAAAACTACAATAATCAGCCCTTTAGCACAGGGGAGCTGCTGGCAGAGCAGTTGTTTCAGGTGTCTTACAGTTAATGGAACGTTGCTTATTTAGTGTATGTTGGCATGAAACTTACAATCTCTGAGATGAGAATGAAGAAAAGAGTGAGACTTAAAACAATTTAGAATGCAATTGAAAGAGGATCCTTGTGTGCAGTTAGCATGCATCTAATCCCATGTGGCTAAAACTTCTGATAAGGCTTGGAAAAATTAGCTAAATTATGTTTGGTCACTGGGCCAAATGGTTTAGAAATGAACACGTACACGCTGTCAGAGGAAGAGGACGTTGTTATAATTAGACCTTGGGCAAAGTTCCAGGCTGTGACTCCTGACCTGAGCCGAACCACAGATGGGGCTGGGAAGCGGGAGAGGGATTGCTATGAGGAGCGGGTGTGTGGTTAGCTGTTGAAATGACAGCAACTTGTTTGCGTTCTGCAAAAGGGCAAACCAGTAGAACTGAGAAGAGATGTGGGAGGGAGTTATGTGTAACAGTGGGATTCTCTCCAGAGACAGATTTCCTATTGATTCTCACTGGGAGTATATATATAGAAATACATAATTGCACATGTTTCATTTTTACTTGCCAGAAGCTGAGAGGCAACAGAGCTTTTATATTAGAAGAAAACCCCCCACCTATTGGTTTTTTCATAAATTTTTATGTCAGCTTTGCTATCAATTACTACCCAGAAAAATGAAAGTTGGTCTTTTCTTCCTTTTATTTGTTATCTGCCACCCTCCTCATTATTTGGAAGCACATTTTTCCCGGATTTGATTCTTTACAAAGGAAAGGCAAAGGAGGGAGAAAGGAAAGGAAAATTTTATTAACTTGGAGGTAATTAGAAAATGTTTATTTTGTTGCTCACCAACAAAAATCAAAAAGTTTTAATTAGTTATTAAATAGCATAAACAGTGCAACTTACAGGATTCTGAAAGACAGCTACTTAACTGGCAGGCTTAATCTTTAGAGAGACAGTGCTCCAGCTTAAAAATTTCTTTCATTCATTCATTCCTTCATTCATTCCTTCATTCATTCATTCACTCATTCATTTAGCGATTCAATTCTAAAATACCTGTACTGGATTCCTCTGTATCAGTCCTCAATTGTTCTTATTTTGAAAGCATCCAGACACCTCACTTATCCACACAATTACAATGTTGAATCCATATAGAAGTGTTATTTTACCCATCTATGTTAGTATGAATTTCATGCCTGCTGCCTATAGATAGACCTGGAAAATGCCAGTGTTAGGAGTATGAGTTGTGCGATGGAATGATGCTTTGTGAAAGCGAGCTTACTGTTCATGTGAGCTCTGCACGCTTTTGTAGAGTAGTAAAAACTGAGTAGCCTTGAGTTTCACAAGTGTGGATCCCAAAGAACTGCAGATTCTGTAATAAAATCACAGCAACAAATATTAGCTTGTGTATTTCTCAGCATATGGATGAAGAAAGCCTGGAGACCAGCAACCTCTTAGATGAATCTGCTTAAGATGAAAGCCAAGTCATGAAATTTCAGTGCAGGACAACCTGTAGTAGCCAGACCCAGGCAGTACTTACCCTGTAGAAAATGTTGAGCTTCACATCCATTCACATAGTACTAATTTCCTGGGAAGGTACCTCTTCTGGTGAAGTTTATACCAAAGTTGTGATCTGAGCTCATAAAGAAAGATGTTATGGTCCTATCACTTCAATGGCCAATTTTTTCCAAGAAGGATTCATTTTCCATGCCCTAGAGAATGCTGGTCCTTTGATGGTTGGTGGGGAAGCCTTTAGACAGTGGGCCAGAGCTTGGTTACAATTGAATTGATGCAAATGTATTTGTATTGCACGTAAATCAGGTTTGTCTCATTGAACTGAGTTCCTTCCAAAGGAAAGTTTTGTCAAACTAATTGGTTCTAATCTCAGTTATGACCAGATTGCCATAAAGGGCATTGCACTTGGAGTAATAATACTTGAGAAGATGGTCTGTAGTGTACAAGTTTGACTTCCGAGGCTCTCTTGTGAAATCTTTTAGCAACTGAATCTCTTAAGTGTCCACTACTGAGAGGAAACAAAAATTGCCATGCACTTCATTGTGATAGATTTGAGGGCATTTTGGTTTTGCTGACTGAAGCTGTCAAAGACCAGTTCAGTTTTAAGTTGACCTTTGGCATCTCCTAGTGAGAAGCCGATGTTTTTATGAATGGGCTTTTGAAGCCAGCAGCATCCTGCCCTAGTGAATCCTGCCGGGACATGCCAACCCTTGCAGAGCTGGCATGGAAAGCAAAGCAAAGTGGGCATGCCAGAAGACCATACTTTTTACAGCTTGCTTTCCTTTCAGCTACACGAGAGTTGCAGCTGATGCTCCTCCAATGCATAAGAGAATGTGCTAGGTAGATTAATCCCAGCACAGAGTAAGGCAGGTGATTCCAGCCAAGCACATAGTGCTAAAAGGTGGAGGTTTGGGTGGTTTGGGCATTTTTTTTTGTTGTTGTTTGTTGCTTAGGTTTTTCTTAAGCGAGCATGCCAATTTCTGCACAAAACGTCCCTGGAGAGCTTCTGGCTGTGCTCTGTATGTTAAGTCCCACTATGCAACTGCTGTCCTGAAGGTGCTTTTCCTTGCACAGCTACTCAGTCTCCATGAAAGCTCAAAGCAGCCTTGTTCTGGCAAGCAAACAGACCAAAGCACTGTGGGGCAGGTTAGGGCAGCAGCTGCTCTGATGACAAAGCTCAGCTGTGTTGCTGCTGATACAGCATCCAGCATCCTGTGGTTTGGTTCACCTGCCACCTCCCTCCTGCTCCCCTGCCCTTGCCCAGGGAGACTGGCTTCACAACAAGCTTTAATTATTTACTCTCTAAGGATATGGCTTATTCTGCAGATTAAGTGCAAAAGCGAAGTCCTTAAATATATAACACAAATAAGCCCCTGAGCTGTCAAACAACAAGTCCCTTAAAAGGGCAAAATATGTGGCTCTCTGTGCACTGCACAGATCCCTCCTTTCAAACTGCTGGCAGGAGACTTCCTGTTTGGATGGGCCGCTCACAAACGGTGTTGTGTAGTAGTGAAATCAGTCACTTCCCAGCTTCTCCTTCCAGCCTCCTTTTGCCTCCCTTTATACTCCTGATACCAAAGCCCCTCAACCCTGGGTCCTGTCAAGATGGGATCTGGCAGCTCAAATGTAAATCTGAAAGCATGCATTAGCACTGTGCTGTTTCTTCCCAGCCCAAACTAGTTATGTGTGTTTGAAAATGGGATGGACAAAATGGTCCTACTGTGATACTCCTGGCAGTGAAGGAATAAGTGAATGTTTGGTGGTCTGGCTCTGCAGTGTTGGAAAATGGATGTCTGCTTCATTGTTTCGTTGTTTTTTTTATTTTGGTCAAATGGGATACCTTTGGAAGATTCTTCTACGTGTTCGGGGTAAATTCTCCCACACATGCTTTTTTCCTTCTGATAGTTTCTTTCCTTTATTGTAGTAGTGAGAGAAAGGCCAATACCAGCATTCTTTGGTAGCATTCAGTCTTGGCTACTGAGCATTGCTGATAAATCTACCCACTGGGAAATTCACCACTGAGTTTGTAAAACCTTTTCAGAGAAACTGAGAGAAGAGATTCAACACACTGCCATGGAAGAATATGTTAATACCATACGAAGGCCTAGCTACCTTCTCTAGCTTGAGTGTTTATTTTGCTCTTTTGGGTCTCAGATCCTTCTGTCCTCTTCCAGCTGTTACTCCAGTGACAGCCATTGTAACTGCACAGAGCTGCACAGATTCAACAGTCTTGTTTATCATCTAATGTCTCTTGGTTTTGTTGTGTTTTTCCTCTACAGAACATGATCAGAAGATAGCATCATACACCATGATCATGGCCCCCCGGAAGAGGAATCGTCATGCGTTGGGGTTTCTTTGTTGTTTTGGAGGTAGTGACCTCCCTGAAATCAACCTCAAGGACAATAACCCCCTCCAATTCCTTGAGTTTTCTGTCCCAATCCCACCAGCAGAAGAGCTCAATGCCAGATTCGCTGAACTTGTGGTAAGTTTCTGCTGACAGACTGATGTATTTACAAGGTGGATGAACTCTTCCCTTTAAAGGAGGAGTAAGAGGGCTTAAGGGATTTATTAGAGAGTTTCTATTGAAGCTTTTAAAAAAAACCTTTTCATTTTTTTATGACTGGTTACTTGGTAGGAGAAAGGTGGCAAGCAGCTACTTGATAGTGGGTATAAGTACACAAAGAATGTTTAAATGTGCATATTTATTCCTATAGCACTATGCAGTTCTCCAGATGTAGGATTGAGCATATTAGAAGGAAGCTCTCAAGTTCTCTAGAAAGAGCTGACAGTCAATTTCTTGTTTGCAACTTTGGGTTAAAATCTGCTGTATAATATAATACAGTGGAAAATATTAGGGTTTGTAGATCTATAAAATAAGGACTGTTTGGTTTTGTTGATGAGTAGCATTCTGCTGGTGAGGTGTAAGAATCAGGTGACCATGCTAATTATGTTTCATCACATAGCTGCCTTTGAACCATGAAATGGTGCTGTTGCAACAACAGCCATAAACAGGAAGAGAAGGAATTATTTCAGATGAACTTTGTTGTTTGCTTTTGTGGTAAGTGTTGCAGACTCCAGGAGCCAGACACTTGCTTTTCATGCCTGGCATCAAATGACTTCACTGTCTTTGTCTTCTTGTTCAGCCTGAATGCAAAACACGGGCAGAGGTCATAGGGCTGGGTTGTTTTGCAAACTGTGTCGTAAAGATGATGCCCATTTGATGCAGCTGATTAGGTTTCTCATTGCCATTCTGAGCCTGGAGCTTATGTAAAGCGAGCTATCTGTGAGTGTGTATGTGCCTGAGGAGTGCGACTGAGGTGAGGAGTAGAACAGAAAATGCTGCATCTCAGCATCAGAGGAGTTTGCCAAGAGTCTTTCTACGTTACGCTTATAACATTAGCCCAATAAATTCTTGTCCATGACCATAGCTTTACAGTGCTATAGCAATGAAAATAACCATGTAACTTCCATATGCAATTGGAGGTTAATATATGGGCAACTATAGTGTGTCATACCAAATACGGGGAAAGCTGTAGTTTGTCAGATCAGTGGTCTGACAACCTAGCCCAGGCTCCAGTTTCAAGATGAGGTCCAAAGCAGATGGCTAGGGAAAAATACGAGGTGCTGGAGACTATAAGTTGTGGCCATAGGGTGGTCTTTTCCGGGATACTCTCCAACCCTCTAACAGTTTTCAGCTCAAGAACTTCCTCAGTCAAAAGTTGCGTCCTGTGTACATAGTAAATGGGTATGGATTTCTTTTCCATTAACTGTTTTCACTTCCCCAGTAGCCATTAGCATTGTCAGTATTCTGTGGCAGGGGCACAGAAAGGAGTCAATAGGATTTCCAGCTGTTCAGGAAGAGTAATATGTGCAGCAGAAGAGAGTCTACTTGCTTCAAATTAATTTGCAAATGAAGAATCTCCTCTTACGGAAATATTTCACAAAATTTGGGTCTATATTTAGGTCAGTTTGCTTTTTGTGTGATGCTGCCTGAGTTCCTCTTAGAAAATGCAGCTGACTGTGGAGAATTCCACGTGGTGACAGGTATCTCTCAAGAGTAAGAGTGTAATCTGTAATCTGCTCTGCTGACACTTTATTTCTGGATGCTGCTTAACTATTGGTTTTCACATGCAAAGCTTGAACTGCTGTATCAAAGTTCGTGTCTCTTCAATACCCAGATCCATTGAAGCATTCAATCCAGCCTTCCTGAAGACGTCACAAGCAGATGTGCTTTGCTCCTGAACTTGGCTTGCTAAACCTTGAACTTGTTTACCTTCGGGTCGTAGTGAAAGAGCTGCTTGAGTTGCTGCTGGGCTTTTGCTTACTGAGAACGGTATCAGTTTTATGAGGATTTTGAGAGTTTGTGGTGGTATTAATGATGCTTTTAACTTCTAGTTTTATGTCTGGCAAATACTGGTGTTCCATGTGCTTGCTTGTGGCAAAACAGCTCACAACTGCCTTATGGAAGTCTATTAAACAGTATAATTTATAATGTTTCTGGTGCAAAATTTAATGACAAGTATATGTGATGATCTGTAAAAATTTTTGGCCCCAGTAGTTTGAGAGTTGTTGGTTTATGCTATAACTTATTAAATGTGCTGACAGCTTGTAACTGGCATATACATTTCAAACAAATGAAGCTATTGAAATGAAAACAGATCATATTCAGTTCTTATATTTAACGATAGCACCCTAGCCCTCATTGCATGAGAAGTGAGCTGGGAGAGGAAAGTGCTATTTTTCAGAAGGTTAATGGTGTACATCACACATTTTTATAAAGCAGCCAGATAGGATGGCAGTGCATGTCCATAGGAGTTCCTGATTAGACAGGTAACATGAGAGCAGTTAAGGGCTTTATATGTGAGACAACCTGGGCTGGAAACTGGGCTGGCAAAATGCAGAATTTGCCTAGAAGGGCTAGTTTGCCCACAGGTCTGGGTTAATGCATGTTCTATGAGACACTGAAATAAAACAGGTTACATCTGTATTGACAGCTCAGATGAGATTTTAATTGGATTAGAAAGATTCAGTCTGTAAATGCACCAGTGTAAATCAGCGACCTGGAAGTGCCTGAGAGAGCTCAGTGCTGTGTGCTAGCTCCCTGCTGCTTATCCGTTAGGGTCTAGTCTGGGTGCACTTGTACTATATAAAAACCAGATTTGAGTGTAAAGCCTTTTGACCCAAATCCCCAAGTGAAATGATGACACCAACATCATCTGAGATCTGTAGTGAGAAGAGCATTTGTGTTAGCTCCCTGAAGCAAGCCCAGGGGGTATAGCCTCATCTTGCCATCTGCTCTGCAAAGGGTATAATGAAACATTGGTGTGCTTGAATGAATTTTTAAAAGCCTTATTTTTTCCCTTGTTGCAGTTAAAATCTGGGGCATTTTCCCATGTAAGAGTTAATGACAAGAAAAGCTAAGCATAGCTGTGCTGGAGAAGTATCCCTTGTGATGAATTTTCCAATCCAGTAAATATTCTGTATGTTTCTACCTCCCTTTCTGAGGAAAACTGGCATTTTAAGGACCAAGAGCATGACTTCTCCTGTTCTTGTGCTACTTAATCTAGTACCATGAAAAGCTAATTTGGAGATGTCCATTTCTCAAGGAGAAGAAATTAGAAGCGTGCTGGGATTCTTTATTTGTGATGGGCTCACATGACCCATTCCAAGCTTTCAAACTTGCTTGTGTAGTCTGCAGACTGAGGCAGATACATATGTGCGAGCTGCTCTGTTTGGGAGATGCACCCAAACCATCCAGCTGTGTAATGGCAGCTGCCTGACTGGACTCTGACCAAGGCAGTGACTGTGAAATGATAAGCTGGTGGTGATTTCAGCTGAAATGCCTGCTCTCGTTGCCACTCAACCAGAAAAACAATTCTAGGATGCATCCTTGGTTTTTGTGTTACTTGAAGCTGGATGCTGTGTTTATGCCTTTTCTGATCAATTAGAAAATTGAAACAGAAAGGGTTACTCCTGATAGGTCCTAAATTCCGTCTTGGTTTATTCCATTGGGAGCATGTGCAGAGAGTAGGTCTCAACGAAGACCATGGCTTTTGGTGATTTGGAATGATTTGGTTTGGGCTAAGACAGGAGATGATGACCAGCTCTCAGGCCATCTGCTGGCAGTGACTGCCTTGGGATTAATGCAGTGAGTACAGGTAAGTCCTTATCAAAGTCTAGATGCACAAAATACAGAGCAAACAAAACCAGTTGTGGCCACAAGCTTTGCCCCTCAAAAGGCAGCTTTTGTGAAAGAGGACAGAACAGCTGGCTTTAGCACCTCCCCTTCAATGAACAAGCAGAGAGAGAAGCTCTAGGATCCTAGCAGGGTGTGTGGACTGGTCCTGTACCTCACAAATTGTAGAGGTCGGGTCCCTACCTGACCACTGAGGCTGATGTAACCTCTGTCACTTCTGCTTCCATTCTGCCATGCAGTGGTAAAGTGCTGCTGCAGATGGTGGTCTGTTGGTGGGCTCCAAAATGGTTTTGTGCCTGCTGGCAAAAATACCTGTGCTAGGAAAGTATGTTTTTCCTTGTACAGATTTATTGACTGAACAGGAACTACAGAAGAATCTGGAAGAACTGTGGTAAGGCAAAGGGAAATAACTTTTTTTTCATAGAACAGCTTCTCTGTGTCCTTGTTCATGTTTGTTAACAGCAGTGTATTCTTGTTACAGTGGATTATGATACTTTCTGCTCATTTTTAGAACCCTGGACTCTTCTTGGTGGTTAAAGGTGGTGCGCTGCTTGACACTAAAGATTTTGCCATCTAGATCTCTTATACCAGCAACCTGATCCCAGACTGGAACTCAGACCATACCAAGAAGGGTGATTTAAATGCTGGAAATTTAGAAATAATCAGAAAAATAGGAAGACTGCTAGCACAAAGGAAACAGCAGTGTAAAGAGCTTGTGCTTTTGTTGTTTTTATTTTGTTAGTGACTGTGGTATTTGAGAAGGTGGAATGCAAGATTCTGTATTTTAAGATGCAGGGTCCTTGGGGAAGAAGTGGAATTGTCTTTTAAATTTATGTTTTCGAAGTTGGTTGTATCATTATACCCTACAAACTGGAATGAGTTACAGTCAACACATTAGATTCTTATACTGGGGAAGATTTGAGAAATACTTACTGTTATACTTTTGTGGTCTTATCTGCCCTTGGAACATTTTCGCATTTAGCTCAGGTGTGATATTCACTGGAATTCTCTGTCATGGTTTGTTTCTCTTATGTTGCATTTGAACCCATATCATTTTGAGTTTGGGAGTTTTTACATTTTTTTTGGGNTTTTTTTTAGTTTTTTTCTCTGAGTCCCTAAGGAAGGGGTTTTGTTTACTTCATGGGTTCACAAAAGCTTTTTGTCTATATTCCTATTTACCATCTTCACAGGCTTTTCCAGAACAAAACTTAATAGGTACTTTCAGCATAAACTCTAAAGATCCAATATTTACAGTTGAGGAGCAGCATAAATTCATAGGAACTCTCTATATTTGAAAAATTTAGAGTTATCCAGCATCTGTTTTGGCATGCCTTTACACTTCTTGTCCATTGAATTGCTGAGAGCGGTAGGTTGCTGCTCGGGTGAGGCAACATACAGCCTTCTCTCTCTCTCCCGCTCTAGATCTAGGGTTCTGATCCTATTGCAAGCCCCAGATTTTGTAGAGAAGATGCATATGGAACTGCTGTGCATTCCTGAACAGTAAGAGCACTGGAAATCAAGCCCATATTTTCCCTGTAATATTGCCTGAGTGCAATTAAATGAAGATGGAAGCAAGTGCTGAATCAAGGTCTCTGTCCTTCCCTCAGCCCATGCTGGGAACCATTGAAACTGTAACCATGGTTTCTGTCTGCAGTGCTCTGCAACAGCGACCCCAAGAACATGGAACTGTGTCCCTTCTTGATACAACCCTAAATTCAACTCTTAGTCTTTCATCTCACCATCTCATCACCTCTGATTTCATTATATTTAGTAATGGCTGCCACAGCATCAGAGTTGGCTCTCTTTGTGATTTAAAGACAAACTAGCCCAGGAATCTAGCTGAAAGGATGGCAGTGACTATGTTTGTAAAGAGAAGAGAGAAAATAAGAATTATGGTAGTTCCTTCTCCTTCAATCTCCTTGAATAAGAGCTATACAGAGGAACTCCCATGAAGATGAGAAATGTGAGGAGGGGACATGGCAGGAGAGTCCAAGCAGCAGAGGCTGGGTAACATCTGAATATTTGTAATATTGGTAATATCTGAATATTCTGATAACTTCTGTAACCGTGACTAGAACTTTTCAATGCCTTGTGTCACCTGAGGAAGGATGGTATCTTCAGCAAGATACCTGTTGCTTTACTGTACCTTTTGATCCTGCCTTTTTTCTTGGGTTTCGCTTGGTTTTTCTGTGCTTTCTACTAATTCCTTCCTAGGTAAATCAGTGTCTTCATCTTGTCCTGAAATATAGCTATGGAAGTACTGTGATGTTTGCTGCTGTTCTGTATGTTACTCTGCTCTCTTGATTTCTCAACACACCAGGCTAGTATTTGTGAGCACTTTAGTGCCAGAGTGCTGAAAGGAGTTGATTAGTGTTCTCTGAGTACATGAGCCATCCACGACTGGTATCTGTGCTAGTTCTCTCAGCACAGAGGCACAGGAACAGTGAGGTCACCACAGACATGTTTCTATTAGCAGTGGATGAAGTGACCAGTAGCATAAAGTTTGGGAAAATTCTGCCCTTTGCTTACTCTCTGAAATCTCTCTACATCTGTTCCTTCTCTGTCTTAAGAGAGAGGGAAATTCTTTGATTATATTCTTGCTTCCCAGAGGAGAGAAAGTTGATGAGAAAAGGAAGGAAAAGTGTTTTATGTTGAAAGAGAGTAAGGTAAAGCATGGAAGTATCTGGGAATTCATTTATTTATTTCGTCAAAGGAAGCAACACAATTTCTGAGCAAGGCATCAGTTTGGCACACACTGGATAACATACCTTCAACAGCCACAGGGAGATGAGATCCAAACCTAAATAACTGTAGTAGTGGTTCCCACTGCAAACAGCTGACTTAGAAGTAGCAAGTTCCCTTCATGCCTAGTTCTCCCTTGCAGACCATTTAGTGTAATGGATACAGCATAAACCTCAGATGAAAACTAGGCTTCACCACACTGAATAAGTACTCCTGTATATCACCCGTCCCACTCAAGCTTGCCAAGTCCTAGCTGCGGCACTGTTCATGAGGCCCCTTTTTTGGCTCTGCAACCTGCAAGAGTATTTATGTGGTAAAAAGTACAAGAAATGTGTCCATTATCTTTCATGTGAATAGAGACAATACATGTCAATGTATGTAGGAACAAGAGGGCATCAGCTGTCTTTCTCTGTGTTTGCTGATGGGCTTGAGGAACAAAGTTGCCTATATCTCCTCCAACTCTCTTGTAATATTTCTGGGAAGCAGAGATGCAGAGTTGCCTATTCTGCCTCTGGGCTCTCAGTATGGGCTAACACCTTTCCAGAAAAGTATCCTCTGTGTCTGAAGCTTATTTAAGTCTTATTTGCTCATTGAAAGGTTGTGACTTAGAAAGACATGCATGTTATGTCCTTGCTTCAACCCCCAAACACATGTCAGGTTATTAATAACTGTATTTACTCTCATTTAAATTCAGGCATGTTACCAAGATCTGAGTGTTTCATTTCAAATTATTAGTCTTTTGAGTCAATCTATCCCAATGCTGGATTCATTTGAATACAGGGATTTACTTTTTGTGTCCCTTGCCCCACATGTAAATCATAGTTTCATATTATGCCTCTGACAGGCCTGCAGCTTTGAGTTGTTGATATGCAACCATGATATAAAAATCCCTCTATTCTGTTTTGCCCATAAGAGGAAGTTATTTAATTCCCTGTCCCCATCCCTCATCCCTCCTGTGCTTCTCTGTAATTAATTAATCTACCTAATCTGTTGGGAAGTGTAATGCCAAATGCAATTGACAGCTGGAGAGGTCTTTCATTTTTACTTGTATTTGATGAGCTCTGACTTCAGCAAACTAGGAGGCTTTGCTGGCCTTGGCTCGGTGAAGACTCCCCACCCCAGTTATTACTTCCTTTCTTGCACTTAATGAGGATGCACCAGTGGAGGTTGTAAGAAAATGCTGCTGATGAGGCCAAGGCAGAATTTTCCTGACAAAAGGCTCATATCCAGGAAAAAGCCTCGGCATCACACTCTGAGTAGAAGATGCTGTACCTGAAAGCAGAAGAAAAGCAAAACTTTGAGGCAGCAAATCACTTTCCTCACTGATGGTGGCCAGGCCACAAAACCTTTCCTTTCTCTTGGGTTAGTTTGTAGTTGTCAGATGAATACTTTTCATGCACTCAGATGCACTTGTCTTCTGTTGTAATAATGGCAAAAGAACTGAGTGGGTTAAGATTTCTGTTCTAGTGCTGAGGCTTGGGAGGTAAAAGCTCTTCATGGTATCAAAATCTGTTTAGTTATGCACAGAGTTTATGTCCAACAATAGTTCCTCAGTTCAACATTGTACAAATTCAGGATACCTCATTTCTTTTTAGTTTTCCACACAGGGGATACCTTTCTTCTTTTTCTTCCTGCCCTACAGAGAGAATTTTTCATAATGTTGGGTCTGCTTTACATGTGTCCCATATGCAATACATGTGTACAAGTCCCTGATTTTAATGCACATATCACTACAAGAAGCTTTCTGTAGTTATTCGAGTCCAAATCCATAAGAGGTATTGCATTTTAGACTTTGTGGCAGAGACAGCTTCCCCTTTCAGGTGCTCACCTACGTATAGATTCCTATGATAGGAACAGGCTTATGGCACTGAGTGCAGCACCAGCGCTTTCTCACTTTAGGCTCCCTTCCAGTGGGTGCAGCTGGTTGGCAGCTCCCGGCTCCTTGACCAGCTGTGTGAGAAGCAGCAGTCACTGTGCTGCAAATGTGTGAGACACAGATGCTCTGAGAGGAGCATCAGATGGGAGCCAAGTCTTGCACTTTGTGTCTGAAATCAATAGGGCTGTGAAAACAAATGTAAATCCAGACCTGGTCTTACGTGCGAGATTCTGGGTGTGAAGAAGCTGGGGTTGTTACCAAAGTACCTGTGTAGTTTTAAGGATTTTGTACAGCCATACATTGTGTTTTAGATGTTGTTGCTTTACTATAAAGCTTATGGACAGATGTACCCAATGTAAACCAGTTCAGTTTCACTGAAGACATGAGTGATGAATGATGATGAACTCATGAAGGATGAGTTACATCATTCTCCACTGATTGAAATTTGGCCTGTGTAGTATTTTCTGTGCCTGTGATGGTTGTTGGTTTCTGAATATCCCAAGAAGAGCATACTGACTGCCTTTCTGAAAAGTGGGAGGAGTCGTGGTCATGGATGGAATACTTGAAGGGAATGTTTGAGTGTGTTCTGAGAATGATTTACTTACAGTAGACATGAAACACCTGAGGAAGATCTCACAGAACTACATATTTTTAACAGGGTAATGTTGTTGTTCCATGGGAACATGCAGGGAAATGCATGTAGTACATCTAGGACAAAAGAGAAGTACTGGATTTTGGGAGCACAACAGATATGTAGCTTAGGATGCAAAAGGAGGGGAAAGAACAGATCTACCACTAGAGGATGGAAGTACTAAATTGTCAATCTTATTTCTTCCCTCTATTGAATACTCGGGAGCTGTCATGATATCCTAACTCTGAAATCATGGATAGGGTGGATATGGTTAATATTCAGAAATCTTGTGTCCATGTGTTTCTAACACCTTTATCACCTGATTTAATAATACTATCATGTTTTGGCATAGCTTCAAGTATTAGGCAGCATAACATAAAAAGAAAAAAATAATATAAAGCTCTACTCTGGCCTTTTTCTTTAGTATGGTATAATTAATATTGGAATGCTTTTTGTGTTCCACTCTGGCTATAACAAAGAGTCGGCAACTTTCTGGATTGAGCCTGAGGGCTGCTGAAGTGATAAAACACTGAGATGATATTGATAGTAGGAGTCATACTTGCTAGCTGGAAGGATCAAATTAACTTATCTTTCTTTCAGCTTTCTGGAGCTTTTCCAGCTATATTTTCTGGATGGATACAGAGTAGACAATTTTCTACCCTCCTCCTAGAACTGAACCAGCATTCTCATTTATTTCCTGCCACTTTGCCTGCTGACTTAGTAAGAGAGTGGGCTCTCTTCAGTAGAAATAGCATAAACAGCAGCAGTACAGGGATGTCCTATTGCCCCAACGCTTTGCCTCTCTGAGTATAATTCCTGCCCTTCTGCAGTTTCTATCCTTTAATTCTCTTTATTATTGTCTTACGGTTTTCAGAATTGTATCTGATGGCTTAGAAATCTATTATTAAGACCTCATCGCTCACCTTCTGGAGACAGTATTTGAATTTAGATTTGGTCTGCTAAGGGAGATTGTTATAAATCCGATAAGAAAGGTTATATGGGATGAGAAGGTGCCACCTGGAAATGCATCTGTGAGAAAGGACAAGAGGAAAGTACTATGTGTTGCAAAGACCATGTTGGCCAGATTGTAACTGGACAGGAGATTGTGTTAAGGAGGAACAGTGTCTTCCAAAGTGTTGAAGAAATAGACACAACAAATGAAGTAGCTGTGGTGCTGAAGGGAGAGTGAGGACCAATAGCAATGATGGAGGTGATGCAGGGTGAATTCTAGGACAAGATGATCTTTTGGCTGTGCTTTTGAAGTGAATGAACTTGCACGGGGATGAAGGAAGGTTAAATGACAGATGTCTATTTCTTCTGCAGCTCATAGAGGAAGGGCTGGATCTGAGATGCTTTAGGAGGTATGTTTTGATACTTAGCCTGATGTCAGCAAGAAAGGGGAAGCCAGATCCCTCTGACAATAAGGACCTTATAAAATTTGTAATACTTTATAATAATTCCTCACCTGAAGCTGGGGAAGCAGTGAAATTTTCCAGTGAAGAGAAAAGGTTGAGAAACAGGATGTAAGTGATGTAAGTGTCTTGATGGATAGTAGTTATCCCTAGGGAGGTAGACTGTAGCTGGGGTTTAAGAGGAATGGTTAGCAAAATAAGATAATTGAATGGAGAAGAAGATAACAATCATGAAGTATCGTCTGTTTAATATGTTGACTAAGATTAGTTTCTGTAGTTGCTCACCTAGTAACAACTTATATCAGATATAATCATTGTTCAGATAGTGTATCACACAGCCTGAAGGAGAGTGGGGGAAAAGGGTTTGTAATTATGTCCTGTCTCTGTGCCCTGCTATAGGTAGATTCTATCTTCAAACAGTACTCAGTGTTGTTTATCATTCAGGGGATCTGTTAAGGTGATTTGGGGTTGCGCTTCCAGTGTTGGAGGGAAATGGCCTCGTCTTGTTGTTTGCCTGGTGTGCAAGACTCCAAAGTGGGGAGCACAAGGTGCTACAGGTGAGGTGGATGGAGTAGCACCTTTTTAGGGCACAAGGTTTTCAGGTCAGCAGTTTCCTGGCACCTCCCTCCACACTGGGTAAGGGGAAGCTTTTGGTGTCACTAAATACCGGAGAGGTCCTTCTGCTCATCCTTCAGCACCAAGTGGGAGCAGCACATGAAAAGCAAGTGTCAGAAGGTGCTTTTTCTGTCACTCATCACACCAGACTACCTCCACAGCTGCTCTGTTTTGTGTGCTTTGTTCTGAGGAAGTACAGACAGATGCCTTCCACCTGGCATTGGAACAGCACTAACCCAGAGATTTTAAATTAGGTACCTTATTGTCTCTAAGCTTGATGAGAGGAAAACTTTTCAAGAACATTGTATTTTCCTAGCTACCCCTGTAAGTTTACACAAGTAAATTCACACATTTATGAGTTTGTTTCCCTTGTATGACACAGGGAATAGTAATGCTTCTTAAGCCAGTTTTAATACAGCATTGTAGCCAGATTGAAAAGGTGCTGAAAAGATGAAGCATGTGTGCATTATAGGCAGTACAGGAGCCTTCCAGTGGCAAATATATTGTATTTGAAGAACTTGGGAGCAAATCTCTATTACTGCCTCCTGTCATAGACATTGTCTACTTGTTCTTTTTTTAGGGAGAATCTGGTGCAAGACTCTACTGCCTTCCTGTAGACCCAGTGGTGTATGCAAAAAGGTGCTAGTCAACATTTGTATGTTTTATGCATTTTGCATTAAAAACACTTAAGGGCCTCTTTTAATTTTGCAGTTTCCCATCACTTGTTGACCACATAAAGGGCAAGACTGCCCACACTAACAACCTTTGGAAAAGGTTAGCAGCATGCACAACAGTATTATGCAATGGTTTACTAGGTGGAGGCTTGAAGAATAACTTCTCCGAAGGAAATTACAAAGGGAAAGCAGATTGCAGTTTCGCAGTTTGGAAGGTGTCCAGGGAGATCCCTGAGTCATGGAAAATCCATTGGGGTTGCTTTAGTGGCTGTGTTTCAGCATTACATCTTGAATAGAGAGGAACAGCTGCACGAGTTTGTTGGTTGGTGTGAAGTTGTTGGCTTATACATTAATAATGTGGGAGAACTTTTGGATTACAAATGCTTAACCAGATAGTAAATGCAATTAGGATTTGTTGTTAGGAAACAATGCAAGGCACATGGTCATTCTTCTCTTATTCTTTCTGCTGTATTTTGTGAAAATTTCTGGTAATTTCTTTAGTAGAAACATTGAGAGAAAAACATCTTAGCTACTGTTTTCTTAAGCCCAGTGATGTCAGTGCAGTAGTTTCTGTTCTGATTATCAGAATACTTGAGCAGTGAGACAGGACAGGGTGTGAGTGAATAACCAAATATACTGTCATGCCTTCAATTCACTGTTTGACTGTGGAAACACTCTGGTTATGTGAGGGAAGAGAATTGTGGAATTATCCTCCACTTCAGCCCAGAGAAGATAACAGAAACCTCATATGTGGGTGATATTCTAGCTGGTCTGGACTGATAACTAGTAAATACAGATCATCTATTTATTGAAGTAGAAGTTAACAAATAGTGAAAAGGAGGCTGATAAGCTTCTCAATCTATTCTATGTCTGATATCTGTGCTGTAGATTATAGAGCGAGTCACTGGTAGAGGTGGTTAAACTGAGAGGTTTAGCCTGTTACAATTTAAAAGACGTTATTTAATTAATATTTTCCACTGGTGTAAATCCACTCAATTCAATGGAGTTAGGGCCTTTCTGATTTCTGGTTTGCACTACCAAATTTGGAATAATAATTCAGAGGGCAAGCGAAGAACTAAAGCTAGCTTCTGGTTTCACTTTTATCTGTGTAAAACTGAACTTCTGCCAAAAATGATGTTGATTTACTGGAGTTCCTTTGAGTTTACCCTGCATATAAGCTTGAGCATGTGTTTCTAAGCTGCACAACCGAAGCTCAACAAGATGTTAATTTTGCTCATTAAATTCTTAACCAACCTCTCAGTTCCTCCTGCCCTTTTGCGTAATATTTTATCAGAGATTTAAAGGTCAGCCAAGCTCTGACTTACCCTTGTTTTCCTCTGTAGGGGCATATGGCAAATAGGATGCACACAAGAGGATAAAGCTGGGAGGGAGGAGTAGGTGGCACTGACGCCCCTGGAAATTCAGCCTGCCTTTGGCACAGCAGCACCAATCCCCAGCCCACATTTTGAAGGCTGAGCCAGCAGGACTGTGTTTGGGCAGGAAGCGATCAGAGAGGTGTGTGCCTGTGTGCTTTGGCACAGTCCAGACTGTGAATTGCTCCAGCCTAGGAACCTCCTCTGAACTCATTAGTATTAAAACAGAACAGAGGGGACTTTGTAGGGAGGGAGAGGGCGGGGAAGCCGGAAAGGTAGCAGTTTAGATGGCAGTTTCCTAATAACCTTTCCCACAACTACCTTCCCATACAGGGTCTCAGCTAGAGGACCTTGGCATGAAAAACAAACCCTGGCACAAGGAGGGGGAAGGGAGGGAGGAAATGAGGGGAGGGGAAGGAAAGGAAATAAGGGGCGGAAAATGGGCACTGTGCTGAAGCAGCAGATTTTATTTTTATTTAGTGTTATATATGCTGATACTAGAAGCTTTGTTTGAGAGAAGGATTTGGGACCATGTATATTATCAGAAAGTGGAGGCAAATTTGCCACTTGTACTAGAGGACTTGTAATCTGTCACAGTGAAAAAAATTATCAAGGAGAGGTATAACAGCTTGAGTTCTGTTCGGCATTTTCCCTTAGTTGACTGGATGGTGAAATACAGAGCACATCTACTAGGAAATTATCATCAGTGTGATCCAGGAAACTCCTGGATTTCTTACGCCCTGCTATGCTGTCCCTCCAGCAGATGTTGGAGTGGTTGAAGTCCCCCAGGAGGACCAGGGTTTGTGACAGCGAGGCTGCTCCTGTCTGTCTACAGAAGGGCTTCCTGGTCAGGCAGCCTACAGCAGACTCCCCTATAAGGTCACTGGTCCCTGTCCTCCCTTTAATCCTGACCCATAAGCTCTTAGTCAGCTTCTCATCCATCTCTGGGTGGAACTCCATGCATTCCTGCTGGTCATTGGCATAGAGGGCACTACTGCCTCCTCACCTTCTCTACAAGACTTTCCTGAAGTGCCTGTGTTCTTCCATTCGAGCTCCAACTGTGGTAGGAGCCATTCTGCCACACCTCTGTGATGCCAGTGAGCCATGCAGGCGTGTGCACATCTCAAACTCCTCTTGTTGATTCCCCATGCTACATGATGCATGGGGGCATTTTAGTAGGGTCTCTGATGACTCTGAGTTCCTGGCAGCAGTGCTTGGAATTCCTTTTTGCTTCTCTCCAGGTGCTCTCCTGCTGACATGTGATTCCTGTCTAGTATCTGGGCATCTATTGCTGGCACTGACATCAGATTGGTAGGAGTGGGTGGATTGAGGATCCCCTTCCTCAGCAACCTTAGTTTAAAGCCCTCTTCACCATCTTGGCAGCATGATAACTGAAGATGCTCTTCCCCTTTTCTGACAGATGGACCCTGGCAGCCCCAGCAGACCAGGTTTCTCAAAATGAATCCCATGATCTAAGTAGCCAAACACATGGCTGTGGCACCAGTCCTGTAGCCATTAATCGATTTACTGGATTGAACTGGCCCTTTCAAAGCCCTTCCCTTTGACCAGGAGAATTGACAAAAAAGCTACCTGCCCTCCAGAGTCCCTTACCACAGCTTCCAGAGCTCTGTAGTCCTTCTAGATGCTCCTCAGACTGCTCGTGGTCATATCACTTGTGCCCACTTGAAACAACAGCAGTGGATAATAGTCAGTAGACTGTGCTAGGCTTGGTAGTCTCTCAGTGATATCCCCAGTATGAGCCCTCAGTAAGCAGCACATCTCTCTAGTGTGTCAGTAGGCACGTATCCATACTGTAGATGTGTTAAAAGATAAACTTAGAATAAGCTGGAAATATGATGGCATTCAGTGCGGACAGTTAAAACTCCTTTTAATAGCAAGTCTGGTAATTCAGGATGGAAAGCAGCCAGGTACACTTTTTCAGAGTAAAAACTAGGGATTATAGTTGAGCATGAGTGAACATAAGTCATGCAGGTTTTGAGGTTTTTTATTGAAAAAAAAGGTCATCGACTATATGGAATATGTGGAGTATATAACCAGAAGTGCAGTCTGGAAGTTGCATGAAATAAACTTTGCACTCAGCTTTGGTAAGGTCTCAGCTGGAACACTGTCCCCACTTTTGAACAGTGCAATTCAAGAGAGATGTACTTTGACCGGGTGGAGGCCAGGAGTCAATTAGAAGAGGAATGAGAGATCCAGAGGACATAGCCTCTAAGAAAGACTGAAAGAGATGGGTTTGTTTAGCCTCAAGAAGGGAGACTGAGGAGGGACATTACAACAGTCTTTAACAGCCTCAAAAACTGTTATCAAGAGGAAGGAAAAAAATCTGCTTACCACGTTAGTGGTTGATAGGGCCGGAAGTAATAGGCTTAAATTGCAGCAGCAGGGATTTAGATTAGACATGAGCCTGACTATTCAGTTTTCATCCCTGTCCCACTCACGGGGCTCATTTAAATTCACTGGCATGGACATGCAGCCCACCTTAACAGAAAAAAGCAGTGATGATAGACAGCTGTTTTACATTATTGTCCTCATATGCCCGTCCATATTCATGGAATGTCCCTCTTGCTCTACCTGTATTATAGCCCTACATATGAAAGTGTGTGTCTGTCTTGATCTTTTTCTCTCTCTAAACACCTGTGCATATTGTTGCATAAAGAGGTACTAGTTTTCCCTATTCTTTCTCTTTCTGTTTGGCCCAGCAGATTGTTGTCTCATGCATGTGGTTTGTGAAGGACAGAAAAATGAACAGCAGATGCTGTTTCAAGTGGCCTGTGAGAGGGGATTGCCACAATAGTCCTGCCTGGTTATGTATTTTTGTGTGCTGTCAAGTCACAGAGAACTTTGAGGAGTAGGAGAGGGACAGGATTTAGCTCTTCTCCAGGGAACAAGGAAGCAATTAACCAATGATTAAGAGGGGAAAAAGAAAGCAGCATAATGAGGGGTGTGTTTGGGGGTGAGAGGGAGGCCTGTTAGTTGACTTTCTGTGTGAAGAATTTCTCTACCAAAAAGCAGTGCCCTTGATGGATGAAAATCTTAGCTGCTGCTAAGCCTTAAGAATGAGTAACTTCTGTGTTGGCAGGGTAGAGGAGAAACACATCTTTCAGTATGTAAACATCAGGTGCTTTCTGTCTTGTACTGTTATGACTGAGAATCAAGAGATTTGGGCCCCTAGTACTGAAGGCTTTTTAAAGCTGCAGCTTTTTGAAAAAGCAAGGAGGAAAAAAGAGTGTAATGGGAATCGCAGCCTTTTGTTTATCTGCTTCTCTGCTTTACAGTCAGATCCGTGGCAGTAGCTGAAATGTAAACATTGCTTCCTCTGCCAACAGGCTGTTAGCAATTCGTGTGTGCACAGTGGTTTCCTAATGCACAAATGTAATGATAAAACATTGAGGGCATGAGCAGAAGTTATGTGATATGCCTTATGTGTATCATTCTTGTGTGTGTAAGGTGTGAGGGGCATTCATATCTGCACATACGCATACTATGTGTATGCAAATACGTGGAAACTCAGTGATGTTTTACTTTGATGCACCTAATTCTTATCAGTTGTAAAACTGATCAAAATGTTACATGCTTCTCATAGCGTGCTGCTTCTGTGTGCTTTACGAAGGCTGCTTTTAATTCAAGGGGTTAGGATGAGATGGAAAAGTTTGAGGGGAGTGACTGGCTTGTTTTGGGGTTTTTTTTTGCTTTTTCTTCATGGATTATCTGTGGACTTAGCACAAATACCAGGTGCCCAAGGGGGAGCTTTCGACCAGTGTGTTTCACCTGGAGATGTGCTGGCTGTGTGGGTGGTAATGCTGTTGACTGATCAAAGAATTTTGTACTGTTCACTGCTCCAGCATGTAATGGAGTGTAGGTGGTCTGTGCAGTCAGATGAACCTCATTCACTGACGGTTTGGACAGACAGTCTTTCAAAATGTCTCATTGACCTCCTCAGCACTGGAAATGAGCATCCTTCCAGCAGGCTACCTCTTACATGTCAGCCTGGGGAGCTGGAATGAACAAAGCAGTGGAACGAAAACTAGGGGAACAATCCTATACTGTCCCCTGGAGGTAGACACTGTGATTAAATAGGCAAGGTTTATTTCTTCTATTTGAAGGATTCATGAGTTTTTTTGCAAAGAGACTGAGATCTGAGTAAAGATTGTTTTGGCTTATTACTTTATTCATTCACTGTACTTATCTCTGAAGCAGCTTTTTGGACAACTGCCTCTGGACTTACATTGAGAGCATTTCCTCTACTCCCTTTTTGGTGGGCACGGCTTGAATGTGAGCCACCAGACTAACCTGCTTGTTATTTGCCAATGGGACCTAGCATAGGCAGCATGGACAGAAATACAAATGTTCCTGAGGTTGTTCTTAATGTGAAAATGTAGCTTTCAGTCATGTGTTAGCAATGTGGTCCTACTTAGTCCATTTTTTAAAGCAGTAGAAGTTATGCTGGATAAGATTCTCTATTCCAAAACTTGTACTGTGCTGCTGACAACCTTGTCCCTGATCTCCTTCCACTGCTTCTCTTTCTTCTAAAGTCCCAGGCATGTCAGTCTGTTTTATCTCATGTTTGCTTAGTTTGCACTTCAGCACTGATTAACCCCCCATCAACTATCCCCTTGAGGTGATTACACATGAACATGAACCTTCTCTGCAGCCTACCAGTGGAAGCTAGATAGGATCCCATAGTGTGTCATAGTCATTGTTTACTTTGTACAAGATTTAAACAAATTCATTCAGAGCATAAGGCTGTCAGCTGTACTAAGCCACTTGGGAGCTTTGGTGGAACTGGAATGTGGCCTCTTTGGGGACATGGTGACAGACATCTATATTAAATGACCTTGGGGAACCTGAAGCAACAGCTATCATACGATACAGGGAATTTATACTGGCAGAAGTGCATTATAATTAATTTTGTAACTTGGGTGGATTTGATGCTGTTAAGAGACTGAGAGAGAATGATTAATGAAGTGGATGAGGGAGAGTGCATTTGTACTTGACAGGTGAAAGAGGTCAAGGAATGAGGAAAAGATTAGCAAGGGGATAAAGAAAAGGTAGATGTGTACAAGAGAAAGGGAAAAAAAAAGGAATGGGAATATTAACAAGAAGCAAGGTAAGAGCCATGCATTAAATTAAAATTCATACAATGCAAGGTATAATGTTAAAATGAACATGCCCTTGGGACCTAAGTTTTTGAAGTGAGCATTGCAAGCAAGTTACTAAGATAAATGGTCTTCAGATTGTGAAGCTTGTCATAGAGTGTGTATATAATTCCCACTGTCTCAGTTTGCCCCATTGGGTGGGTCACAAAGAACAATTAAGGATAATGCTGGTGTGATGGAGCAAAATGCACAAAAAAATTACTGCAAATACCACTGTTATCACCATCTGGAAAGGGATATTAACTCACCTGTATCACAAAATCAGCCAGGTTGTTTGAGGCAGGAAGTTGGGAAGTGTTAGACCATCTACAAAGCCATCTCCGTGGCTTTGTATTTTGCAGGGTTTCGCACAGCCTTCTTTATCTTCTGGTGCTGGTCACAGGCCAGATAACTGCTGCTCTCATCTGTTCTGGAAGTTCTTAAGTTTCCATTTTGAGTTTAACAAAGGAGAGTAGAGTTTCTGGGGAGCTTTGCCAGTTCGTGCCATCTGAAGATCTGGTTCCCATGGAGCCTGTTGATGCCAGAATTTTGCAGTCCTTTTGCTTGAGTACCCATCAAGTAAGTGAGTACCTACTGGTTAAAGAACAAATCAGTGCAATAGAGCTGTAATCAGACAGTCAAAATAGGCATCTCTGAACAGTGGAAGTGTTGAAGCCTATTTGCCTATGTATTATGTCTTAGTGTTGGATTCTGTGGTGTAAAGTAAAGATTGATTTCATATCAAAGCTATTCCATTTGAGGATGATAAAAAAATTTCATTTTTAAAAAATGCTTTAATAATTGCCTGAATATGTTTGCAGGCAGAAATAATCTTAAAAAAAATCAGAATATGCTTTTATCTGTCATTAATGTCTCTCAGTCATAAAAATAGCAATTAAATGTGAAACACAGGCCTGGGGAGGATGCTTATAGACAGGATATTCTCCCAAGAGCTCTGTAAGTAAGAGAAACCGTGACCTACAGGTAAAAATTCAAAGTGAAATGCAACTTTCTGTAGCTGAAGTTATAAGAAATTGATAAAACAAGACAGTTATCCAACTGAACGTAAGAAAATAGGCAGAACTTGTCTTCCTTCTGGCAAAATATTTGCTATGCCCATGTTAATCTAGTTATTGGCTGCAGTAAACATATCATATGAGAATTCTGGGTTTCATAATGCTGGAAATGCTATGCATGACTCATTAAACATTCATGAAGACAAAACAAAACATCAACAACAACAAAACAACCCACCAGCCTATAAAGGTTGGTTGGTTAGTTGTTTTGGTTTGTTGGTTTTTGTATTTTACAAAATGAAGCAGCTGTCTGACCTTGAGTCAGTGTGGAACTCCCCAGGGACCAGTAAGTCCAGCAGCCAATGGACCTGGGACAAGTAGAATGAGAAACTGGAACTGAGGATATCCCCTCCTGTGAGTGTCCGAATATCCCTGGAGAACCAAGTCTGGGGCTCTCGGTCTCTATGATTCTGACTTCAAATCAAGGGTTGCTGGAGTCCAGAAGCTGTGGTTCTCTGTGTACTTGTGGCCCTGAGGTTTCTCCTTTAGAGAAGCAGGCATGTTGGTCAGTGTTAAGGGTACTCCTTTAGTGGGTCTCTCTCCAAGTGAACCACTCTTCTATATTACCAAAATCTTACTTTTTCTCTTTATTAATTTCATTTTGTGTCACTGAACAAGTACTGCCCTGTCTAGGTGAGAAATGCTTTTCTGGAGCTTTGAGTATCATTGCTGAGCTGATGGCTGCCCAGCATCAAATCCAGCTTTCATGCTTTGATGAACGTTCCCAAAAACAAGGGATATAATGTGGTTTTAAATCCTGCAAAATACTGCATTTATGTTTCCTACCCATTCCTCCTTCTTGTTCCATTTCTTTCTCTCTGTCTCTTATTTCCTTGGGCTGTAGCCATTTTGAATGGAGGCCATCTTCTCTTTTGGCCTGAGAAGTGGACTGGAAGTATTTGAACCTCAAATCCAGTTCCAGTTCTTTTTAAATGTTTTATCATTGAAATTCAGTCTATGTAAGTAAATAAAATGCCCACAAGAAAGTGAAAATAACGGAATTAACTACCACTAGCTAAAATAAAACAGGAAATAAATAAAGGAGAGAAATGTAGGCAATATTAACTGGGAATACTTTACATCTTCCTCAGTCCAGCCTGGCAAATATCCTTTTAATTTGTGTTTCATGCAACTTCAAGTATTTTTGAGAGCCAGGTGGCTGAGCTCCATTGGGCAGGGTCACGCTGGCATGAATTGCTGGAACCAAGCTGCCCATCCAAGGTGTAGCAGGGGACTTATTGCGTCTCTGTTGGGAAACTTGCACAGGTGCCGGAGGAGGAAGTTTTCCCTGCTTTGTTCTGACCGACCCTTTTTTTTCTTGACCTTTACATTTACTCCCTGGGCATTCAGTCACATTGGCTTCCTAAGTCTGGCTCCAACCCCAGTCTTGATGACTGCATTCAGTTTGTTGTTCTTCCTTTTTCCTGCCGAATTTGGCAATTCCTTTCTTTTTTCAGTAGCCACTTGCCATCGCTGAGCTAACTCTACAGTCTGAATTTCTGTATGCTGACAGATCTGCTTCTGTCATTGGGTGAGAATGGCAAATTTGGTTCATGAACCAAATTACCCTTCTGAAATTTATTTTATCTGTTGTTTCTCCTACTTCCGTCCAAGGCAGCAGGTTTCCTTATGTGCTGTCTGTTAGGATCCTGAGTCAGAACAGAAAAATAGCCTGCCTAATTCGGGGTCTTTCTAAGTTGATCCATGGTTTTCCTGCGCAGTCACAGTGATCTTTTGTTCATCTTTTATAGAATGGGAATGGGAGAGGTAAAGTGGTTTGGAGAGTTCCAGAAGAAGGTCTCATGTCTCTTGTGTTTTGCAGGGATTTCTTGGTTTTTCTAATAGGGTGGGTTTTCACTGATGGTGTAGGTAGATGAGGTCATGCAGGCCTCTTCAGTTCTTCCCACTCCTTTCTTCTTCTCAGTGAAGGAGCACACTTGCTGAACACTAACTTCAGAAAAGGGACTTGACTGATGCTTTGTGTTCTGGAGATGTTTGTTTCCCTGCTGAATATTCATGCTTGCTACCTGTGCATCTGACTTGGGGGTTAGAACCCAGCATTTTACCTCCTAACAAAGACAAAATAAAACAGGCAAAATTAAGGGTAAGCCATTTTCCAGGTGCTATTTTCCAGGCAGGTGTGTTTGGGTCCACCTCTCGTGTCCCCTTATCCTTGGAAACCCTGAACAGTTTCCTTGTTACTGCGCTACCTGAGCTAATGTGATGACTTCTAAAGTTCTTTTGGCTTCCTCTAACCTCCTGAGTCACAGTAATGTGGGATGCACTATTTTCCCTCCGGATCTTCCACCCTTTCAAACTAACTTTCTAGGCCTCTGTCCTGAAAAGCATGTCATGCTATCAGGATGCAAAATTATGTGACTGGAAGTTGCATATTCTTATTGTCCCATTGAAAGCAAACTTATCTTTATATCCCTAACACTGCCAGTATCCAGGGCAGTATCTAGAAGCTGCAGTGTCAGAATCCTGTCCTCAGGGTGGTTTTAGTCAGTAGATGCATTCTTTTGATGAAATGGTTGTCTTGAACTGTATTGATTGAGGTCTTCATTTAGTTTAGTGCACAGCTTCTGTGCAGAGCTTCTGCTGCTTCTCTGATCTGCCAGCAGACTCCAGAAAGAGCACAATGGATTAGAAAGCCAAGTTAGCTGCACTGTATATAAAAAAAAAAGTAAGATCATTCATTAAGCAGGTCGATAAAACAATCATATTTTTTTCTAAGAATTCAGCTGAGCCCAGACAGCTCATGTGTATTCTGGCCTCTGGTGGTTCTTCCAAACCTGGCATTTCTGATTCCCTATCTGCCCCTCCTTTCCCTTCCACATGCTTGACCTCTAACAGCATTCCTTTGCTTGTCTTAAGGCCTTACATGTAGTTTCACTCTCCCTCTCCCCCCAAGAATGTGATCCTGGCCTGAGTTTTCTAATTGTGTATAGCAAGGATAAAACTCCTTGCCTCGCTTGGCTGCCCCCTTGTTTGGAAACTCACACTAAACATTTCCACATGGTTTGCACTCTTTTTGCACAGCTAATTTTTTTTTCCCTTTAAACTTCTTGTTTAAAATAACCCTCCAGCTTCTTCTACCTTGGGCTGCTGGCACTGACCTCGCCTTGTTACTGTTTGCATTTCTTTTGTACCTTTTTGCAGCTTGAATCTCTATGGGCTTTTAAATCTGTCAGCAGTCGCTACCAGGCTCAGTGTGCAATTTTGGTCACTGTTTTCACAAGTTTCCCAGCCCTGAACGCTTTCCAAATGAGCCATTGTTGGGCTGAGTTAAAGAGGTATTGTCTCTGCTTGGACAAGGTTAGTGTGGGTGCCAGAATCTGTGTGTGCAGCATTTTAGTGCCACAATGTCATCTTGATATTGGACCCCTGGACACTTCCTTTTCCAAATATTTCAAATATACAGGGAAAAAACCCAAACTCCTGCCAAAACTGATTCACTGAAACATTAATGGGAGATTTTCTTTATATTACTGAAACATTACTTTAGATATCTTTATCTGCCCCTGCTCATGCAGTCTGCTTGCTCTGAAGACCATTTTTTTTTGTTTAATTCCCTTTATTAGCACCTAGAATTGGCAGCTTTGACTGGAGCCCTGTTCTGGTCAGTACTGAATTTACACAGAGGAAGTAGCAATCTCTGGTTGATAGTTTTAGAGACATGTAGAGGAAAAGAGTCTATTGTTATTCACCTTTTACAGAGGAGTAACTGAAGCTGTGGAATTTGGCAGTCAGTTCCAGATCACAGCATTATCCTTCATTTTACTAATGTAAGCTTGGCTCAGCTATAAGAGGGTATGTTCTACTGAGCTCACTTAACAGAGACTGAATGTGCTGCACTGATCAACCCAATGTGACACTGCGGAGTTGTGTCCTTTATATCTGAAATGCTGGGTGTCTTTGATGGGGACTGTGTGGTTTAGAGGACAAACATCTGGAAAAACATTTCAACCTGTAGGTTGCTGATGAGAGGCAACTGTCTCGTGGCCTTTGCCTGAAAGATAGAGAAATTCAACTGTTTCCTTTCTATGGAAGAGCAATTTGGTACTGCCAGCCAGGAAAAAAGATGTATCAAACTTTCAGCTTTTCTCATAAGGAATAAGGAAGTGTCATAAAGAATGTCTGTGTCACATAATCTAGTGCTTTGAGTTTTTCACTTCATCCCTCTCATGTGATCCTTCCGATCCTTGACTGATCATTAGTAATGGAAGTTTGACATGGGAGGTATTCAGGCTGCCTCTCTTCATAGGTTATGCTCTGACAGGGAGAACTCGAGGTAGCAAGAAAATCATCACGAAACCAATAATCTTCCAAGTCTTTGGGAGTCACTAAGTCCTCTTGACCGAAGGCTAGTCAAACATGTCAAACATGCCTGGTCCAGAAAACTCTTAACTTGTTAGAAGTTACCAATGCAGCTGTTGACTGGGTTTTTTTCTGTTTTTCTTTTTCACAATCTCCAGGATGAATTGGATCTCACAGACAAGAACAGAGAGGCTATGTTTGCACTCCCTCCAGAGAAGAAATGGCAGATTTACTGCAGCAAAAAGAAGGTACTACTGTTGTCCTCATTGGAGTAGCTCACGAATAAATTCTGTGTACATGTTCATAATTGCATCTTGATTTGAGCTTTGTGTTTATCTACTGTTTACTCAAGAACATAAATAAGTGGTGGAAGGATTTTTATCAGCATGGATATGGCACAATTTTCTGATAAGTAATGTATGCACATGTGATTTCTGAAGGGAACATTAACATCTTGAAATAGCACACTATCCCATTTTGAATCTTTTATGTGTTTGGGGTTTTTTGTTTTATTGTTTGTTTGGGACTTGTGGGGGTTTCGAGGGTTTGTTTGTTTGTTTGTTCTTTGAGCTGAAAGAACAACTATCATGGAAACGCATTAAGGAATTTTTAAAAACTGTCACAGGTTGCTTAAAATAGAAAAAATATTGCTGAAGTCTTTCAGGATGTCTTCAAATACCTACACAGTACACAATAGTGATGTCTTAAAACTTGGTAGTTCAGGTTCTTCGAGAGTTTGTAGGAAATGTTCCACATTGCACTGGAAAGCGAGGAGCACCTGCTCGTGTCACTTTCCATATAACACTTCTCCATTCAAGGTCTTCCAATTTCTGACAGACCAGTAAAGGGGCAATAAATCAGAGGCTGATGAATCCCACTAATATTTTGTCGCTGGCAGAATGATGGCCAAGTGAATGGATAAGTTGTATCATTGCTGTGAAACTTCTAAACAAGGAATTTCTGCAGTAATGGTGCAATGGAAAAGTTTTGCTGCTCTAGGAAACACGCAGTCAGAAACGAAGATAACCCCAATAGCATGTATTTATTGGCCATAAATGTTAGGAGGAAAAAGGTGTGGTGGGTTTGCTGGTTCATTTTATTTCTCAAGTGTGCAAGTCGTGCTATGAGAGCATCAATCTTTAAACATAAGTCTGCATAACAGAGGGTGGAAGAGGAGGTTTAGATTTCAATACTGAACCTAACAGACTAAAATCTTGGTCATGGTCCTTCTGGAGGCTGTGTTTGCTGCCTTTTTTCCTCCAAGTGGGGGCAGTGAGCTTTCTTACCCTGTAATTAAAGAAAACCAGTCCAATCAGGTTGTTTTGCCTTCAGGGTTTTTTTGTTTGTTTTGTTGCAGTTTTTTTTAGTTTCACACAGAGGAGTTAATAGAAATCAATTAATTACAGTGGCTCTGAGCTAGCAATAGCTCAGAGCTAGCAATAGTGCACAAGAACAGTCTAGGCTTCATTGTCTTCAATTCTGTCTCGATTCCTTTTTCCTGCTGGTGCACAGAGCTTGCAAGTGGAAGGAAAGTGCAGGCTACTGTGATTAATGTCTGCTTTACATTTTTGCTGGTCAGCTCAGCTGGGTTTTTCAGCTCTGGTGGGAGAGGATCTATTCGTAGCTGTCTTAGAGACATCTCGCCTCCCAGACCAGTCAGCCTTGGCAGGAAGATTCGTACTTTAATATATTTAATATATTGGTTGGATTCACTCATTACATTGGGAGTTTTGTCTTTGTTGGGGGTTTTTGTTTGTTTTTCCCTGTGTTCTACAGCAGTGGATTTGCTGTGAGAAGTTAAAGGCTTCCAAAGTTAAAGAAGCTGCATACTGGAAAGTCTTTATAATGCATTTATAGTGCAACCTCAGTTAGCTGAACTCCAGCTATCCAAAATGATGTGCTTACTGGAATGGGATACCATTGCCAGATGTCTATTCATTACATTGTAGATACTTTCAATTACTTGAAACCTTAACTCTCCAATGTTATTCATTGTTTCCCTCACAGGCAGTCAGATTATTGGTGATGACATCTCTCTCCAGCCTACTGCCTAATCCACCTATCAGCATTGTTTTGCAGTGACAGAGAGGCTGGTTCCAAGCTTCCCTTTAAAACAAAGCTCCCTTTTCCCTGAAGAATTTGCAATCTAATTTTAGCCACAAAGGGTCCAATTTCTCCCTTGGAAGAACACTTCCAGCTAACCAGGACAAGCCCCCAGAGGGCTCTGTCTTGCTGATGTTGGGTTCTTTGAGTTTCCTGAGAAGGAGGGGCCCTATGCTTTGAGATATGGCAAGTAGAAACACTATGAACTAGAAGGTCAAGAAGTGCAGGTTGACACAACTGTTCACACCTGTTTATCACAGGTGCCTTTTCTAGTCTAAAAGTAATGGAAATTCAGAGCTTCCTGATTTGCTCTAAAGGTGGTGAGATTAGCGGGCTGCCTTAAATAAACAAATGTCACTTGCAAAAATAAAGGTTAGTCATTGTAGACACATTTATCTTGGCAGTCAGATGTTAGATGTAATCTTCTATGGTACTGGATTCCAATGTGGCGGCAGAAAGTCACTACTGTATTAAAAAACTCATTCCATCTATTCCTGATATCAAGCCTTTTCGAAGAAACGGAGGAAGACAGGTATGTCTGTGCACTGTGCCAGGGGCACGGCTTGCCAGTTCACAGTAACCAAAGGAGGTTTGAATTCTGAATCGAAATTTCATCATTGTGAGTGAAACCTACAGAGTAGCATTCACACAGTATTGCACAGCCATGCTTGCTTTGGTCACTTTTGGCTACTCTGGGTTCATATCTGGAATCATTAGTATTAAAAACAAATCAGCAATTATTTGACCTAAAAGAGTGGCTCTAGCTAGCAGCTCTAGTGAATGCTTTGCTCTGATTTGTGGAAAAGCTATCTGCAAGGAATAAAGGCTGCCCTGTTGGAAAATGTTAATGTCTTCTCAATCTCATCTCTTCATCTACCTTGCCATTAATCAGTACAGGATGGACAATGAGAAATGCAGTTGTCTTGATTTGCATCAGAAGAATCATTGATTAGTCACCACTGATGGGACCCTGACCCTCTACCCAAACCACCAGTGCATGTTCTACACTGCTTCTTCCTCTGAAGTAGGAGCTTCCACTGATATTATTAAGTAAAACCATATGTAGAAAATACAAATTATAACATCCTCCCCCAGTTCAGGTACTTTTTTCTGGTTTTGTTTATAATAATCTTCATGTCTTACCATAAGCTGAAATTTAGACTTAAATAAAACACCTCTGTAGCTCCTCTCTCTAGATTTCCTACCAGATACAAGTTTTGCGGGAATTAGATCAAACACTAGACCAAGACTTCAGAAGTATTTATTTGCAAATTTCCAATGTCAAATTTTAGAAAACCAGTGTTCTTCAGCGCTGTTTTACCTGGAGCTGATACTAACATACATAATCTCATTAAATACCAATCAAATAATTATATGGAAAGGAAAAGTTGATAGCTCAATTGCCTCATCTATAAAAAAGCTCATATTGGGATCCCAAAAGGGTAGAAAATGCAGGTATTGCACTGCTTCAGCACACATTGCTTTGGCTGCAGCCTGTGTTTCTAAGAACGAGGCCGCATTGTGCGGGCCATCGCTTATTGCCTTCTGAACAACCCTACAAGCTGTTAGACTTACTGCTATTGGAAAGCAAGTCAACTTGTTTTCTTTTTATGGCCTTTCCTGCCTCCAGAGACTAATTTGTAAGCCTTTGACTGAACAGATTTTAGTAGCAAGCACACATATTTTGCAGAGTTAAACAAGTTAGGGGTTTTTTTCACTTCTGTCTTTCTTTGAGGAAAAACATTGGTAGCAAATTAATTTCCAAAGTAGAGTCAGACTGGACTAGCTGTATCGTACAGCTTCTTTCCAATCGAACAAAAAACCCAACAAAAATCTCTATCCTAATAATATGTTGAGATCTCCTAAATATTTCAGTGTTACCTTATACTCTTGTGATTTTAGTGGTATCCTAGAATAGTTGCTTTGAGTTGATTGTGCTTTATCTACTCAAGTGAGATTATTTAAACTCAAGTAGGGAGGTAATAAGCAGCACACTGACACTTTCTATAACTAGGCATTCATGGCATCTGAAAAGAAGTACATACTTATAATCCGCAAATTTATTCTATTTTTTCTATTATGGGAAAGAGATTTTCTACAATAGCAAAATAAGATACAAAAATTCTGAGGAAAATTTACCTGAACCTTAGTCTGTAACAGCCAATATGCAGAAAATAAGAGAATATCCTTCATGACACCATCATCTGCAATTATTTTTAAAAATTGCTATCAATTATGTTTTTCATCTACCTGATGACTAAAAAAACTGGTAAACTGAATATGAAAGTAGGAGTCAGGAAACTCCTTGGTTCCAAAAGTCTTTGATTTAAATTGTTTTATAATTTCAAAGAACTGTCATTGTTCATTGTTTTCGGAAATGTATTTCTCTCTACCTGAATGAAAGAATAGATAGTTAGTAAACTTTTTGGAAATGTTTTGGCCATGCCATCCTCTCATACCTTTTCCCTGCACTATTTGCGCATGCCTTGGCTACATACAGCATTCCTTTTCTTTTTCCCTTTCCCTTTCCCCTTTTTGTTTTCTTTTTTTTTAAGATGTATTCTGAAATATATTTTCAGTTCAAGCACTGTTCGTTCTTTTTCTTTACTGCACTTATCTGTCTTCTAAGGTGTTCTTGTGGTGAAGTTTCTGGGTTTGGGTGAGCTTGCTGCAAGGAGCAGGAAGGACAGAGTAGAAGGTACTTTTGTGTATTACACAATCATTAAGGAGTCCAAGTTCTCTGGACTGAGGTCACAGATCAATGCTGAACCTTTGAGGCTGCAGCCCAGGTGCAGAGTGCCCCAGATGCCCTCTTAGAGAAGATTTACACCTCTTTCACAAAGAAACAGCATCACTTTGCATTCAGTTCTATCTTCCTAAGATCAGAGCTGCATCCTCGTAGGCTTTGAAATACTCTTGAGAATCCTAACCTTAGTTGGATATTAGCTTTTAGCAGTTTTACTACTGTCTTTTTATAACGTTTGCAGCTCATTTTCACAAACTCCCACTTTTGGTCCCATGCTGGCTGTCTAACATTAATGAAGATACTGTCTACATGTCTGGTTTGGGTTTTTTCTTTCTTTGAGAGTTTCTCTTTGAGCTTTGCCCTTGAGGTTTGGATTGTCAGCAAAATGTCACCATAAAAAGTATAGCTTGATATTGTGCAGCTGGATATAGAGCAAGATACTTTGGAATCTGCTGGAGGAATCTAAGCTGCTTTTGCCGCTTTTTATATAATTACTATAGCCTACCGGGGATGAACAACAAGATGGATGCAAATATAAAACCTGGAGTCTTTCTTGCCTTTAGGGAAAGCTTTCAGAAGTGAGTGAAAATTTCTACACCTACTGTTTGTTCTAGGGCTGCTGTGCATCTGTGGTTTTGCAGTGTGAAGCATAGTTTCAGACTGGTTAAGATGGAGAGACAGTTACTTCTGTAAAATATTTCTAAGCTAAAGTGAACTGGCAGGGCATTTATTCCAAACCCTTATGTCTTTTCTTTGCATTTAAGGCTTCATATGGAGGTTCTGCATTACACTTGATGTATTCNAACCCTTATGTCTTTTCTTTGCATTTAAGGCTTCATATGGAGGTTCTAAGAGCAGGAGACTGCATTACACTTGATGTATTTAGATAGGAGTTCCTTTCTTCGGGTTCTTGCTTTAAAGTAGGAGATACCCGTGGAGATCACAGAATCACAAAATGGGTAAGGGACCACCAGTGGGATCATCTGTGGCAAGCAGGGTCATTCTAGAGCACATGGCACAGGATTGCATCTAGACCATTCTTGAATATCTCTGATGAGGGAAACTCCACAACCTTTCTGGACAATCTGTTCCAGTGCTTGGTCACCCACACAGTAAAGAAGTTCTGCCTCATACTTAGGTGGAACTTCCTGTGCATCAGTTTCTGCCCACTGCCTCCTGTCCTATTGCTCAGCACCACTAAGAGCCTGGCTCCATCCTTTTGGCGTCCTCCCTTCAGATACTGACAGGCATTGTTAATATCCCCTCTCTGCTGTCCCTTCTTGAGGCTGAGCAGGCCCAGCTCCCTCAGCCTTTCCTGGTAAGAGAGATGCTCCAGTCCCTTAACCATCTTTGTTACTCTCCACTGGACCTGCTCCAGGAGCTCCATGTCTCTCTTGTTCTGAGGAGCCCAGAACTGGACACAGCTCTCCAGATGTGCCTTACCAGGGCTGAGTAGAGGGGCAGGATCACTTCCCTCAACCTGCTGGCAGTGCTTCTCCTAATGCCCCCCAGGATACCACTGGCCTCCCTGGCCACAGGGACACACTGCTGGCTCATGGACACCTTGTTTCCCACAAGGACTTCCAGGTTCTTCTCCACAGAGCTGCTTTCCAGCAGGTCAGTCCCAGCTGTCAGCCCTATGCTGGTCCATGGAGTTCTTCTTCCCCAGGTGCAGGACCCTGCACTTCCCTTTTTGAATTTCAGAAGGTTCCTCTGTGCCCATCTCTCCAGCCTACTGAGGTCCTTCTGAAGGGCTGCACTGCCCTCTGGGGTATCAGCCACTCCTCCTGGCTTTGTGTCGTCAGTGAACTTGCTGAGGAGGCATCTGCCCCTTCATCCAGGTCATTGATGAATGAGTTAAACAATACTGGGCCCAGTATTGAATCCTGGGGGACGTCACTAGTGAAAGGGCTCTGACTAGACCCTGGGCTGCTAGATCCCACTGGGATCTGCCATTCAGCTGTTTCTGAGGTATTCAGGAGATGATAGATATTCCCTAAAGAAGAGAGGAAACGGATCTTCATCTGGTCTCCTTTAGTGATACAATATGCCAGATGAAGATCACACCATTGTGTTGTCTGAGTGTGGGTTTTTGGTTTTGTATTGTCTGTTCTGAGCTACAAAAGCCCTTTGGGGTTCATCCTCTCTGTATGAAGACTGCCAAGCACGTGGTTGTCCCATAATAAATGAAGTGGGTGGTTTGAAGTTGTATTGTTTTCAATTCTATCTTGCATTATTTTTTCCTCTTTGAAATACTCTTAGGGTCTGTTATTGATTTGGAATATTAAACTGTTTTGGTTATGGATTTATAGCTTTAAGGAGCATTTAATGTGTCCCTTATAAGTTCCTTTCTTTAGAGCTGTTGTTCCATGTGCTGTATCTGGGAACAGCAGACGTGAACACACAAGATGGTTTGCTGCAGTATTTGAGAAGCCATTTGTAAGGAGTCATAGTTTGATGAGTCTTGGGTGTGACTTCATGAGAGATTTTCTCACAGCACTGCATGAAGTGTTGAAGGGGAGTGGGGGTGGCTGTGGGGGTGGATACTTTTACTCTCTGTTCCCTGGGATGTCTGGAAAACACACAGTAACCCTCACAGTACGTGTGATAGCCTAACAGCAAAAGCAGTTGGTGTGCAGTAGGAGGCTGAGGAAGCTGTGTGGGATTTTGAGTGCTTAGTGTAAGCAATCCCAAAATTAGCAGTATCGGTGGCTAATTGATCAGGGTGTCTCATGACCACAGGGCAAAGGCCAGCAAAGCCACACTGGATATGAAGAATTGAGCTTTATCTGAAGTCTTTGGTACATCGGCAAATGGTTTCTCTTCCTACCAATGCTTTGGAAGTTTGTGGCTGAAGTTCAGCTTCAGTCAACATTTTAATTTAACTCAGTATTCAAACCTTGACAATGACCTGAACAACCTGATCTAACTTTGAAATGAGCTCTGAGCAGGTCCCTTCTTCTCAAGGCCCCTTCCATCCTATATTGATTTGTGCTTCTCTAAACTGTTCATAAATCAAACTAGGAAAGCAGCTCTGGGGCCCGCTGAAGAAAGGGAGCAACAATAAGGCTTCGTGCAACCTCCTGTGTACTGTTCTGCATTATTGCTATGAGGCCAAGTCCTTGAAACAGGCTGTAGCAGATGATATTTGGGTCCCTTGCAATGCCTGGGATCCATGGTTGCTTTTTGTCTGGGAGGACTGCATGACTTCCTTAGCTCAGGAGGCTGCTGGTGAAACAGTCTGAAATGTGGAACCTCTCAAATTAATTCCCTTGTAAATAGACTTGCTTTCAGTTAGCCTAGGGCTCACTGGAAATCTCATAACACTGGGAAGTCACAGTGGGAGGATGTTGCCCTTTGCAAACCACGACATTCCTTCAGCTGGATGTTTGGAAAATGCCAGCAATTGTGGAGTTAACTTCCTTTTTTCCCACCAGCATCTGTTCCTTTTTCTGTTAGCAGAATGACTTCATGTTCAGATGTTTGGAATGATTTGTCAGCTTGATGCTAACGTTGGGTCATTTCAGTATCTTTAGCCTAGGTATGGAAGACAGGCACATGACTTCCAAAATTACTTTGCTATAAACACAAGTAGGCTTAAGAAAGTCAAATTCAGAAACTCTGGACATAACAGAAAACGACAAAAGGCTGCAAGAGTGTCACTAATGCAGCAAACACGCACATTTCCTGATTAGTGGTGTGCTTGGGTCTTTTCAGGGTAAAAGAGCTGTTTGATTGATGGTATCTGTTAATGTGTGTCATAGGCTGAAGCAGTAGCTCCCAAATTTGGGCAGCACCATTACTGCAATGTAAAGTAAAGCCTAAAATGATATACATCTCCTTCTACATCATTTAGTGCAGAGAATGTGTTCTCACTGGAAAAATAAAACTTGAGATACATGTAAGACACCATCTCATTCTTTTATAGTTCCATATAATGAATTTAGAATTTTTATCTCACATGATTATAATATAAATGTTGATGGTGCCCTATTATTTTTTAAGCAGGTCAGCATAGTTCAGAAGAATAATTTCCTGGTTTTTATGGTTTATTATGGAGCTCTTGTAATTGTTTCTTCATGTTTTTTCCATGTTATTTTGGCTTCTGTAACAAAGACCTCAAAGTGATTACCTGAAGAAACAATGTAGTAGGCTTAATGATGTTAGAGACTCCTCTTAACTTTTTTTTCTTGAAGTCACTTCTGAAATATTTTAAAGTATAAGTTTAGTGTCAAGAAGGCAAAAATGCATGTACAATTCAAATGATACACCATTATTACAGCTCAGAATTGTGACACCTAAAAGATCACATTGTAGCAGGCATAAGAGGAGATAATAAGTTTTTCTACGTTGTCTGCTTTATTTGGTTTATGTTTTCCATGTTGCAATGCCAACAGTTGCAGACTCATTTATTTATCCTAGAATAAGAGGTTACCTTGGGTCAGGGTCTTGAAATTATATATTTATTCATGTATAATTGAAAAGTATTTTCTTCC
>VYXC01011987.1:558285-582627 GCA_013397175.1 Platysteira castanea | reverse complement strand
CCATGGGAACAGCATGGAATATTTTTAGTCTCTTCCTCCCTCTTCTCTCCCTCTCCAACAAAAAAAGTTCAGTTGTTGCTTAAAAAATGCCTTCCTACCTCATTAGTTCAGACTGCGGAAGACATAAATGCCATAAACTTGCCATGATATTTGCTATAGATACTCTGAATATGCAGAATTTGTGTATCCATCTTGCAGGTCTGCATTTTTCAGGTGAGCTACTAGTGCTTCAGTTGAAGTTAGAACTCAACACTAATCAAAAATCAGGCCCCAAATAGTCCTGAGTTAGAAAATTGTCTTCATCATGCCTAATGCTGTGTTTTGCATTTGGCTTGCCTTCTGTGGGAGTTTGGGAGGACTCACTGGAAGCAATTTGACCCTAGCATGAAAAAAAAAAAAAAAAAGAAAAAAAAAGAAAACATTTATCCAGCTGTCATCCTACTAACATGGTGTAATTTGCTGTACTTAAGAACAAAAATAATGGTGAGCCATCCAATTCTGCTGCACGGGAAGTACCTGTCAATGCGGATGCCACTGGATTATGTTCTGTCCTTGTCTGTTCTCCTGCAAAAGTTCTGGTTCTTCACAATCTGAATATGAGCCAGTCCTGCTGATGGCACAAAATAATACTAATACTAATACTAATACTAATACTAATACTAATACTAATACTAATACTAGTACTAATACTACTACTACTACTACTGATAATAATAATAACAATAACATATACTCTGTACTATGCAGTTCTCACCGTTCAGATTAGTCTTTGGTGGATAAGCAAGAGCAAAGAATATGTAAATAACTATCATGTTTCTCTGGTGTGTGAGAAGCAAATTTGGCAGAGATCAGGGCTTACTCTGATTTTCACTGAATGTTCACCAGCCTTAAAAAAGCTAGTGAATACTGAGCAGGAAGAGCTGCTGAATTCCTATATTTTCTCTGAGAAGTTTAGAAACGAGCACAAAAAAGAGTTGTTGTCAGAATATAGTGACCACCATGAGGATAAAGAAATTTCCTTCTACTTTCTGGAGAGTTTAGTTTCATTGCAGTCAGATGTGACAGTTTCAGCTATGCACCTTAATTGAGGTGAAAATCACATTGTCTTCCATGATAATTCAGTCATCTGTTGAAAGGCACTTGGCATCCCAAACACTTTGCAGATGTACTAAGTGAGAGAAGTGAAGAGTGGGAGAAAGAGTTTTACCTGAGTTTATGGAAAGGGCAGAGATAGATAAAGCAGCCAAGTGATACACTCAAATACTGGGCTAGCAGCTTAAAAGCCATGGGCCTCTCAGACTTTTTTATTTCATTTGTTCACCTGCCCAACAACTCCTAACTTTTTTTTTCAATAGTGAAGGGTTAAATGATGGAGAAAAGGAAAATACACTGGCTGCTCTGACCATCTTGCTGTCATCATGCTTTGTAAAGGGCCCAGAGCAAGCAGTTGTGTCACTGGAAAAACAGACAGTGGAGATGTTATGAACAGTGAAGAGAAACCTTTAAGAATTTGGTATTAGAAAAAATCTCTGTGTGCTTCCAGATGGACTTGTCCTAAATATCTCTGCTGGCTCTAGCTAGGTGTGTCCCAAGTTCCGTGTGTGTTTGAGCACAGTAAGTGACATTTCATTTCCATCACTGAGCAACATGCAGTGTGTTTGCCGTGAATGGTAGGTGACTTCATTTTATTTACAAAAGATTTTAAATGATTGCTTGTTGGAGATAAACAGTAGGGCGAAAAGATAAACTTGGAGGTTCAGTTACGCAGTCTGGGCCATTCTGTGGCTTTTCACTTTGACTAAAGAATGTCAGGAGGAGGAGGAAAGGAAGTGAGGAAGGAGACAGTCCAAGTGACAGCATTCTAGTGTGGTAGGAATACGGTTGAAAACAGTGCTGTTGGAAAGGAGACAAGGTAAGCTGGTTGGGTAAGGAAAAAGTCCTTTTCCATATCCATGAAATGTTGACTGTAAGCTGAACGGGGTTAATGGAAATGTACACACAGTACCTATATAAACACAGAGTAAACAGCAGGGACAATGCAGAGTTTGGTTGTTAATGAAACAATAGAATATGTCCTGCTGCTGCTTAGGGGTTGTTGGGATAGTGACAGATTGCTGGCTTCACCTGCCACAGATTACACAATGTCCTGCAGAACCCTGACCCTGACCTCAAGCTTGCTGCAGGTGTGTGGGAACAGAGCTGTGCTTCGGGAGTACAGCCTGAGTCCACAGCCACACACCCGCTCAGCAGGCCATGTCCATGAGAAACGTTTTGTCTTCTTCTGAAGACCCTCTGGGTAGAATGATCATGAATCAATCTTCTGACTGGTAGGATCCTCCCTAGTGGACGTTCCCCTTCATTCCAAATGAAGTGGATGGGCTGAGGGAAGGTAGGCTCCTGAGTATTTGTTCGTTGAAAGTGCAGGGAATTAATGGATTGCCTTATTTGGCAGCTCATTATTTAGATTATACACTTATCAACGGCAAAATATCAGTTGGTTGATTTAGGACTTGTGGAAAGTAGAGCACATAAAAGGTATTAAATATGATTATGGACTTCAGGTAAAAGTACAGAAGGATCTTTATGCAGCAACAGAGTCACGAGAATTTACTCAACAAGACACCAACTTCCATGGCAGAGGCTAAAGATTCAACAGAGGAACAATGTTCAATATTTCTACGCTTCAATTTGGCAAGAAAGCTTTGTCCTGAGGGCAGAAATCGATGGATAATTCAGTGTGGCCTCAGCTGTACAATTAAGTAGTTCTGTAAATATAGGGGCAAGTTCTCTTCCTGGTCACTTCACACACTCTAACCCTAAATTAATGCATGGTGATGGTGGGATTCCCATCCTATAGCAGGGCTGAATATGTTTGGAGAGGGACAAGCAGGCTTGTATGATCTGTAAGTGGCAAGAAGAGGCTGCTGCAGTCAGTGCTGGCAGCAAGCTCACATCTGCCTATATTGAGGAGAATGATAAAAAGCCAAAAGAAGAGGAAAGAGAAGAGAAGACAGGTTCTTAAAACTGCAAGTATACTATGCAATCCCTCTAAAATATGAAGTTCCTTAAAATGGGACTCTCTCCATCAGCAATCTATTTTAAGTCTTATGCCAGATATGTTTATTGTAAACGTAAGCTTGGTTTAAACACTACAGTGATAAATTAAAATCAGTGGTTGGGGCTTCTGAGGTTCCAGACAACACTAATTCTTATCTTTGTTTCAAAACAATGCACCAACCACCTTTGTGCCTGCCAGTTACACCATTCTAGTTTATTTTCTGTGAGCAACTCTCCCTGTCTGTATATGCAGTGGATCTCCTGTGTTTTCTGGAGGACAAGAAATAAAAGCATGGCCTTCATTACCCTTAGACTGATATCAGTTAGGAATAATTCGTTTGAAGTGGCTTTGAGTTTTAGAGGAGGTTGGAAATGACACATTGTGTGTATATAGGGTACAACTTCTGAAGATTCTGTATCCTTGAGTGCTTGGGAAGGAAAATGAAGTGAGAGATGGCATAATTCGTTTTAAAAAATCATATATTTAACTTGATTTGAAAGTTTTCAGCCCTGGTAGAGCCAACCATCTTTCAAAAATGACTGATAATACCTTTTAATTTCTAAAGGCTGGTGAATTTCAGCAGCACTGAAGCTTCTCTCAGTATTAGGAAATGCTTTCTAAGCAGGAATCCCCATTGTTCATAAATGTATCCCTTTTCCACTTTTATACTTTATTATATTTTTGACAGTGAGTTCCACAGTTTGACAGTATTAGGTATTTTGCAATAATAAATAATAATCTGAAGCCTTTGATTCTTCCTTTGAAAGACTGGTTAGTAAGCAGCATCAGAGGTCATAATTAGTCAAGTTACTGGTAACAGGGCAGAGCTCAGGCTAAATGAAACAAAAAAAGAAAAAACCCACCCTGTGATCCGTTAAGGAAAATACCCCTGTGCCACAATGCAGTGAACTGTAAGTATGTATGGATATACCTGACCTTTGTGAGAGGCAATTAGAACTCCTCAGTTGCATGCTCCAGATGGTCATTAATGAATATTCTCTTTTAATAAGTTATACAGTAGACTGCTTTTGTGGCAGAAGGATTATTATCTGCACATCAATAGCTTAATTCCAGGGAGAGAAGTAATGTTTGTTTTTCTCAGTCTGGGTAAATTGTTCTTAAAAGGCTTGGATATAGCTTCCTTCCCGAAACTCTGAGACTATTTGTGTAAATGCTAGTCATGAAGTCTGAGAAATGGAGCAGTGACCACATCTGTCTAATGAATGGCTCAGTCCTGTGGTCTTTGCTGTTTCAAAATTAGCATCTCTTGGGACATGGTTGGCTTTTTGGAGGCATAAACTGTCTGAAAAGCTTAGATGTATTTTAGCTCCACTTCTGAATTAGCATTTTTCCCCACAGCAGATCAAACACATTTTGTGTCTTTTAATGAAAGCACTTTTTATTTGTGAAACTTTGGCTGCTCTGAACTGAGACATAGCCAGTAGAATGGGCAGTGTGTTAATAAACAAGTAAATGTTTCTTTGAAAGCTGAACTTCTTAAAGTGAAGAAAAGTGAGTAGGTCAGACATGAAAAAAGGGAGAACAGTGATTTGAATGAGAGTGCATTACAACTTAATGTGGATTGATTCTTGGCTGTACTACAGATTTCCTGTATAACTGAGTACTGTGTAATTGTCTGCATCCCATTTTCCCTGTTTCTGCTGATGTCACTGATAGAGACACTGAAAAACCCAATACGTTAATTTCTTGAAGGACCTTTGTCAGTGTGCAGTGCGAGGTGCTACAAGATTGGATTGTATTCGGCGTTAATAGCGGATGTTGCAATGAGTTGAGTCTTTACGTCTCTGAAGGGAAGAGACCTGCACTTGTGGGAAATGAAGAACCAGTAATAACCATCTTCCACCCTTCAAGCAAACAAAAACCCCACCTTGTTTTTAGTGGCCAGAATATTCATGTGTAGAGCAAGGGTCCTGCACTTCACACTGAAACAGAACATGGACACAAGTCTGAATCCTGCACATCGCAGATGGACATTTTACCAGCTAAGCTGTTATTGTGAAGTGTGGGAGGGCTTCAACAAGAAACTTTTGCTTTATCCAGCAAAGCTTTCATCTTAATTGATGTAAATGGTGTTAAAATTTCAGTCAACTGTAGTTAAAAAAAAACTCGAACACCCCCCCCCCACCAAAATGGCCAGCTATTTGTAATCAGGATTCCAATTCCAATTGCTTTTCAATGGGAAATTTGAAAAAAATAGCTACAGGGGCTATGATAAATAATAAATTTCACTTTTTCTTAAATTATATCAGTTTCTTGTAATGAATTCAACTCCATGGTTTATATTTTCTGAGCTGTATGTGATGATGCTGACCTTTCAGACCAGGTAAAATAACTCATCTTTCAGCTCTGTGATGTGCTCAAATGATGTGTGAAGGCTGTTGAGAGGAGGAACCACACTAACCTTAATGCGGCTTTTGCAAGGAAATGCACTTCTTTGTGACCCAAATATAAACTTGAGCATGCAGTGTCTGGACACGATGCAGTGAACAAGCTTGGGCAGGAATTTATATTACAGTGGTCTCATTTTGTATTCTTCATCTGTGTTTGCACATCGAGACGAGCTCAGTGAACAGTATCATGGCTTCCTGTCCAAGAAAGATTTTAAATCAGGTGTGTGGCTTGTTCCCATCCTGTTTTCAACTGTGCAAAACAGTAAGGTCAGCTGTCTACCCTACCGAAGAGACAGGTTTGAGGAGGAAGTCATGTGATATCAATGAATAGCTGCCATCCCAAGAGTACCCGTGCTTGTCCTGTGACATCTGTGACAGATGATGCATTTCTTGATGTATCTGTTCAAGGAAGAAGTTTTATTTTATAGTTTGCCTGTTGGAAGGACTTCATGAGTCATCAGCAATTTATCACAGGGGTGTGTGTGTGCGTGTGTGCAGGTAGTGGCAAAGTCCGTGTAATAGTTGGACACCCAGGGATGGCAAGCACCTCCTGACCCCAGGGAGTTAATATTTGTTGACATTGCATAAAAACAACCTGGTATAAATGATGGTGGAAGTAAGGGAGTGGTGGATTTAGTATCAGAGAGTGTCAGTCTGTTCCTAACTCTGATAATGAGTTTTAATTGTCGTGTCAGAATATATACCTCTCTGTCTCCACCTGTAGGAAAGAAGCCTTCTAAAGCTGCTAATTTTGTGGATGTATTTATTAATGCTTTGACATGCTCAGATTTTCAGGACATGCTCTGGAGACCTGCTCGATATCTTAGAGTTGGCTTGGTGCAGAGTAAAACAGCAATGTGTCATCACTGGAAACTCAAACCCAGTGCTTGCCCCAAAAGAGCTTCACTGCAGGCAGTTAACGTACAGGTTTTCCCTGTGCTGTTTCTTTCAAGACTGAAATAATCTTGAAAGAAACACCATGTAAACAGTTTCTTTCATTTTCATGATCCTCTCAGTGGTGAATACCTGGGATTTCCACATGGTCTTTGTAACACTAGTGTTTAGTACTTCTTTTTAGAAAGTTTTGCAACAAAGGCAGTGGTCTGTAATGCTTGCTTGAGTCTTGTACAGCAGTCTTTGTATTACAAATGCTTGTCCCACTGACACGGCATCCTGTAAAAGTCTCTGGTCTCTAGAGAACAGCTTGCCCAATGGATCAGGTCTCCCAGGATTTGCAAAAAAAGCTTTTGGGATCAGCTGAGCTGTGCACACAATTCTTTACTTTATTTTCTTTCATTTTGATTGGTTCAGATGGTCCAAATATTTGCAGAACTCCATTAAGTCCTATTTGGGATGAAGTCATAAGTTCCACTTTCCACCAAGTCATGGAGCCTGTCCAAATTAGTGTCAAAGCCTATATAATACCTTGGCTATATTGCAGGCTTGTATAGTATCAAGATCCTGTTTTCACAGCAGTTACATAGTTGTTACTTCAGTGAAGAATGATATGGCCCCTTATAAAGTCCACAAGCTGACGCCTGTTTTTTAATGTAATATTTACACTATTCAAGGAGCTAAAAGAAGGCTTTGCTTTAATAGATTCCTTCAGCTAATGTTTTTCCTTATACAGATGGGTTATTGTTTCCAGCTTTTGATACCTATGCAGCTTTATATATTAAAGCCTCATTTTTTTTTTTCTGTTGGTTGGATTTTTTTCCCTTCTCTGTGTCTCCTGAGCAAGGGAAAGGTTTTGCCATTATCATCAAGTTGCCTTGCAGTTTTCTGTGAATATATTCAAAACAAAACACAAAAAACCCCAGCACCCCATTGTAACACCCCACTCCACAGACTTAATTGCTTTTTATTTTCAACTCATCTTCCCCTTTTTGAGACAAAGCTTGGTACAGCAATCTCTTAGCAGGGGTAGAACTCTACGTGATTTAGGCAGTTAAATGTTTGGGGTTCTTTTTTCCTAGTTGCTCTGATGCTACAGGTGTGAATGTGACTCTTTTAAAAGTGTCATTCAGGTGATTACTGTAAATAAGTCTGTGCCACCTAATGATTTCTTGGGGCTGGATAAAAATCCACATGCTCATCCCGAGTATAAATAGTTTTCTGGGATTTCATATTGAAATAGAGTGCAGGTTTTAACTACATTATCATTTATTCTAATGAAGTAAAACACACACTGACAGCCGTAAAATTCTGGCGTGAGCAGGGAGTGTGGAAGACCACTGAGACTGAATGAACTCTTTTGCTTAATATGCTTCTAGACCAAAACAACTTCAGAAAGTGAGGAATGCTTAGTGGGATATCTGCTAAAACTTTTTTAACCTCAGCAATGTACATCTTCTGTCTGGGCTTTAATTCAGGAAAAAAATCTTACACTTTGTGTTCCACTGAAGCAAATTTTTTCCCAGTTTTAACTCAAACAATAAGACTTACAGACTAAGAGTTCGGACTAATTTGTAATGGATGGATGGTCAAAAGCAGGATATACCAAGGACCTTGCCTCATTGTCAAGCTAATCATATATACAGATATACTTTAGGACGTCAGAGTCTTCTTGTCATTGGTTCTGATTGTGAGATTTCTGGTGGTTTGCATTCAGGTAGGAAATTGTTCAGAATTCAGGTTTTTTCTTGTGTATCTATCCTGATGGTTTTCAGCCTGCATGTTTAACAAAGACATCTAGAAATGTTAGTTGTAGCATTCAAGCATTTGTACTTATTTTTCACCCTAAAGAATCTTAAGGACAAAAAGTATTGTAGCTTATTTTGGAATATAAGGGATGAGTTCAACCATTCCTTAGTTTATGTGCATTTGTTTCTTTACTTGGAATTCAGAATGGAGTCAGGAGAAATGTAGGTAATACATGTACAGCCTGTTCTGACAGTGTTCTTGTCAGCTGTACTCTGCAAACAATTACAGTTGTCACTAGGACTTCTATAATTCTCTGCAGAAAAAAGTTTCAGAAGGGCATGCTAGCACTTCAGTTGGGTGGCTCAGTCTGGTTCCCTGCAGAATGACCTTACTTCATACTTCTAGATTAGCTCCCTATTTCTGTTGTTCTCTTTGAGGATGATAAGATTATCATATAAAAATAAAGCTCTATTTATTTACTGTATGTTTTAATTTTCGTTTCCATTGTCAAGGTCATATATTGATTTTTGCATGGGAGGCTAAGGCCTGCCAAGTGTGAAACTGTTATCAGGGTTGTGGTTGCCACTAGGTATTATTCTGCACAGGAAAGGGCAGCAAAAGGCAGTCTACCAAAAACACGTGGTGTGGCTATTCTAACTGGCTGTTGGTGGGGAGTTGCATACCTCTGAATTGTTCTATTTGACAGAGATATGGGTCTGTTAGATCCCTGCTTATTGTGGCCAGGAGAGGGAAATAAGAAAAATCAGCAGAACTTCTCAATTAATTTGAGAAACATCACCTTGTTCTTAATTGCACCATCTATTATGAGGTGGTGGTACACGGTGTGTGCATAGCAATTGTGGATGTAGTTGGTATCTCTTACCACTTTGCCAGCCTTTCGTACTTTTCATACAGTGATCTTCTTCTGTATGATGCTTTGTTTGATTCTTCTGTTCTTCTTAGTTGTTTGGATGTGTGCAAGAGGTTAATAAAGACTTATGACCTGTACTGTGCGACCTGACACTGACCTGACACGTGTCTGTACTGCAATCCTTCTCTAGATGAGGACAAAGCTGTTTTGTCAGTATCATGAATGGAGATGCTTCTTTAGTTTACATGTTGAAAATCCAGTGGAAGAAAGAGAGGGAAAGATCCAAATCTCAGTCATGACTTTGTTTTTAATTCAAAATAGGAAGATCTTGAGTTGTGCAGAATTGTTATCATGTGTTGGTATGTACCCTGGCAGGAAATTGTCAGGTAGCAAGGTGTTTTCTGAAAGTGGCTCAGCAGGAGTCACAGAGAGCTATTTCCCATCTCTAAACCAAATAGTAGTGGAACAGCTGAGGTGCTCTGATAGACCTGCACTTTTAACTTTGTCATGTATGTCTTCCAGGGTAGCTTTTCTAATGTAAGTTTTCATGCATAGACAGCATTGGCAAGATCCACACATTCTTCATACACCTTTGGTCATTGTTAGAATGAGTCAAGTGGTTCAATCTCTTATCATATGCTAGGAGTGTTAATGTTAGTTATTTGTAGTTTATAATGGGAGATGAGGATCCTGGAAAGCAATCTTCATGTTACCAGGGACTCTTACACCTATCCAGAAATAAATAGATTCATTAGAAGGAAATCTAATTTCCTTTGAGCAGTCATGGAACAAAAAAGAATTGGTTCCTGAGTCAGTGTAGGTCTTTTTTTTAGAAGGTTGAGATTAGCCTACTGAAGATGATTTCAGGTGGATTACATGGGAGATAAGGAGATAAGGATTACTACTGCTCCCACTGTAATTGAGGAGATCCTGTTGTGGTCCTTTGGGACATTCTGAGATTTTGCTTGATTTTACGGGATGTGATAGGATTAGGACAGGCTAGAATAGAATATTTCAGTTGGAGGTACCTGCAACATTCACTTAGTACAACTGCCTGACCAATTCAGGACTGATAAAATTAAAGCAGGTTGTTAAGGGCATTGTCCAAACACCTCTTAAATAATCAACAGTCTTGGGGCATCAGCCACCTCTCCAGGGTGCCTTTTCCAGTGTTGGACCAACCTCTTGTTAAAGAAATGCTTCCTAATGTCCAGTCTGAACCTGTTTTGGTTTATCACATCAACATGATGCAGTCTTCTAGCTTATTTTCAGGTTCCTGGGGTTTTTTCCCTCTATAATAGATATTAAACCCCTTTGTTGGTGAATTCCACCATCACCAACAACAGTAGAGAGACTAAATAATTTATAAGATCTGTCAGTATAAAGATACAAAATGTAAACCTGCTATCTGTAAATGGGCTATCCTTCTACTTGGAAATGTAATATGTTTAAGGGACTGAGGTTTGCTGCTTAGATGCCAAAGATAACTGTATCTCCATCAAACTTTATTATTCTTTGTTTAATAATCTGAGCTGAAGGGGATTCTTTTTATCTGACACACCATAGTGACAGTGCTAACTTTACACTTTCAGAAATGTTTGTAATAAATGCCACATGTCTGTGTGCATTGTACAAGAATATGGGGGAGATAACACAATGAAGAGCAGAGCAGTGAAGAATCCCAGGTGGTTCTTGAGTGGCTTTCATCCTGTAAAGTTGTCTCGTGTAACCTTGCCTAACTTTCTGTTTCAGGAACAAGAAGATCCTAATAAGCTTGCTACCAGCTGGCCAGACTACTACATTGACCGCATCAATTCCATGGCAGCAGTAAGTTACCCCTCCTGCTACACAGGGAGGATTTCCTACCATAGGGATGTGTTTCTTTAGGAAAAAGTCCTCAAAAGAGAAGAATGTTAGCCCAAAGGCATAACTGATTTAAAATAGGACTTACAAAAGAAGAGTATGGGGGTTAAGAGCCCTGCTCTAGGAGTACAGTAGATTAGAATGCACTATTAGCGTTTCCAGTTTTTATTTCTACAACACTGAGCACTGAAGGCAATTAAATTAGAGTCTGGAATGAAAATTTAATAGAATATTTGATGAATCAGAAAAGCAACTCTTTAAAAACTAGGTAAAGTTTTATTGTGTTGTATGGTTTCAAATTGATTTGTAACCAATCTACAAAATAACACTTGGGTTCTTAGTTTAGTAGAAGAATTAAAGAAAAGATAGTGTTTATATAAGATAATATCTGCTGATATAAGAGCATATGAGTAAAAGAGCATAAGGCTGTAACACCTTAGACATAATATACAAGCCAAGAAGTTACTTGAGGAAAACTTTTTAAAATTGTCCTTGTTCAATAGCTGCATAATGTGTCTCCTCCTCTGGAACATCCAGTAGAGCGGGTCACCAGCAGAACCAGAACATCTGCATATAGCGTTCACTGATCTCCTTTGATATGGTAGATTTTACATTTTGAAATTTGATTCTTTTACTGAATTAGTAGTCAAATTTTTCCTCCAGTTACTCATATGCAGTGTCTACTCAGCTTTAGTTGATGGTTGTGCAAAAATGATTGTTAGAATTCTGTCCCTAGCATCTTAGGTAGCACACCTTGCTTGTTTACTTATGCTTTTGTTTTAAATTTCTAAAGGCTTCTCTGCACCTTTTGTATTGTGGTCATGAGTTACAAAATAATTTCATAAAAATAATGTCTTAATGGATGCTAAATGTGGCAGTAATGGTGTATTTCTCGTGGTGAGTATGTCTTGCTGAGTAAAACAACCTAAGATTTACAAGTTACAGTAGCTCACTTGAGAGGATAAAAGAAAAGCTGCTTTCTACTGAGAGCCATGAATAAACAAAACTATCACCTTCCTTCATGCCATATTTTCATGGGGCAGAGTAAGGGAAGAGAAAGAATATGGTCTTATTTTTAGAAAAGACATTGAGCTTTAGTGACTGGCATGACACTGTGCTTTGATTTCCTGACTGAACAAATTTACTCTACAAGGGCCATTAAGGAAAAAAAAAAATTAGTATGAAACCTTGCAGTGTTACTGAGCCAAATACTTCTGGTAGGATTTGTTTCAAGGCCTCTTGAATCTACTGAAGTTTTTCCATTGATTTCAGGGACTTCTGGGTTAGTCTTTAAATGATCCTGATGTAAACTTGGAGTGAGTATGTATACACCACTGTTGTAAATCTGGAACAGCTCCATGGAATGAGACTATATTTTGGCCTATGTTTCTAATTTTAAACATGTTTTAAGAGCACCAATAAACACCAGCCCTGGTAATGTTGTTTGCATGCCTGAATGCCAGTGCCTGAATGATTGATAACCTTTTATTTGGCTTCAAGACTTATGATTCAATCTTATGCTTGAGGTGTCGAGAAGACACACTGGGGTTAAAAACCCTGCTTCTGATTTACCATTTGGTTGCTTCACTTTTCAGCAGGTGAAACTGAGTTGACTTGATTTTGCAGAAATTGTATCAGCGGAAAACTGGAGTAATCCAGCTAGGAACCAGCTCCAACACACTTTGAAGGACATGTCCTGTTCATTATTATTTAGACCTCTGAGATTTCTAACTTTCAAACAGTTATTTTTAGGTCCCATATAATTTCAGTTCTAAATTTAGTGGTGGGTTTTTTGATTTTTTTTTTAAAACTGCATCCAAGTGGAGTTGACTTTGAAGTCGTGAAAGAAAAACATGTTTCATGTTGCTTCCTGACACTGTCTAGTCTATTTCAGTTTGTGTCTCTTGGGCACTCTCAGGCATTGCAATATTTTAATTAGACATATTGCAAGAAGTATTGGAGTTGAAATGCTGGTAATAACCACAGAAGTGTTAGTTTAAAATGCCTTAAATCCTGCTTTAAATTAAATTTAATCTTTGCGTCTCCTGTGAATTCCTTGCATAAGAATCTTTTCATATTTGCCTTTCACGTCCTTTTTTATGTCCTTTTGTTTAATTATGAAGTTCTTCTCTAATATATATTAGCTTGGCAAATAAGTTCATCCTACTCACTGACTGAGCGGAAATGGCACCTTTTTTGTGCTGGTATCATTAGGTATCTTTCTGTGGATTTCAGCAGGCCAAGGCTCCTGTGCTCGAGGACCACTTCTCAGAAGCCCCGCTGCAGTGTTACCCGCTGTATCTGCCCTTCACAGATTATGTTTGAGAGCAATGTGGTGATTCCTGACATGTTTGACATTCCCTACTTGCAACCTTAGACCACTGTATTAGGAAACACTTTAGGTCACATTCCTGATCCAGTTCGAAAAACCATGCATTTTATGCACAGTTCTCTTTCCAGAATTGTTTCTGTTACTGTGACTCCTCAGATTTTTGTAAATTTTAAACCAAATTCTCACAAGAGCGAATGTCTAAAACTGAATCTCTTTACTAGTGTGCAGTTCACAGCATGTGGAGGCACTGCCCCAGACTCCAGGTAGCCTGACTGGAAGGAAGGCACCGAGTAGAATATTGGTACACTGTCTTCTGGACCAGTCCTTAAGACAAAGGGACAGCTGCTAATCATGTTTAGTTTAGAAAGCAAAGCCTCCAAATTTGTCCAGTCCTCTGATGTCGACATGCTATAAATGATACTGGGGATGTGGACAGGGTGCATGCCCACAATAGAAGACTGTTTCCATTATCAGTGTCATTGTCATCTGCTGATTCATCAAAACATAGAAGGCTTTTTTCTTAAAAATAGAGCAGCTGCCCTGTTAATATCGCATGGAAAGAAATGTCCCTGTGCTCCCCCTGCCCTCCTTGCCCCATGACGCTGCTTGGCAGTGCAAATAAACACAGCTCGCACTTTCCTGGGGAGGAAAAGTTCTGGCAGCATTGTGGTGCTTTTATGATCTTGACTGTGTATGCATTTCGACAGAGAGACTTTCAGGTGAGCAATAGTTGAAGATCCAGCTTCTCTGGAGGGGTGGCTCAGTCAAGAGTGTGAGATGGGTCAAGATTAGTAAATACAGCTGTAACCAGGCCCTTTTCCTTGACTCAGAAAGTATTTGTTCAAGGCAGAGCAGCTTCATAAGAGGTTAAATATATATATGTATCTTTCAGCAGAATTCAGCAGGTGGATGATAACTGTCCTCCAAGTTAGATGACATCTAGATTACTTTAAACTTACTTGCATAAAAGTTTCAGGTTTTTTTAAAATTACATCTATTCATAGTTTATGAGTTATAATTTATTCTAATAATAATTTATTCTAATAGTTCAGCCTTAATGTAGTTAGTTAATGTGGTGTACCTTGAATTTCAGCTGACTATAATGAGAAGTCAGAACATCCAAGATGCTTTCTTATTATTCATTCTTTTTGTTTCTTACCTTTTTCATTTCACATGTGTGAGGCTATTAAGCAAAATTAGGTCTGTCATACAGTGTATTGTTGATGCTGGTTTATGCCCTTTTTTTCTTTTTTTTCTCTCTCTCTTCTCCATACATGATGTCTTCATGGTCCTTGTATTTTCCTTCCCAGCAGTTTTGGGGAATGATTAGCCATTAGGAAAAGGTGTGGGAATAAATCTGTGCTTCTAAAAAACTAAAATATTTCATTTTAAGTGAAGCCAAAATTTCAAAATAATTTCTTACAGTACCTGAAGTTTTACATATAAAATTCCACATGAATGGTTGCTTTCACAAATTCTTGAATTTTTTTAACTGGCAAATCAAGTAACTAGATGCTATACTTTCCCAGGTGATACTCTTGATCTGGAAAATATCAAATATACAAAGTATGCTTATAAAAAGAGCCCTATATATACATTACCTTTTAGGGATCAGAAAAGGACCTGGCACTATTTTTCTTCCCCTTCCTAGTATTTTGGTTGACTGATGGTAACTATCTGCCTCCTGAGCCCAGCAGACATTAGTCCTCGAGTGCAGTTTGTACTTCAGGAAAGCAATTCATCAGTCAGCCACGTGAATGAAATCCAACCTCAAATAACGACAGTTCCCTCCCCTCTGTCTCCCAGGGACAGTTATGTTTTTTATAACTCTTGCTGAGAAAGCCACTTCACAATGCAAACCTAGTCTGTCTTTAGAGAGGGCATGAGGATTTGAATTCTTGGCCATACACAGGAGTGAGAAATGAAGGGCTCTTGGCTGCCTGCAGCTTTAGAAAAGGGGTTTTCCATAATCACCCTCTGTTGTAAAGGCAGGATTATTTGTATTTGTTTCATTTGGAAATGGGCCTTTTTCACTCTGAACGAAATACTGTTGAGCACCTTCCTACCATCCATTTGCTTTCCCCCCACAATGGCTCAGAGGAGAAATTAAGCCATTGGAGGAACGGGAGCTTTTCAAAGGAGCATTTACAGGCCAAAGGAAAGATGACCAAATGGGCTGTCACCCAAGAAAATACAAATCAAGTCCCAAATCATGCCCGAGGACTTTGCCATCCATAATGCCTGTTCAGGATTTCTGTTTATTTTTTGAAGAGGGGGATCATAATATGGCTTGGCTTAAGCATTTCAATTTATACTTCTGGCTGTCGGGGGATGCTGGCAAAAGATAAAACATCATCAGCTCATTTTCCATCAGTAGCGCTCTGTCATTCCATTAGGGCAGGAAATAGCTTGCTCTGTTACTGAGTGAATTTGACTTCAGCGTGGATCAGAGAGAGGACCCCTAGAGTTAAACACATCTCCCCATGCCAGCTGTTTAGCATAAGACAGCAACGGCGTGCAGCCAAGTGCCCACCCTCAGGATCCGACGTGTTGGCACCACGTGACTTGCAAGAGCAAGCAGTGGGAGCCCTTCCAAGGGAAGTGAGGTGTGGGGCTGCTGGCGAGGATGGAGAAGGTTAAAGGAGGTTCCAGTGAGAGAAAGGTTTTCTTTGGTGCTTTCTAAGCAGCAAAATAAAGACTGAAATATTTTCCTGTAATGAGCCATAATTGTAGCTACTCAGATTCCACCACAGAGAGGTACAATATCAGATCCCTGATAGATGATACTAGTTTAATTGGGTTATTCATTTGAGAAGGGGTTCAGAGCTGCTTTCCAGATACCACTGAGTGATATCCACAAGAAGTCCTGCCAAAAAGAGAGTAATTTATCCTCTCATTTTACAGTTTAAGCAACTAAGAAGACATAGCTATAGGCTAAGAATTTCCAGCATTAAGTCTTGACTTTTTCAAAAGAGACACATGGGACTTGTGAGCCTGAATGATATATGCAAAAGGCACTGAAGGGTCTTGCTTCACGTGACAAGGTTGCAGTGGTGCTGAGTATAGACCTGGAACCCTAATTTTCTGATAATACTACTTTTTTAATGGCCTTGTGTGACTTTGAGAACCATAGTTTTTTGTGTGTATTCCACTCATTGTCTCTCACCTTAATTTACAGTGACCCACAGCAACTTCAGTTCCAGTTGACTGAAAGCTCTAGTAATTGCAAGCTGCATACAGGGGGTGAAATCTAGGCTTTGTGTGCTTCAGTTTACTTTTTTAAAAAAGGGATGGGAATTTTATGATGCTCCAGCTTTTTGCAGTAAATGTTCCTAATTAGCAAGGGCAGAGTGTGTAGGGAACGCCACTATCTTAAAACAAGTGATATACTTTGCATGGGGAAGAAAAGTCAAACTTGAATGTACAGAAAATGTAATTCAGGGTACTTGCAGGCTTTCTAGTCATTTGAAGAAGATTTTATGCTTTGAAACTTGACACATAAGTCTGGTTTGGGTTTTTTCCCCCTCCATCCCAAATCCCTCCAGTCATGTCACTCTAATAAAAAATATTGCCTCTCCCTACAAACTTTGCCTCACACATCCATAGATCACCACAGCCCATGGCTGTTCCAAATTAGGTACAGTTTTCTGTGGGCAAACTGGCAACTGTGATTTTTGGGGGATAATCTGAGAACCCGACTTTAGCCAGTGTGGCAAAGTGATATGCTGCTGCCAGTCCACATGAGCAGCCTCATCTGGATTCAGTTTTGTAGCTCAGGCATTGCTTTCCTAGTGAGAGGTCAGCAGGCACCTCTGCATGTGTTGATGGGATAGTTGTTTTTCATAATTCCTGGCCTGTCTCTTAGCTTCCGCGCAGCTCAGGCTTTCCTAATTGCCACCTTCTTTTCTGACCAGATGCAGACTCTGTATGCTTTCGATGAAGAAGAAACAGAAATGAAAAATAAAATAGTTGAAGACTTGAAGACAGCTCTGCGGACTCAGCCCATGAGGTAATGTTGTTCGCCTTTCATCACAATTCACTGCCTCCCTATGGTCAGATGTGACACTGCTAAGAGTGGCAAGGACAGAAACCTCATTGTTTCACCTCACACAAGCCTCTCTGATATTTCAGACAATCTTCAGAGAGCCCTGTTCTGAGCCTGCCTAGTTGGGAGGGCACACTAATGCTGAAACATATAGTTTCAGGAAAATAAAAGACAAAGTCTACTGTGAAAAATCTGTGGCAGATATTTGCAAACACAGGTAATGACTATGAAGATCAGATTTTAGTCTTCACAGCCCCCTGAACATCCCACGTAATTTGATTCACTTTGGGCAAAGTCTCAGCGTCTACTCTGAACTTTGAATTTAAGCTTCCCCTTATCTTTAGTAATGTGAACTGTTTAGTACAAAGCAGCTAATCCATCTGACATCACCTAGTTTGGCATTCTTCCCATTCTATGTTGTAACTGTGGCATAGAAAAATGTAAGGAGACTTTATTGTGTACTGTCTTTAAAGGTAAGGTCATCTCCCTTTTTCTGGGAACAAAGCTCTGAACAATAGCAAACTAACTAGCATAGAAAACTTTTCAATTTAACACTTAGAAGAGCAGTGTGGAGAAGCAATTACTTTAGTTGAAATGACTTCAGGAAACGCTCGATCAAAAAAATTCTGAATGTCTTTTATATTGGCCGAATACTTTTGCACCCACACTATGCTGAAGTCATAGTTTCAGAGAGCTTCAGTAATTCCTAACCAAATATGGTTTTTTTTTTTTTTTTTTTTTGGGGGGGGGATCCTAACCAAACCAAACAAATGAAATAAATAAACAAAAACAATCTATAAAATCCCCTCAAAGAATTTGCATTACAGTTACTTTGACTTGGAGTGAAGATATTTCTGGGACTTCTTGCAGACCTAAGTGCTGATTGTGCTTCTCTCTTTCATAATCTTTAAAAAATTGACTGCATGCAACTTCTCTGTTTTTTACCTCCTGTTTATTTCCTATTGTGATGGGCTTTAAGAGAGCGCAAAATCATATTCTGGTGCTCCTCAGGCATAAAGATTTATCAGGCTTTGATAATTTTACATATGGGTAGACTGAGTGCTTTTAACGTGGAAACAGTGAAGTTGTAGCCTATATTGAGACCTAACTCAGGAGTGATTGTTTGATCTTGTCTATCACTATCCTAAAGCAGGGAGCACAGGAAGATGCAGCTGGACTCTATGTTAAAATGGAAGCTAAGGCAACTGTCAAGCTTCCAGCTCTCACAGGCGTTTAAACCAAAGCCCTGTGCTGCTGAGACTTGATATAGCAAAACTGTTACATTAATGTGGAGCTGGTTTGATGCTTACTCTGTGAAGGTGGCAGCTGTCATTGAGTGTAGCCACAGCAGCAAGGCCTCTTCGCTTTGTCCAGCTGAAACACTTGGGTGGCCACTACTGGTTGTCCTGCTCTGTCATTTTGAATAGACAGCCCAAACTCCTGGTTGAGGACAAGGCAGTAGAGAAGGGGAAAGAGCAGTGGGCACTGGAGCAAATTTTTTTGCTTAAAACCTTGCAAGGTTTTTCTTCTGCAACCTGTATTGCATCTGCTGGATCCCCTTGACAATAGCCTGTTGCTTCATCTGTTTGTAATAACCCTGACAAACACAAGCATCTATGGGCTGCCCTATAAAGTCTTCTCTTCTAAATCGCTGGCGATGGTTATGGGGCTTTTTAAAAAAAACTGTTAAGCCAAGCCAAATTTTGAGTTAAGTCCTGTGTCTCAACTAATTTCCAGCGACTCAATTCGTGAGCTGCCAAATGGGCTGCGTGCCAGTGCCTGATCAACAAGCAAATTTCTTCTTGATGGAAAGGTTGCAGTAGAGAGGCCCTCAGCTCCATCAAATCCCTCTCATAAGCAGTATGATACCTAAGCCTTCAAAGTACTATTCTTTCTTGTTTAATTTGGATATCAAATCCTCTTTGCCACTTCTGTTCATCAGGCCTCTGAAGAAAGTAGTGACCTAAATTCACAGAGGATGAACTGTCTGGAATCCCTTTGTGATAGTAGGGTGCACGGGGGCTCTGACAGCTTACTAGTGGGCTCCTCTGTTTGACTTCTCTGATCCAGAGGAATCAAAAGAATTAAAATACATGCATTTGGCTCTCTGTTTAATTTTACTGTAAACTGTGTCTCTTCTAGTAGATAATTCAGAGTAATTACTGATCTCTGTCTTTATTCCAACCCACCAGTTCTAACAATAAAGAGTAAAGCCGACCTATCCAAACTCAAGTTGGTCTCCTCTTTGTAGAAAATGGGATAGGAGCATCCCTGGGGAAGTTCGTGGTCCCCTTTGAGCAAGTGCACTTTGTTTGGTATTTAGGAGCTGCCCTGAAATAATAAAGCCAGGTTATGTCCTAGCACAGAGGAACAATCCCAGTCACAGAGAACAAAAACGCCACATCTGCATCTTATAAAGAAACACATTTTCTCTCAGGTTTGTAAAAACTTAGAACTATAAACAAGTGAGATGACAAACTGTTGGACAGAAGCAGTGAGAGAAGAGCTTTTCGTTTGGTATTTTAGTGCCCCAAAATGGAGGTTCAGAAGTGCAGCAAAAGCAAAAGCTTACAAGGGACTGGGAAAAAAATTGCTTTTTGGAGCCCTTGAAAAACACCTCCTTTAGTCTGAATCATCATTAACTCCCTTTACTATGTGTGTTTCTCCTTTTGTTTTATTCAGATTTACCTCCTGCTGTTTTTTGTTTGGTTTGACAGTGTTGCATCCAGGTGCACACTGAAGAGGATCATTTATGCAACCAGCAACCAAAATCCATTATGCTGAATTTTTCAGCAGTTCAGTAGTTGTCAGGATTATGTGTGCCCCCTGGTTCAAAAACTAATGCTGCAGGGAAGTGTAGCCTTGCTTGTTAACAGGGTGGGAACATCTTGCTCTCTGCACACCCACAACATGATCCTTCTGTCTTTCCTGAGTTGGATCAAGTCTTGCGGAGAGGCTGTACCCCCAACACTTGGAATCCATCAGTGGGTCAGTACCTCTTAGGCCACCACATCTGTATTTGGATGAAAGGTTTATTATTAGAGTGAGCTAACTCGTTCTGATCAGCACTCTCTAAAACTTGAAAGGCAAAGAGGTGCCCTGCCTTTTAAAGTGTGATAAACTGGTCAAGTGAGAGTCTGAGGTGAGGTTAGGCTTTAATTTGCTTGTTTAGCACCTATTAAAACACACTCTGCTTTATTTACATTTGAGTATTTAAATGTGTAAGCCAGAATGCATTGGCAAATGTGTTTAACTTTACACCTCCCAGTCGAGAACAAGACCCTACTTTGCAGCATGGAGGCTGTGTCGGACAGGAGTTAGTTACACATGTGTTGTATGCTGTGAATGAGAAGGTTCTTCACTTGTGTAAGTTGACTTTGCTTTTGCACATACACACACAGACATCTGCTTAGAGGCAGACAGATGCACAAACACCAAACAGCATGAGAATTGTGGCTCTTGGGCTGTCAGCTAAACTCCCACTTCTTTTTCTAGCCCCTACAGACATTTACTCACACACCTCCCCACACCTAGCAAATCCTCATACTGAGAGTATCTGGTGGGCCAGAAACTGCTTTTGCCTTTTCTTTACCTCCCCCAGCATGGTTTCTGACTTTTCCAGAGAATAAGGAACTGAGTGTTTAGAAAAAGGAAGATGAAAATCATAATTTGATTCCTGCTTCTGATTGCAGCTGAAATAGAAAGGTACTTGGCTTTGCTTGCTATTGAGTAACGCAGCTCACTGTTTGCTCTCTGGGCTAGGAATAGTACAGGAAAGTCCCAACATTGTTTTAAATTATGTCATTAATCAAGTTTTGTGACACACACCACTTTCCAGCGCATGCCTCCTTTTTAGAATGACCTCATCCTAGCAGTCCTAGAAAAATTGCTCTGCCAGTGAATTTAGTGAGAGTTTGTACTTAATTGGGACAATGTGACTTTTGTGCATTTGCCTTTTTTTTTCACATGGTCATCAGAGCAGGCTAAAATACATGAAGATTGTAGTGCCTTGTTTGTCTTAAGATCGTGTGTTCTATCCAAAAGTGCATTTAGGGGACCCTTTGTTCTGCTGCTTCTTAGGATGTTTTCATCAGTATTGCTCTATAACTTAAGAAACATATTCATCTTAAGTCTTCCCTCAGCTCTGGAAGTTAAAAAACGGGAAAAAAGAATTGCCTCTTTCCCCCAACCCCCAAAAGACAGAGGGAATAGATAAAGTATAGAATGGAACTTTGAAGGTAAGGAGGAGAAGGAGAATTTAAAGTAGCCCCTCCATAGTGGAGACAACAGCAACTCCACCCTTTAGGCTCAGGGAATTGACCAGAATTCATTGGCATCATTGTTCAGTAACACGCTGAGTTTGTGCTTATTTTGTTTCCAAATAAATCCTTTGCAGCGACTCTTTTAGCTATGAATGCACTTGTTTAAGTCTTCTTTGTCAAGCTAACACTACATGCAATGCAGAAACTTAACTAAGTCTGAATCTTTCTGTAATCAGTTTGAATAACAAACTCCTTACGGTGACTTACCAAATTCCTGGTGCACAATGTCAGTGCTGCTCTTGGGCCTGGAGAAAGTGGGGCTTTTGCTCCTGTGATTTGTTAGGGTAGACAAAATTATGCATCCAAAGAATGTGCAATCAGACCTGTGTGAAACTTGGCAGATTGTCTTAGCAGGGTTCAGTTAAACCATGTTTTAATTTTTGGTGTGCACGTGTTCCTGTGTGTGCCGTTATTCTGATAGTCACTTTGAAATTCAATTTTGAACAAAACCCAAACCTCAGACCGAAACTTTGTTGAATGCACCAGGCTCTTCCATATTTTTGGTCAAATTGCTGGCCTACATAAGCTGGAAGTTGGCAAATCTATCAGCATAGTGAGTGTAACTTTCAGGTAGACTCTGAAAATTCCTGTGTGGTGTGGAGTGTAGACAAAAAGACCATACATGTGTCAAATCCGTATAATCCAGAAAAATATAAGTATGGCTTGGGTTTGTCTTGCTGGTGCAGGGACATGAACAGAGACCAGTGAAATTTGGTCTTTCAGTATGGTGCTTCCATTATTACTGATTATAAGTAACAGCATCTCCTGGACAGAAAAAGAAAGATGATACATTGAGGGAGAAGAGGGGCTGGGTAAAAGCACAATGACACAGAATTTTAGTATTTTTGATTTGTTGCACAGGCAGCAATTGTTAGCAAACTTTTCAATTGCTTGAAGTGTCTTTTTATATTATGCTGTTCAAAGTGTGGCTATGGACAAATCATTGCTTGTGTACATTTTTATAGGCTGAAAATTCAAGTGTGATGTACATGTTTTTCCATTCAGACATTCCAAAAAAGTGTATCTACCTGAGCAACATGTTAGAGGAGGCAGGAAGTAAACAGTGTGATCTAGAGAAATTATTTGCAGGCCTTTTCATGTCTTTGAATCCCCATTTTTAATCCTGGGAACTTCAAACAAAACATTGGTAGAATGACTGAAGTGACTTGCCTAATTCCGTCCTTTTCTACTGATTTATAGAGAGGGCTGTTTGCATGGTCTAAATTGACGCATGTGGATTTTTTAACCCCGTGTTTCCAACAAAAGCAGAGCAGCTTTACCATTTACAGAAGAACATGCCCCTTTTAAATATAACATGTTCCTATGCATAACTCATGGGATTGGAGTGTGAAGGCAGTATGGCTGATGGACAGAGTGGGAATGCGTTCACCTCTGTCAGTGTGCCCAAATCCTGGAGGTGGAACCTACAAGCAGTATTGGCTGAAAGATAGCGCTAAGCCTAAAAATGGTTTTCAAGGTAATCTGAACTCATAACTAAGTGTGGTGAGAAGTCTGTGTGTTGGGTGTATTAGCACGTATGTAAGATGGAACAATCCGAAAGAATCCCTTCAACCTTGAAAATGCAGCAGCTGTTGAGGTGAACCATAGCAGTGTTTGGTGGTAACTGCAACAAAGAACACAAGAGACCAAACAGAAGTGTAAGGTGATAGCATATAATTACCCTGAAACTATGTAACACACCATTATTAGCTGGAATGTTTTCTCTCTTTGTTTGTTTGCTTTGTTTCTCTTAAAAAAATTCTCTCTGGGAATTGTTCTGTGAATTTAGGCTAAAAACTAGCCAGCTTTTAAAGACCTAGGGTTGAATACTATGATATCTTTTGAATAAATTGCCTTTGGTCTGCTTTCCTTGTTTTTGGTTTTTCTCTTTTCAGGTTTGTGACCAGGTTTATTGAGCTGGATGGCCTGAGCTGTTTGCTGAACTTCCTGAAGAGCATGGACTATGAGACCTCAGAGAGCCGCATCCACACATCCGTTATAGGGTGTATCAAGGCACTGATGAACAACTCCCAAGGACGGGCTCATGTTCTGGCCCATCCAGAAAGTATCAACATCATATCCCAGAGCTTACGGACTGAGAACATTAAGACCAAGATTGCTGTGCTGGAGATCCTAGGGGCTGTCTGCTTGGTACCAGATGGTCACAAAAAAGTCTTGCAAGCCATGCTTCACTACCAAGTCTATGCTGCAGAAAGGACAAGATTCCAGGTAAAAGGAGGATGCTTTGACAGAAATACCCAGAATGAGGAATCTCTGCCGGGAGTAATTTTTACAATGCATATATTGCAAACTTGCTAAGTAGTAAAAAGGCAATATTTATAATTTTGTTTTAGGAAGGGAAATTCCTCAAATAGATTATCACTATATATATATATATATATTTTTATATTTCAAGACCTATTGCTTACCATTAATGCCAACTTAAAATCCCTTATATTTTGCCTGAAAATGGAGGTTTGCTAGGTTAATGAAAGCTGATAATCTGCTCACACTCTGACTTGATGGCATTTCTGAGGTGGTAATGATTTGTTCTGTCCTAGAAGCTGAAGCCACAGAACTCCAGGAGCCTCTGTCCTGATTTTAAATTCTTAATTTAGTAATAAAACAATTGTAGATTAAATAATGGAGATAGTGCATTAAATTATGTATAGTGGAGGCACTTGACTTGCCACTTAGCAATCAACTTGTGAATCGTCATCACTTAGCAACTGTTGGCTCAAATAACTCCCATTCAGACCATAGAAGGGAAATTCATTCCCAGAGACCTTGAAGTAGG
>VYXC01011987.1:409905-557934 GCA_013397175.1 Platysteira castanea | reverse complement strand
TTTTATATTTCAAGACCTATTGCTTACCATTAATGCCAACTTAAAATCCCTTATATTTTGCCTGAAAATGGAGGTTTGCTAGGTTAATGAAAGCTGATAATCTGCTCACACTCTGACTTGATGGCATTTCTGAGGTGGTAATGATTTGTTCTGTCCTAGAAGCTGAAGCCACAGAACTCCAGGAGCCTCTGTCCTGATTTTAAATTCTTAATTTAGTAATAAAACAATTGTAGATTAAATAATGGAGATAGTGCATTAAATTATGTATAGTGGAGGCACTTGACTTGCCACTTAGCAATCAACTTGTGAATCGTCATCACTTAGCAACTGTTGGCTCAAATAACTCCCATTCAGACCATAGAAGGGAAATTCATTCCCAGAGACCTTGAAGTAGGTCAGTGACAGGCTTTTATTGTGGATACTACTGGCTGCTTCTATAACGTTCCTCTTCCCAGAGAACTGAGCACGTTTATGAAAACATATTACAGAATCTGTTGCTGTGTGTGAAGCTGTGGCTCTTAAATTTGGAATAACCTCACCCACTTACTATTCTTTCTTAGATGAAATGATTAGAGTGGTGTTGAGCCAACAGGCACAAGATCCCAATGCCTGACAGTCATTATCTCCTACCTCCTTCTCAGCTAATGGATCTTATGCTACAATTAACTTACTCTAAAAGTGAATGGGGAAAAAGTCTGTGCTGAGGACAGTAGCTGCCAACATTTGTGTTAGAAGCAAATGCACTATGGGATTCACTGATATGACTCACACCTGGGACAGGGATGCAGGAGATCTTGGTTTGGTATTAACCTGTATTTGGCATTGGCAGGTCCATCCCTCTATGTGCACTGCCCCATTTGCATTGCTGGTCTACTGAGACTTGATGCATGTCTTTGATATGCAGGTGTGACACGTATGATGCACAGCTCCAGAAGCGGGGGCCTTTCAGCCTCAGTTGGAAGCTCTTGAGCCTAAATCAATAGAGAGAATCATAATTACAGTAAAACTTGGAAGGTGAAGAGATTACAGCTGTAGTCATAAGAAAATGTAACCATTCTTTAGTACAGGAAATGTCACCATTCTTTAGTACAGGAGTAGGATAGGAATGAGCAGTGCAGATGCAGAAAGTAAGCCATGTGCATGAGCTATGATGTGGAGGTTAATGGGTACTGCCTGTGGAGGAGAAGGAAAAAAATTAAAGTCAGCTTGTTCCCTAGTAATTAGCTGAAATAAAGAATCCTTCCTGAATTACTATGACATTCTTCTATACCTGGGGGACAGGTGGGGATAATTTGAGCTGCTTAGCAAAGAGCAGTGGTAACTCACAAGCCTGCCTACACTTGTGGTCCCATGTTAACTAGCCCTTACGGTACCGGTTGATTGCTTAATAAGCCCATAAGGGAGATAGATGCTGAGTTTACCCTAGTTGGGTGTTCTCTCTCTCAGTCTCTCTCTCTGTTTCTGTATTGATTTAAAAGTTACTGAATAACTGAGGTAAGCCACTGCAGGGTAAAATGTGGTAGCTTTTGAGGAATCTGGTGGAATGATTTGCGGGTGCTTACCAGTCTCTTACATTCATGAAAAGTCCTTTGAGTAAATGCTGCTCTTGTCAAAATACTTTTCCACTGGGGAAAAAAAAATGAAAGATAAATGGATACTCTCTCTCTTTTATTTCTCAAGTGAAAAAAAAAAAGAAGCCCCACCCAACCCCCAAATGATTTAGCAGAAGGAATGTGTTCTTGTTTGCAATTACTAAGACTTGTGTTTAGAGACTGAAATGGGATTTTCCACTACATTCAGCAGTAGCTTCAGTTTAATTTTGAGGAGGTAAGGGTTCATCCAAATACATTCCTCATCCATCTCCAGTTATTCTTCTAAGAGAGAGACTGGGGATTTTTTGAATCCTGAAGAAATAAATGTGGTCATGGTCTTTCTTACATTTTAAGGGAAGTTTCTCTGATGCTCTAGCACTTAAAATTAAGAGTGTTACATCTCTTTGCCTCTTGCCCTCCCACACCTCTGTCTCAGAATGGTGTTGCAGGTTACCGTCAAGAAAAGCATCCACTGTAACTTGAATATGGGAAGCTATTTTAAAAGAAGGATGATCTGACAATGCTTGTTCTATACCTTTCCTGTAAGCTTCAAAGATGTGGTGTACAATGAAAGCCTTTTTTAATCCTCTTTTAATCCTAGTCCTGAATGTAATCTTTGTAACCCAGAGTTTGCAAAAATTTGAGGAGATCCTTTAAGTGTGAAACTGAAACCTCCGGGGGCTGTGTTTCCTGCAGCCTGAGCATCTAGCAGTATCATTCTGTGTACTGAAGTGTCCAAAAAGTGTGGAGCTTGCAGCAAACTTTACACTTTGCAGCTTGACTTTGACCAGCCACACCTAAACACTCTTATGCTGAAAACTATCCACCACAAGTGGGGAATCTGGCAGAACCAACAAACAAGAATTCTTTCTGTGAAAGTAATAAAACTGTGAACTAAACTGTAGGAACAGGAGAAACTAGGCAGAGTAGAAATTTATTCCTTTGCCTCTATGGTCCATGACTGCAGACTGATTCTAATTGCTGAGAGGAAGGAAAGCTGGGAACTGTAAAGGCACTGCTCAGTCTTTCTCTATATCTAGCTCTGCAAGACAGTGGCCAAATTAGAGACACAATACCAAAAAAAATTCCTAAAGAGAAAAATAATTTCAGATTTTGTAAATCAACTCAATTCTTGTGAAGTAAAAGTGTGGGGCTTTCTGGAAATTGTACTGAGATCACTTTTATTGGAATGTACAACAAATAACTTACAGGTGATGCTGACTTCAGACAATATCAGTGCCAGTGTTGCTTTTCCTTAAGTTGCCTTCTAGACAAGAGTGATTGAAAATATTTGCCATCCCATTCAGTTCTCCTCATCTGTGAAAGCTGGCACTTTATATACTACCTGTTTGGATTTATTTCCAACTCTTGCAGGTAGCAGTAAACCGAAGTGTCCTACTCTCCCCCATGTCCTTTGTAGTGACCAGCACTATGTCCATTGGGGAATCAGGAGATAAACGTGATAAACACTAATCCAGATCCACGTTTCCCCAAAACCATTTTTTCCCTTTTGAAGAGGGATATCATTGTGATAAATAATAATTTGGGGTACATGGTTCTGCTTCCACTCCTTTTTGTAAGAAGGAGAATGATTTGCTGACAACTATCTAAAATTTGAGCTTCTGAATAACTTGGTGATGACAGCTTTAGATTGGAACACTGATTATTTCCAGTTTGCACAAGTGTGGAGTGTAGTGATCATGTATTCAACACAGCAGCATAAAACATGGCATGTTTTGTTGAATGTAAGAAGTTATTACTGGTCAGTGTTCTAAACGCAGCTCCTGCTACCTGGCACAGCTGCCAAAAGTTGTCAGAGGACTCAGCAACTGATGAATTAGTGGAGAAGGAAAGCTGTGACTTAAGATATGGTTCTTACTAAACTTGCATTTACTCTGTCCTGCAATAGCTCCTATTACTTGAATAGAAAACTTACGGGTTTTTACTAGTGTATCTGAAGTCAAAATTCAAATTACAGTGAGATTCCTGAGCATTATAAATGCTTTTAGTCCCGATTAACTTAATTAAATTGCACCAAGTAATACCAACTGAAGACCATTAATCAAACTGTGCTGAAATACTTCTAAAAGGGTGTCTTTGCTTCTTGATATGTTCTTTCTTTTCAAAGTTTTTTTTGCTCAAGTTAATGGAAAATATAGATAGAACTATGAATATGAAGGAGTATTTCCTTAACAAAAAATGTAATATTTTACTCTGAATTGAAACTGACAGAAAATAATATTTATTTCTAAATTGCCAGCATTTCATCTACTGACTGTAATTGCCAGTCCCTAACTTCAGTTAGGATTCACTTTAAAGCCCTGGGGAGATTCTCCAGAACCTACCCTTTTTTGCTAAGACTCCAGTCTTCACTCGATTGCCTTTTCGTACAGCACCTTCACCCTGTCTTTGATATTCAGTGTGTTTATAAGTCTGTCAGGATCNACAAAGATGGTAACAGAATACTTCAACCCAGGACAATCTTTGTCTCGGCACTTGCAACAAGGTTCTATACTCTATGTTTGTGTCTCAATTTATATAGTCACTATTCCTATTTTATCACATTTTCCACTTCTTCTTGCCTGAGCTTATCCCTTTGCTCGCTTTAATTGTCAACCCTTATTTTAGTATGCCCTTCTGCCTGGAATGGTTCTCACTTTAATGTCCAACAGGGCAGTCTGTAGTTCGTCTTAAGATATTCCTTGAAAATTGTCCTCTTCAGAGTAATATTCTTTCTTTACTCAAATACCACAATAGTATAAGGCCATGCCTTCAGTCTCCTTCCTGAGGCAATCAGGAAAACTCTCTCTTCATCCAGTTGTTTGAAATATGCTACTTTGCCTACAAATCCTACTCTGTCCGTTAAAGAAGAGAGATGAAAGAAAACTCTTGAAATCCAAACAATAAATTCTCAGAGCAGAAATGTGGAATTAGGAAGATGAGCCCTTGTTGTCCTTGCTGGGATTTTTTTCCGTGTAATGTATTCAGAATCGGTACTAGTGTAATTCTGTCACTGGCTCACTGTGTGAACATAAAAATGTTACTTTGTCTTGTTGGGGTTTTTTTCTTGTGAAGATGGGAGTTTTATAAAGTGCTATGAAAACTGAGAAAGAAGAGTCTCTGATTTTAAAGTCCTTCATGTCTGAATTATCCTATTTATGACTGGTTTGCCTTGTGAAAGGGGCACAATCTGTCTCTTCCCTAAGATGTTGCCTTTCCAATTATTGTTATGCTTGCTTCTTCCCCTCCTTTTTTCTGTGTCATGATACTGTAGCACATTATACTTTTTAATGTGCCATATTTTGAGACAAACTAACATTGCAAATTCATAATGGTCTATTGGCCCAAAAAGTTTATCAGTATGTTCCAGTGCTCTTCCAGCATTGCTTGCTCTTTAAAGCACTCGTCTAGCTGTGGATCCCTGTGGGGAGAAAGAATTTCTCTTTTAGTCTTGAGAGAACTAGGTGTTAAATACTGTCTGAAAGAAACTGATTTCACTTGCCAATGGAAATATTTACTGGGCTGCTTTGGGCAGAAAACTCTTGTTTTCCTCCTTACTGCTGCTAGAAATTTTGAAACTTGAGGTGAACGAATAAAGAAAGTTTGATATTGTTGGTTAAAAAGGTGGAGGCCAGGAGCGTTCCTTCCAGAGCCCCCTTGCCTGGTTTGCGTTAAGCACTGTCAGTACAGACCATAATTTGTAAGGAGAAATCTGATCAATTTGGAATTGTAGTAGAGGCTATAACAAGAAACAAATTAAAAGGCTGTATTCCCCCCTGATTTCCTCCTTCCCTTTAGGGCTCAGCCAAAGCCTTTTGAGGTTTGCTGCAGATTGAATGAAGCCCTACTGGTTGTCAGCGAGGAGGAATAATGGGATTAAGTGAGGGAAGTTTGCTTAAATAGTAGGAAAAACCTTTATAACCATAAGATCAGTTGGGCCACAGAACTGGCTGCCAAGAGGTGTGGTGAAATCTTTTTTCACGGGAAATGTGCAAGTGAAGATTTGAACCTCAGCCATTTGCAAAAAGTTGGAGATATTGGAGTTTGGCCACAGCATGTGGGTGTAGACTCTGATGTTTAGGAATTGCAAGAACTTAGACTGTTTCCTTCTCAAGCTGAACAAGTGCTGCTCTTCAATTAGATTAGTGCAATGCAGAGTTTTGAGTTTTCTTGCCCTGAATTTGGTTTGCCTCCCATTGCATTCTGCTCCTAGTTCAGTGTTCTAAAATGGAGGATAGAAAACTTTCACTAGCATCCTTCAACCTATCTGGATGCTGTACCTGATATGCTGTTTCATAGATTCCAGCATGTTCCGAAAAGTCTGTGAGAAAATATGATAGGAATGAAGCCTCTGAGGAAAACCAGCAAAACCATCCTTGGTTTTGATGCTTCTGTAGTGATGGCTAATTCAATTATTCCAAGAAGGCACATATGCTTTGGATTTTAGTGTCAAATCTGTCAGTAACAGAATAAAATTCTTTCATTTATTTCACTTCTGCCTGTTTATCAAGTTGAACAGTTGGTTTTGTTGGTAAATTTAAAGACTTCTCAAATAGTTTCTGGTTGTCACTATTAGAGATAGGATGCTGGATTGAGCTGACCACCAGTCTGCCTCAGTTGGGTATTTTGTGTGCTTTTAGGTAAGACTCGTTCCCGTTTCTAGCAAAATATTATTTGGTTATAACACAGTTGCTGGGATGTTGGATGAGATCGAAACTCATATGCCTGGAGTAGGGAAATTTAAAAATTACAGTTGGGAAATGTAGACGTAGCAAGAGAAAAGTTTATGAAATTGAGCTTGTTTGATAATGAACATACTATGCTCACATGTAAAAACAGCTGTCAGTAGCCTTGTATGATAGGTCAAAATATTTTTGCACAGAAACAAGCATGAAGCCAGGAGGTTATTCTTTCCCCTGAAGAACGTACAGGAGGATATTCCTCCTGTTTCTTAAGACATATCTCCTTGGCTTTCTGCAGGAAACAAGATAGACCTATGAAAGTGATGACTAGCAGAGGAAGGATTTTTGCTAGGAATGAACACTTTCAGTAACCAGCGACAAAAGACTGACTAGAGGAAAATGAGCTTCCTTACCAGCACCACAGCTTCAGAATGTTATTTAGATGGTCTGCTGAGCTGAACGCTAAAAAGTTATTTTTGTCTTTGTTATCCCTTTATGGTCAAAACTTCTTGGGAGACTAAAAAGAATTCTCTCTTTTTTAGTGTGACAGACAGCAAAACAAATCTATGAGTGTGAGGCATTTATTATTAATGCTGGAGTGAAACTCATACAGTTGAACTGGCAGATCTCAAGTGGAATTTGTTACTCTTTCAGTAAGGAAAGTCATCCTTGGAATTATGAACTGATCAGAGAAGATGCTGAAGAGAAGATTAATGATGATCAGTACAAAGCTAGAAGTAGAGTTGCTTTCATGGGTAATCAGTTTCTGCATATAACTTCTTTGGTAAATATTCAAGTGGAATTAATCCTAAATAAGGCAAAGCCAGTGTTATTTGTCTCCTTTGTCTCCTGTTGTTCACAAGATTATGGTAAAATATCAATATGTATGCAGAAATTAGACCAAAAGCATTCCTGTGCTGAGCACCCCCTGAATGCTAAATACCCCTGTAAGTTGGTTGATAGGGGGATGTGCAGCCTCCGGGGACAACTTCCAGCAGCCTCTCAATATATAAACGGAGCTTATAAGAAAGATGGAGAAAGGCATTTTGCCAGGGCCTGTAGAGCCAGGACAAGGGCTAAAGGGTTTAAACTATAAGAGGCTAGACATAGATTGGATAAAAGGAAGAGGGGTTTTTTATGATAAGGGTGGAGATGCACTGGAACAGGTTGGCCAGAAAAGTTGTAGATGCCTCATCCCTGGAAGTGTTCAAGGCCAGGCTGGATGGGGCTTTGAGAAATCTGGTTTGGTGGAAAGATGTCCCTGCCCATGGCAGGGGGGTCAGGACTAGATGATCTTTAAAGGTCATTTTTAACCCAAACCATTCTATGAGTCTGTAAGATGGAAACTGGAGCTTAACTGCACTTCCAGTGGAGATGTGTAATTCAACTTTGAGCTTTGGAGCTGTATGCACGGGGTGTATTCCTGTTATTTGAAAATCCCTAAAAGTAGCTTACCAAGAGGTAGTAATTGTCTGCTTCACATTAAATAGTGGTAAGTGAAGGAACAAGGAGAACTATTTCAAGGTTCAGACATAGGGTTTATTACTTAAAAGACAACTTCTCTTTACAATTATCTCCCCGTGTATACAGAATTGCAATCTATCCTGCAAGAAACTGGATTATGTCCTCTAACCCAGTTTGCTGTTCTGTTTCAGTCATTGTTAAATGAGCTAGACCGAAGCATGGGGCGATACCGAGATGAAGTAAACCTCAAAACAGCCATCATGTCGTTTATCAACGCTGTTCTGAATGCAGGCGCTGGTGAGGTGAGCCACTGCCCTGGAAATTCCTTCAACAATGTTACGTTTAAATTAGTTTACCTTAGAAATAGTTAGTAGATTAAGTCACAAATCTTGTGGTAGTGAGTGGATATAGTTTGTGGAAAATAATGTTTCGTTGTTAAGATCAGTCTTATATCTTCCATATTATTTCATTTCGATCTTCTTCAATGTAACATAGACTACTTACACTGAAGTGATTACTTTGGGTTATTTGTTGGTTGGTTGGTTGGTTGGTTTTTGCTATTTTCGTTGTGAGGGTTTTTTTGTTTGTTTTGAGAACTGCAGAGCATTTACCTTTTTATTTCAGCCTCTTAAGAAAATATTTTGATTTATCTTCAGAAAGGTTTTGAAATGTTAAGTTGTTTTGACTCAAAGCCAAACTCAAAGCATTTTAATTTTAAAATATCAAAAGTAGGCATTTCAGGAAAAAGCCCCGTTGTCTTACTTTTATTAACAAAACTTCCTTTTGAGTCTGGCAGATTGTTTAATTCATAAAAATTTATTTCTTTCATAAAAAGTGTTACTTTTGTGGCATGGGCTTTTTTTCTTTTTTGGTTAAATCACAACAGACAACAAGCTCATGAGAGCTGTCTGACAATGTATTTGTCTCTATCTCTGGGAATGCTGTAACATCCCAGTGAAAAGATGTCAGAAGGTTTGTCAGAGTACGTGATTTTATGTACATGGTTTTATGACAAATAAACATAAAATCTAGGAGGAAGATTGCAATACTTTTCATCTGTAACCAGGAGGGGAACCTTTAATGGACTAGCAGAAAAAAGCTAATAGCTTCTGTTCCTTATGGAACGACATGGTGTGTGCTGTCCTTATGACTGCATATGCACAATTCATAGTACGTAAATGTACTTTTAAGTGAAATGGAGGCAAAGGCATTAATTTCTTTTTTACTTACTTTACTGGAATTAATCATCCTGTGAATTTGGTGCCAGGATAGAGAATATTAAAAAGGGAAGAACTGAAGTTTCAAGTAATTTTTTTTTAAATGTGATTGACAGCTTTGAAAACAAACAACTTGGTTTTCCCCCATTTTTTAAGGACAATTTGGAGTTCCGATTGCACCTCCGATACGAGTTTCTAATGCTGGGAATTCAACCCGTCATTGACAAGCTCAGAGGACATGAGAATGCCACACTGGACAGGTAAGACTTATTTTTGGAGAACAGCTGCTAATGAACAGAAAGACTTCTTATCTTCTCTATTTGAGATAGATGTCTCTGTCTCTTCCTGAAACTGACTCACTAAAAAAAAAAATTAAATTTAAAAAAAAAATTTATCCTTAAAATTAACATCAGCATATGAAGCAGGAAACATACATACTAAGTAGGCACGAGAAAAGGAATAATGCTAAATAATAAACCCTCTTGCTATGGAGAGAACCTGGGTAGATTTCCGAGTCCTTTGTGGGTGTGGCTTTCTCCTCTCCAGGGCTAGAGTTTGGCGTGGTCCCCTCCAGGCCTCCCGGATGATGTTCTATGATGTTCTGATGTTGTTGAACAGTCCAGAAGAGAAGAAGAAGAAACAAAAGTCCCAGGGAAAAAACTTTCTTGCCTCAGCTAGCAGACTGGCTAAAATGCAAGGAGTTTAACTCTCCATCTCTCTCCAGAGAAAAGGACCCAAGAGCTGGGAAAAGCAGGAAAGGTGCTTTCCTCCACTCCACTGCCGCAGGAACGCAGGGGAGTGGGGTATCCTTGGGCACAAACCTCTGAGAAGAATTTGCCTTTTCTTTCTCTCAGACACAGTTTTAAAGACATAGAAAGGCACAGGATTCATGTCTGGGCATAGAGCAGATGATACGGAATTCACATCATAAAGTCACCCCAAGACATTATGTGTGGTCTAAGTGCAGGTTCTGAGTTTCCAAGTTGTACGTCTACAGTTCGCTGCAGAGCTGGAACCAGGAATGTTACTTTTGATCTGCAACATTATAAGCAGGAATAGGAGAATCTGTCCTAGAGGTAATCTGTGTTTCTTTGGACAGCAACCAGGAGTGTTTAGGAGGAGCTTAGGGCACTTTTGGATTTTACAAGTTAGTCAAGAGAATAACAGAGGTTTGCAAGGATCTCAGATGCCTGGATTACACACACTCTTGTATCAGCTCTGTATAAGGGAATGTGCCACAGCCTTTCTCCACATCATCTGCTGTGCTCCAGGCTCTGTGTAAGCCAAGTCCAGATGTTCAATTGTGTCATTCACCAGGTCACCCAGATCCAAACATTGTCATGCTGCTGTTCTTCTCAATAGGAATATCTAAAGACTGTTGTGAACTGGTCCACTGAATGCACCTCTGCTCCACTGTTAAAAAGAAGCAACTTGTTAATGATCTAATAGATGGCTTGCAAGTGTGGTGTGGACTTTTCAGAAATGTATTATCACTGCAGGCATTGCATTACTCAAAAACAGAATATCCCTTTCCTATTTCATGGAAGTTTTTTGCATCTTACCTCAATGCAGTGACTTAGCACAGTTACAGAGCGTGTACACCGCTGCCAGCCTTTTCTTTTGTCGCTGTCACTGTCACTGACCCCTGTCTACCTGTGACAGCACTTAATGTAGGAAAGCCTTGCCAACTTCCACATGTTCTAGCTAAACTGAGGTATTGCTGCTTCTATAGTGACACACTTAGTTTCTGAGTCTGAATCATGCAATGAACGTTGGCAGATGTTTTGTTTTTCTGTTTCCTCTTAGACATTTAGATTTCTTTGAGATGGTCAGAAATGAAGATGACCTGGAGCTTGCCAAACGGTTTGACCTGGTGAGTTTTTCTTTGGAGTATCTGAATTTGACAAAGCTGAACTTGCATCCACTTGGGGTGCTTGGTGCAACTTTCTTTTGTACTCCCTAAAACTAATGTTTGATGCTGAGAGTGGCCAATGCTCTCGTTTTCACTGTTTCTCATTTAGCAAGTAAGCAGTTTTTGGTGTGTGAACAACGAAAACAGTGATCACACAAAGGGCTTCTGATGAATATCTTTGATAAAACTTCTTTCTTTTGTTTGCCTGGATGTTCAAGAGTGAAGGAGGTTCTCAACCCTGCTCTCAGCTTCTCAGTCCTGATGATCTGGATGCCTTCTAGTTTCAGGCATCCCCTTTACAGGACTATGGGTGAAGTTTGGGCTATTTTCTGATACTCCTCCCAAGATTACATGAAGCTCTGCTGAAGACTGTTGCCTCAGAGCCTGTGGAGAGGATCAGTATTTTAGAATATATGGATTTTAAAGACGAACATAAATCAAAGACAACCTCTGGCATCAATAAAAACCTTTAGGGTCCCAAATGGTTTAGTCTCCTCTTTCTTCATGAACAGCTCTTGCTGTACACTGATACAGAACAACTGTCCCTTTAGCTTAGCTTCTACTCTTTGTACCACCAGTTCCTAGGACCCAATTGTTTTGCTTGCTCCAGAACAGCTTCTTGGTGGCTTTGCATCCCTCCCGCCTTTCTAGCCCTTTACTTTGGAAATCGTTTCCTTACTGGGTAGGCATGACAATGGTGGTGTCAAAGACCCCTGTGCCTGTTACTGGAACCTGCAGCTGGACGTGGCAGGAGACTTTGCAGAGGTCCCATTGCTGAAACTTTGCCTGTCTTTGTATTGATTGGATCTTTCACAGTCGAACAGGCTTTCACTGTGGATGGTTTTTCCTCTTCTCTCACTTCAGATCCACATTGATACAAAAAGTGCCTCTCAGATGTTTGAGTTGATCAAGAAGAGATTGAAGCACACAGATGCCTATCCCTATCTGTTATCCATCCTCCAGCACTGCTTGCAGATGCCATGTGAGTACATTTACAGATTGCCAGAGCAAGGGGTATTGGAGAACTGGGTGAAGATTTGGTGTAGGTACAAGTTCACAGATACCAGGGCACACACTGCCCTTTTCTCCCATTCAGAACTTGGCTGTGGCTACTGAACTTGGTGTCTTACGCTGACTCCATCCAGCTAAATTTTTATCACAATACCTAGGGCAGCAGTTTGACCTCTCTGCACTTGCAAGTAAAATTAAGTAGCTGAGACATTCCAGTTAGTCACTAACAGAGCTTTTAATGATTTTAAAAAAGAGTCCTTGTGCTGTAGATCAAGGAATTCCCAGAAATAGATAGCGTTTTGAGGATTTTTTCTGGTGAAACAATACAGTACTGAAAGCTGTTCTGCCACTGGGAAATTCCACAGTAAGTCTTCAGGCTGCTATCTTATGGCAGTGCATCAATGGAGAGCTCCTAAACTCAAAGTGAAAAATAATATTGGCATTTGTTTCCAAAGGAGGTGATAATCTTCTTGTTAACTGCAATAAAATAATTCAGTTATGTATCCAGAGTGTAACAGCAAGATCACTAAAGAAGTGCCTTGATCCTATTAGGTGTAAGGTGCTGGTCTTCCATTACTTTCATCCGTATTTGAGCAGTCAGACTGAGAAGGGAACATGAAGAAGATGAACTGTGGTGTGCTTTTCAGAAAGTAATGTGATGTGTGATATGTTCTCAGGCTCTCATTAGATTCAAGTACTGCTGTGCACAAATCCAAGCAATAGTTTGTCTCAGTGGCCTCTTTGATATTACTCTTTAGAATGGCACTTGAGCTTTACATATTGACTGGGATTTTTGGTGGAGGAAGGACTAAATCCTGTTAGGCTGGGACAGGATTATACTGGGGCAGTTTTAAAGAATCTAAAGATCTAGGTTATGTAAATTAGAGAGCTGAGGTGAACTTAATGTTGCTTTGGTTCTTTTGTTTTGATATCCATGGGATCAGTCCCTTTGGTTCAATTTCTGTTCTTTATCTCCACACTTTCCAGTCATATTTGTACAAATTTTTCATGCCACTTGATTTTCACTGACCTGCAGATAACCAAGCATGCAGATAGAACATCTCATTGTTTTTACAGTGCCCTCAACATCAAGCCCCAGAAAACACTGAGTATTAGTTCTGACAAAGGAATCTTTTTTATAGATATTTAAAGTGCAAGTTATAGCTAACCTGTCAAAAGGGTTGCATAGCCCGAAAATGCAAATCAGGCACAAAGCTGCCTGTGCCTGTTATGTGCTGTTCCAGTATGCCAGGTGTTTGTAAATAATCTGCTAACAACTGTTCAGGTTTAGTCTTTGTGATCTGTAATTCATTGCATACAGGATTGAGATGAAAGGTGGGAAGGAAAGAATGCCAGTTTGTTGGTAGGTCTGTGCACTTTGGCATGAAATTGGAAGTTCTCATGGGTTGATATTTTTTCCATACAGATAAGAGGAATGGAGGAAACTTCCAGCAGTGGCAGCTGTTGGACAGAATACTCCAACAAATTGTTCTTCAGGATGAACGAGGAGATGATCCAGATATAGCTCCATTGGAAAATTTCAATGTCAAAAATATCATTAAAATGTAAGCTGCATTATTGTTGTTTATTTCTGTTATGCAGGTATAAGGATATGATCAGTATGCAGGTGCTTAGGAAATAAAATATCATATGTGAGGACTTTCTTATTTCAACTTACAGCTTCTCATTGTCTTGTTAAGTAGATAAGTCTTCTAAGTAGTTTCCTTCTAATGACATCTTAGCTTGGCAGTATCTTCTAGCAAAGTCTTTGACTTCTAGTAAATGTTAATCTGGTTAAAACAGCAGAAAAAATGCTCAGATTTGATAACAAGGCTTCCTCATGTGCCTTTTTTCATTCAGGATGCTTTCCTTGATACTAAAAAGGAAATCATCATCTCTGTGTAGATCTCATTCCTCACTAATGAGCACAGGGTTTAAAAAGATTGCAGATAGGGGAAAGCAGTCCCCACTTGACACACAAAACCTCTTAACTCTTCATAAAATGTCTGTTTGCTCTCACCCACAGACTTGGTTGAGAGCATTACCATTATTTTTTCCCATAGGATGCATCATTTGAGAAGTCTAGCTACATGAGCTGGCTCTCATCTCAACTTCCCTGTTCTCAGTCCTTTTTTAGCCAAACTTTTGGATTCTTCATTTCATCCAACTGCCTCTGCAGGTAATTCATGGCCCATTACCCTTCCAAATTATCCACTGAAAAGAACATTTATAGAACAGAAGTCCTATATGAAACCAAATTCTCCTGTACTAAGAATTTTACAATTCCTCTTGTTACAGGCATGAGCCAAAATCGAAACTGATTTCTTGTAATGGAAAAATACGTGGTGGTGTTGGATACCAGAGTTTGTTGTAGATTTCATGCCTGATCTTCCCTTTCTACGTTCATAGCTACTCTTCATTCTGCATATCTAATCAATCCCCAGCATGCCCTGCATATTTTCTGCCAGTAATAGGAAATAGCTGTGCCAGTATGAGATATGAGAATTGCCTTGTTACTGATATATTACCCAATAGAGAAGTGTTCTTCCTCCTTGTAAGAAAAAAAACAATAGAACCACAGAAAGCAGGAAAAACAATGACAATCTGGTCTTATATTAAGGATGGGGTAATTTGTAACCCATAGCGGCTCTGATTATTTTAGTGCTGACTTCTCTCTTTCCAAAGAAGTAGACTTGGCACGTCGAGGGCATTACCTGAAGACAGGAGTGTGCCAGGTCTTTCTTCCCCAGCCATTCCTTTATCCCTTTTTATGACATTGAGTAACAAGGCATCATATTTATATTAGCTGAAGGCTAGGGAGCAGAATCTGGATCCAGAAGGACCACTGGCATGATCCTACATAAACTTGTACACTCACCAGGTTGCCTTTTGCTGATCACTACACATAACGGCCACTTGTCTTTCAACCTGGGTAGCTCAGAAAAAGTTTAAATTATCTCATTTCATCTTTCAGGCTGGTGAATGAAAATGAAGTCAAGCAGTGGAGGGATCAGGCAGAGAAGTTCCGGAAAGGTGAGTGCATCCTCTGTGCTTGGGTAGGCAGAAACGGAGGGAAGACTGATCCCAATTCGTTCACAGAGTAGCGAGCCGCACAGCTGGGCACAACTTTTCTTTTTGCATACATTTTGTTCATGGTGAACAGTTTATGTGTTTCACAGGATGGGGGTTCTCTCAGTCCTCACATGAAGTGATTTTGCAGTCTAACTGAAACTTGGGCATTGCTGTCTTGATCACTGAAGGTCATTGTCAAGACAGTCAGACTCTATTTTCTTTTTCTTGCTCTCATTATACATCCCTGCTTGAGCTGACAGATTTGTCAGCTTTATTTCAGCATAACCTACATCTCCTTGGGGACTGTTCATGAGCTTTATTTCATCAGTCCCACTTGCATGTTCCCCCTAGACCATGCTGAGCTGATGAGCAGGCTGGAGAAGAAGGAGCGGGAATGTGAAACAAAGACCCAGGAGAAGGATGAAATGATGAAGACACTGAACAAAATGAAGGACAAGCTGCAAAAGGAATCCTTGGAGCTGCGCCAGACCCGAGACCAGATGAATGATCTGGTGGCTCAACTTAATGAGTTCTCGGTATGAGACTGGGAGTGTTCCCCATCCTTGTTTAAAGGCTGCTAACTAGTGAATGATGAACAAAAGCATATTTTGAATGAAGCACATCTGTGGTCATAATGGATACTATTTGGAAGCTGCTCAGCGTTTAGCTGAGACCAAAATTCCTGAGCTGGTGGTATGGAATGGTTAATGCATGGGCTGCTCCATTCCTTCTCCTCAGCTGCCTTCCTTGCAGGAGCTGCTGAGGCACACACATCCTCCTCCAGCCATAATTTTCACTGCTGAGTGGGGTAGCCCTGCTTGTCATTTCAGTGGAACAGAGAGAAACCTCCCTGGTACAAAAGTATATTTAGGGAAGAAACAGGATTCCTATTATGCTGCTAGAGCATCTGAACTGCCTTGGAGTTCTGCAAAAGCTACATTTGCAGATGCTCTCTCCTGTTTGGTGCTCCTTCTATCCCAGCAGTGTGCCTGAGCCACAGCTCAACAGAACACAGCCCTGAGAAGTTAGACACTGCAGAAAGCAGATTCATTCCCTCCTCCCCTCTCCCACTTTGCATTAGTGGGGCCTAATGACAGGTATTCAGTGTTTCAAGCCCTTAGCTTTTAAACCCAGGAGTTCAAAAGTTCATAAAATTGAACTTTTTTCATACATAAGGAGAAAATAATACATTTTGGCTTCTTTTACTAGCTTTTTGTTTTTCTGAGCCATTTATGGTTCCTTTTTTCAAGCTCTTCTCCACAACTCCAAGGGCTTGAAACTTTCTCTTAAATGAAAGCTGAGATTCCTCCCTTTATTGCATGGCTTTGAGTGCAGGAGGCTTTAAAGAAAACATCAAATATTTTGAGAGTTGTAATAAAATCACATCAGCTGGCAACGTGGAGTTATTGTGCCTTTTAAACTGTTTGCTTTCTTTTTCTCTGTGTTTTTTATTTTCCAGCAAGGGGGCAGCATTTCCTTCCCACCCCCACCACCCCCTCCTCCAGGTGGCCCGTTAGCTTTGTCCTCTTCTCACATGTCTGAGAATTTGCCACCGCTGCCACCTCCTCTGCCTTTCTCCAGCTGTCCCCCACCTCCTGCTCCACCACCTCCTCCAGGAGGACCTCCTCCTCCACCAGGAGCACCACCTTTCTTCAGCATGGGGGTGCCACCCCCTTCAACAACCACCTTCGGCACCGGTGGCCCCAGTCTGAAGAAGAAATCTATCCCGCAGCCTTCACATCCACTGAAGTCCTTCAACTGGGCTAAGCTGAGTGAGGTAAGAAAAGGCATTCCTCAATTAATTTACTTTCTGAGTATTCCCCAGTATTGATTAATGCCATGAGATGCAGAGTGATAGAAGCAAGGGGCTTTCTGTGGGCTCTGGTCAGTAGGAGTCATTAGTTGTCTTGCGGGAGTCTCTCCAGTTCTCCAGCAGTGCAGCACATCCCCTGTGATGAGCAAGGTGCTGGATAGATTGAGCTGCATAGATTTGGGCATGCAAATCTGGCTAAGCAAGGCTGTAGTAGAGCTGAATATGTAAGTCAGAGCTGGACATCTCCAGGACTGGTGTGCCAGAGGTGCCCTCACTTGTGCACCAGGGAAAAGGATGAGCAGAGCCAGTGTGGGCAAAACATGGTGAGAGCCATCTGGAAAATCAGCCACCTCTACTGTGGCAGGGGCCATCACCAAGGAGAGAAAGGCGTCCTGATTCTCCTCACTGTTTGTTCATGGCCATGAGGGAAGCTGCCTTTCTCCTTGAATAGTTAGAACTCTTGTCTGTTGGTGATAAAACTCCAGGTTGGCTAAAAAGCCCCAGAGGACTTGGATTCTTCCTGTTGCACTCATTTTCTTCTACCTTGGTTGTGTCTCCTTCCACTTCACTTCTCTCTCTTCCCTCTCTCTCTTTTTCCCTTCTTCTTCTCCCTCCCTTTCTCTTTAGGTCTTAATTTTTTAAAATGATTTAGAAAGAAAAAAGTGTCTGTGTTGAGTTTGGATTGCTGCCTAGAAACCCAGGTTCTCTTTTAGACTGAAACTCACCCAGGGCCCAACTCCGGCATTTGGAATGAGTGTCCAGGGACCTCTGGAATGCCACAAGAATTCTCTCTCCCCCTCTCCTCTTTTCTTTAAAATAAAGTGAAGTGAAATATTTGCTGCACCGTCTGTGCTTGTCTGTCAAGGCCACGTGGGGGGTGTGGGAGAGAATGTAAGGACGAGGATTTATTTTCCTTTGCAGAACATGGGACTTAGTGCGCTGAAGAAAAGAAATAATAACTAATATAGGTATATATATGAATTTATATGAAAAAGAGAGAGTCACAGGTGTTTCTGTTTAGTGTACAGTAACTGTAGGCTTATCCTGCCCTCTGGATAAGAGTGGAGGCAGCTGTGCTAATAAAATTGAAGACCTGGGTGGTGAGATGGCTAAAAGACACTATTTTGAGGAAGGCAAAATAGTTGGAAAAAGGGGCATGAGAGGGTGGGGTCTTCATTTTGGGGCGTCCACCAGTGTTAGTGTTTTGAACCTGGTATGGTCTCTGCAAAATGGCAGAGGTTGTGTTGTCGATACAGGTGGCTCACATTGTTACTTGGGTTGCCCTTTGCTGTGTTATTATTTAATTTCACCGACTGTTGGAGAAGCAGATGTTTTGGTCATCTTCTTCAGTTATCCTAGATTTCCTACTTCAATATCTTTCTATTCACTTGGATATGAATCCTCTGAGCACAAAGTCATGAGTAGATTGGATGGACCTCGTCATGCCTTGTGTTACCTTTGCTGTACTTCTGTGGTGTTCTCCTGAACTGAGCTGTCAGAGTAGCCAGACTTGAATGAATGAGGACTCACAACAAGCACCCTGTTTGGGAGCAGCACATCTCAACTTTTTGAGCCTGGGAAACTGAGGCTTGGAAGAGTGCATAGTATTTTTGTGGTAGGGTTTAACTTCCAGTTCACATGAATACAATTTTTCCGCACAAAAACATTTTGAGGAACAATACATGAAACACGGCAAGGTGCGAAAACACAGTGTGGGCAACAGCTGAACATAAAGTTAGGGCTGCAAGCAGGTCAACTATTCGGCTCTTAGTTATCTCTGCATACTGTTTAGACCACCCTTCTCTAAGCAATTAGTACAGAGTCTGTCTCAGGAGGTTTTTCAGGTAAGTGTGAAGATGATGCCAGGACTGAGGCAGCCCATGTGAGAGCAAACTCCTCTGTGTCCATGCAGCCTGCCTCGAGGGAGTGAAGGAAAGCCAACAGAGGCCAAGAGGAGTGTGGACAGGCCAGCTGAGAGGGATTTGTCTGCAATATACTTTCTCAGTAGTGGAATCAAGGCTTTTCTCCAGGGGAGTTCATATGACACCTTTTTTTCCAATGCTGATTTTGTCTTTGGAAGGAAAGAACTGAGCTGTTGGGTGTTAGAAGAAATATCAAATGTAGTCAAGCTCTTAGCGGTTGACAATAACAGATTGTCCACAGTTCCCATGGGCACCACAAAAAAAGATTTTACTGGAAAAGATCTGTGCTTCTAACAAGGAAACTCCAACAGCCCACTAATTTCCATTGAGAATTAGGGACTTTGTGCTAGCTTTGATGTGAGCTAATGATCAGTGGCAAAGACATTTAGATGCATGGATGGGCTGAGTTCTGATGAAGCCCTTCCACACCACAGCTCCATTCATGCAGCACTGTAGCATTGTCTGTGAATTCCATTCATACGGCACTACAGTAGTGCTGGTGCCAAGGACCTCTGGTTTTTTAAGAAAAAGATACTGCAATATAACCACTGTAATATCCTGGAAAGATTCCTTCCTTTGTTTCTGGGCAGCAGTGCTCTCTCACTCTGAGTTTTACACAACACCAAAGGTCATTCGGGGACCAAACATTTATGGTTAATCCAAACAATGGACTGGTTTCAAGAACACTGGAAGTATGGATTAATAATTACCTATTTAATAAATATAAACATATTGATTTGAAGCTAGAGTAAATCAAGTCAACCTTCGACTGCTCTGCTTGTTATCTCATGGCTGGAGAAGCAGCTTCCCATCAAGTGTCCTGGTGATGACTCTCATCAGTGATGTCAGAGAGGCTTTCTTTAGCCAGCCCTAAATAGATCTGACTGAAATAGTTTGATAAGAAAGTTATTTGTTCAATGTACCAAATAGGAATTTTTTTAAAAACCCAAAGCACACACACATAAAAACAAACCAAAACCACCAACCCAAACCCCCAAAACAGCCAGTCACATAAACAAAAAATGTTCATTTTGACACTATTTTTTTTTTAATGTTTCATAATGTTATCAATGATTCTGATTTCCGGAACTTTCTTCCTAAAAGCAGCCTGAGGTTTATGGCATAAAATGATGAAGGACTGCTGCTAGAGATTCAAAGTTAATGGAAAGAGTTCTCCAAAATCTCATTGTGAAGCTACTCATAACAGCTGTGGTAGTGCCTAGCCTACAATGAGATAAAACAGATGTCTTGATTAAAAAACAGGCCAAAAATACAGCTTTTGCTTGAAGTGGATTTTTGTCACACTGAAGAAAGCATATAATATCAAGAGAAAAGTTTTGAAAATGTGCTTTGTGTGTATCACTTTTCAGATTCATAATGGAATTCTGAATTGAAATTTTAAGTTGCTTCCACTTTTCTGGTTAATATTCTACAAATATTAACCCACTAATGAGCAGGATTGCCTGCTCCAGTATTCACAGAAGGCTCATTGTTTCCATGGTTTCTCTGGACTTGCAGGTCAAACGAAAGTACTGTAAGTTTTCACTCATGCTGTGAAGTTACTTTGATGCCTTCCAGAATATCATTATTTATCTATCAGGGTAAATAAAATCATCCTTTAGATGTAGCAGAGGACAGCCTGATATGATTTGTAGTGCCACGAAACACTGTCATTTTCTAATGTCAGTAGGTCTGCCAGCAAACTGGGATTCACTGTAAAGGTGGAATGATGCAACTGCTGCAGCAAGTGAATTGTTAAATGCAACATACCAAAAACTCAGCTTGACAGAGAAAATGCCTTATCAATACTTGTTCTCATAATAAGATGTTTCCTGACCTGGTATCTGTCACCATTTTGTTAGAGGATGCTGGGAAGTTCATAGGATTTGCTTCTCAAAGTGGGCCAAGACTTCCTAAAGCAGAAGAACCACAGATATTGGAAGACTTGTAGAATGAATAAATGAATGACTAAATAAATAAAAAAAATAAAGATGGAGAGAAAAACATTACAGAAAAAAATGACTTTTTTTTTTTTAGTTTCTTTTTTCTTTTTTTTAATTTCTTTTTAAGGACAGAGAAAAAAAGAAAAGAAGAAATAAAGAATTTATTTTTAAATTGCTATTTAGGGACCATAAATGTTTTTGTGGTGCTGAGGGAATCATTTATCATAGCAACCACATTATACAAGTATGTTTCTCTTAAAATGGTCTGTCTTCTCTGGCTGATGACAAGGAACTATCAGCCAGTTAATCCATAGCTGTGTAAACTGTGTATCAAGAGTTCAGTCTAGGAAATTATCTGGCAGCAACATGCACATTTTCAAGGACAGCGCTTATAGCAGAAATAGAAGGGACAGGCCCATTGCAAATGTTATGTGTAACAAAGATTGTTTATACCTCTGCCTGCCTTGATTTTTCCTTGCTTGCATTAGCCCTAAAATTGGATTGCTTTGCTAAAAGTTCTGTTTGTGCACGCCATTGCAATGGGTGCTGCTTTGGAATTTGTCTTTCTGCTACAAGTAGCATATAAACCATCCTGCACAGGACCAGATTCAACCTGGCTGTTAAAATGAATCTGAACTGAAGTTAGAATCATTTTCACTGGGTTGTTTTCCTGGGAAAGTAGGGGGAGAACTACTCTCTGCAGTCCCTTTCTGAGTCTCAGAACTTCCTGTTTTGGCACCTTTGCAGTTCATTCAGACTAGACTGTTCTGTAGGACATCTTCGCTGTTCTTGCCATTAGTGAGGAAACCTCACTCCCGAGAGATTTTTGCAGCTGGACAGGTAGATGGGCGAGACTCATGAGTAGCTGTCTCTTGAGTCACATCCAGCCTCTGCCAAACACAGCATACAGCTTTTTGGCATCCTCAGGGCTCTATCCCAGTGATGACTCTAAGGACTCCTGTCAAGAAATATTCTACAATTTCAGTGTTTGATTGGAGAGTCTGAAGCAGTGAGGCACTCAGAGAACTGCTCTGCCGTTCAAATACGTCCCTCAGGATTTATAATTCATGGTTTACAAAGGCAGCCTGGAAATTGAATGAGAATGATCACTCTGCCTGGATGCTTCTGGCTAAGATTGGCAGCAGAGTTCAGGGCTAGGATAAAATGAAAATTAATTTTGTCTCCTATTGCTTTGGCTGAGATGAGCCTGCCAGACTTGTTTGCCATGTTACAGTCACATGTTCTTCCTACTATGGAAAGCAGAGCCGCACTGATTGCAAGGGATGATACAGTGATATTGGTGAGCCTGCTCAGGGATGGGTGCTGCTCCCATCTAGGATATGCTCTCACTGTAAATAGAACTGCAGACACCCCTCCTTACCCTCAGGCACTCACAGGCTGCCTCTGGAGAAAGGGTGTTGGTTTTCCTCCACTGTGTCTGCCCTGCCAGGAATTTCCTCCAGAACACTTCACACTTTTATTTCCCCCTCATTTTATCCTCGTCAGATTTTTTCCTTGCTCCTTGAGCCTTGTGGCTTAGCACATTTCCCTCATTCCTTTTGATGACTCTGAATGGGAAGTAGAGCCTGTTCCTAATTAGTTCTGATAATGAAGTGTTAACACACTTTGCTGTGTAGGTATAAGTCAGATACTTCAGAGCTGGAACCTGTGTGAGAGTTTCATTGCTATTGCTTGTGGTTCCTGGCTTTCTCTTCATCAGTGTTCTGCTGGGTCTTCATCTCCTGGGATCTCCTTAGGTCTTTTTTAACAATTCCTTTTGTCCATTTATTTTATCTTTTAATCAGCATTTCCATTATTTTTCCAGTTAATAAAGTACAATAAATACACACTTCATAAACTGAATTAACTGAAGAATAGTGGTGTCAGGTGTGAAGAGCATCCAAAGCTTGTCCCACAAAACATGCACCTTAAGAGTCAGTGGGAAGGAGAAGGTAGTCCACTCTTTGTGTCCTCTGCCAGAAAGGATATCTGTCCTGAGAATGTCAGCAGGAGACCCAAGACCTTCACTTAGTTTAGGATGACTGCTGATTAGTTAATTCATGTACTACAGGGGCCTGTTTGTTCTGAGGTTGGTGGACAGCAAGTAGGAGGAGAAGTCTGTGCCTGTGTTCCTCCATGCTAATCACCTCCCAAAAGCTAGGATTCCCAGCATTCAGGATAATGTATCATCACAGGGGTTGTGAACATTTCCAGTTACTGTGAGTGATGCTTTTTCAGGGACCTGGGTATAGTTTGTGTCTATCTGACTTGACAAAGCCCTCATGTAGACAAGGGAGTTCACATAATAGGAAACAATTAGACTTCAGAGACTCAAAGGCTTAAAAGTAAAATATAACAAAATTTTAAACTACTTTCACAGGCAGACAGAATGAAAACCACCTTTAGGCTTTATAAAAGAACCTGGCAAAATTTGCAAAAGGGAAGATGTGTCTGGGGTTTGTCATGCATCAGTGCTTTTCCTAAGCTTTTTCCTCCTGATGGTAGCTCTCCTTTCAGCATGACCACAATCGTTGTGTTAGACAGATGGCCACTCTTGAAAGGAAATATGCTGTGGGATCATGGATAATGCTTGAGATGTGGTCTGTTAGTCTTGGAATGTGCCTTTTCATTAGAGGCTTGCTATGATGAAAAATACAAAATAGTATGTTTAAAAACCAAAACAAAAAAAACCCACTATTTTTTCCCCTTTGCCTCTTGAAACAAAGTGTGTCCTCTAAAATGACAGCAGTGGTACATAGGAATGTGACCAGTGAGGAGAAGAGAATGATCTATCCAAATGGGACTGGATGTTCTTAGCTAAATACTTTTGCTATCTTGTTAAAATATGTTCTTTTGTTTTAGGAGAGGATCCATGGCACAATCTGGAATGAGATTGATGATTTAAAGGCATTCAAGGTGCTGGATCTAGAAGATTTTGAAAAGATGTTCTCCGCGTATCAGAGGCACCAGGTAGGAGTGAACTCTTCCATAGCTTTTCTGTCTTGAATTTCTGAAAGAGAAAAGAACACGTGGCAGTGGTCTGAGCCCTTGCCCACCTGCAGTCAGGCTGCATCATTTGATGCTCTGCCACTGTTCAAAAAGCCTGAAGACCAAAAGAAGTTGGGACAGGGTCAAATCTTCTGTTATGGACATACTTCGTACTAACGGGCAGCTCTCAGAGACAACACCTACCAACAGGTGATGCTCTAGTTAATGTCAGTGGCCACTGACTTCTAAAAGCTCCAGAGCTTTACATTTATATTTGCATATCAATCTTTCTGTTTCTCCCATTCATCCAGAGAAAAAAGGCAGTAGTTCCCTGAACATTGAGCAAGGTGACTGTATTAGCTGTCTTTCATTTTGTCTATTTTTTCTTGAACAGCCAACTGCCTGAACTGGCTAGGTGACAGAAAATGTCTGAATTACAGATTATAGGACAAACAGCATATTTTAAAAGTGGCCATTTATTAAAATATCTTTTTTCCCTCCTCTTTTTCTTGGAAAGCAAGTCACTTTCAATCTGTCTATCTACACTGAATGAGATTTAGCAGCAGACAGATTGTACTTTCACTCCTTGAACTCCCCCAGCTTTCCTTTGCTTTTGGAATATTTTCGGTGTTCTGTATGCTGCAGAACTGGATCATTACTCTGAAGTTTTACGAAAAGACACAGACCCGACTGCCATAAATAACCTTTATGATTATTCCTTACAGTGATGCTAACTACTTCATTAACTTACTCAGTACCTTAAAATTAACAATCCAACCCCTTGTCTTTGGATTTTCCATCTGCTCCCTTCTCTCTTTTATTTTTCTATCTAATCCAATAAACATAATGAATAACTCTTCTTATTTACTAGCTCACAGCCACATGGATAAGCTGTGAAGAATGCAATGTTAAATGTTGCACGATGGGATTTCATTTCTCATTCTGCATCTGTTGCTGTTTCAGTGGGTCCCTCTCTCTTTCTGTAAATCCCATTCCTTGAAACAAGATCTTAGTTCACAGAGGGGAAGAAAGGCACATGAATCTTCAGTGCTGTTACAAGACTGGATTTAGACCCTGTCCCAAGAGCTTCCATTCCAGGTTTTCAGGTGCAAACACTGCAGCTTCCTCACAAGAAATGACCTTGCAAAGCCTTGCTTCCTTTTGTCCCCAAAACCCAAAGCCAAAGCTGTCCTGGTCTCAGTTAGAATCACAATGTTTATGGCTGTGTTACCAGTCACTGGAAAGCAGCCTGAGCTATTCAGCCATAAACTAACCTGACCCTTACCCCTGCCTCCGTGGGTCTCTGAACAGTACTCTTCCACCCTTATTAAACACACTTTATGACAGTGGCTCCAGACACTACAGTAACACTTATGTAAGCTACTTGTATTTTTGTGCAGTTAGACATCTTGCTGCCCTTCCAGCGTTTGTTGAGGTTTTTACATTGTTTTGGGGTGGGTTTTCTCCTTAAATATGTTGTTGTTATTACTTTATCTGATACTTTCTTTTTCATCCATACTTTCTCCAGTCGAAACTGGATTTCAATCAACAAGTCCTCATTAATTTACTTTTTTTTTTTTAAAGACCAGGCAACCAAATTTGCTTTTGAATTAAAAATTTATGAGAATCTTTTCAGTTCACACTTACTCTTTTCTCCTCTTTTATTTTTGGAAATATTCCACTCTGACCAAGTATGTGTTACTCTGAGTTTGTGACTTTTAAACTTCATCCAAATGTCTGTAAAAAAAAATGTCAGTGCAAAGCCCTACCCTTTTGCATCTGAAATGTTGAATGAGTAAAGACATTTCTTTCTTTGCTATTATTAACATGATCTTCATGGTTTTTCCAGTTTCATTTACCTTAAACAATTTTTCTATTTTCCTAATTTTGTTGATGACAGAGGGTCTCTTCTCCTCTCTCCAGCCCAATGTGTCCTTTTTGGTGGCTATGAGGGAAAGCAAAATTGTCCAGTGTACAGAATGCTGTACCAAGTATTCTTAGGCTTGTCTTTTGACCTTGCTCCAATCCTAGTGTGAAATATTGACCTTTTGATTCAGTGTAGCTGGGGTTTTCCTGGAGTACTCAGTATGTCATGAATTAGTTGGAGTCTGTCATCCAGAAGCGACGTAAGGCCTCTTTGGCGGTTACTGAGCACTTTCAAAATACTTGGCTACAAGTTGTTAAAGGGGATAACGTGCCATTGAAACAACTTGTTGCTTGTTACTCTTATTAATACCCACAAATGGTGCCTGTGCATCAGGAGAGGAGAACTGACCCTGCCTCAACCTTGGCAGTTCTTTCAGTAAGGCTCTGGACTGGATTTGTAAAGGTATTTAAGCATTATCCTAGTTAATATTTAAAGACCTACGAGATTTATGCTTTGGAGCCTCAATTTATTATTTTCAGATATATTTCAGAACCTAGGACTCTTAGTTCCCTGACAACTGCTTATTTAAAATATGCAAGGAAATGCTGAAATACCTTTGAACCATCTGGGCCAGTATTACTTGCTAAGCATTTTATGCTCTTAGAAAACAGTGTGTGTCTAAATTCAGCTGCCTTGTTAAACTTGGTATCTTTCTCTGTGCTAATTTTTGGCATGTTTCCTTCTCTGTTATTTGCGACTGCTGCCTGCATAGGATCTGCTAACTAACCCCTCCTGTAAGCAGGTGAGTATCATTGTCTGCTTCCTGATCTTCTTGCCGTGTGTTTAAGGTGAAATCCCGGCCCACGCCACTATGGGGTCACAGCTCATGCTACTCTTTCATATGTCCTTGCACTCTGCTTTCTTGATGGGAAGGTGGTACAAAGAACTCTTTTAGCTGTATTATCTCTGTGATTGGAAGTAATTCTTGTTCTTTGACTTGCTTATATCTCACTGCTGGTGTCTGTAGTCCCATTTTTATGATCCTGAGGAAAAAAGACCAGGGACAAAGAAGAATGTCAGTGTGAACTCTTCCTTAATCAAAGTAAGAGTCTCTCTAGTGGAGAACAAAAGGGGCTCTCAGGGAGCCTTCGCTCCCACTGTTCCCATCTGTGGTCCATCTGCTTTGGACTCCGCTGAAGTCTTCAGATGCCCTTACTAGGCACAGACTTTCTGATAAAGGAAATATTTCTTTGCATAGAACTGGGCACTTTGGCAGAAGGATTTGTGCCACCTGAGGAGCAGAAAGGTTTGAATGGACAACTGAAACCCGCAGAAAGTTCAGCAAAAGATTAAAATGATGTTTAGGTAGAGATACTGGATTATGCACATGTCTTTAAACTGGCTACCTCAATCTATTTATCATCTTAAGAGAAATTCTTGGCAACAATTTTGGTAAGAGCAATGCTATCAGGAGAGGGTTGTTCAGGTATGATCGTAAGTGTCTCTGGTGGCTTCACAAGAAAGTAGTTGTCACCGTAAGTGCTTCAGAGAACTGTATTTGGAAAGTCTAGTCAGGGCTTTTGCCACATGAGGGAGGCTGACATGGCAGCATACCAAAACAAATCAATATGGTAAAAATAGTTCTCTGAAGAGTCGATAATTGGCAGAAGCTAGTGTGCTGCTGTGGTATATTCAGCTAACCAAAATCAAGTTGTATTTGAAACAAAGCATCAATATGATGAACACATTCCACATGTATAGTCATTTCAGCACTGAAATTTTAGCTGAGTTTTGAATTTGCAACTAAAATATCAAATCTGAAATACTCTTTGAAGGATGTAACATAGTGTTATCCCAGATGAGAAGCTGGTAAAGAATGATGGCATAAAACTTGGTCATCTTGTCTGTCAGGTTGACACCAGCTCCAACTGTTCTTGCTTTCAGGGCTTGGTCTCTCTCACAAAAACTAGTCACCACTGCCCCCTTGCTCCTCCTTTTCTGCGTCTAAGAAAATGTGGGTAGTCCATATGCAATCTGTTTTCCTTCAGCTAAGCTTGGAATCTGGCTTCAGTAAAACCTGAGGCTTCATCTGCTTTTGCTTACACATAACTCCAAGTAGCTATAAATACCTCTCTCCTCAATGCGAGTTGAAGAGAATGTATTTTTAGATGAGTCTAGCCCTTATGACTGAGGAGTGGGCCATGTCTGAATAGTTCAGGTTATTCATCTGTGTTGAACCCTGTAGGTTGGGAAATTCAAAATGGCATGGAGGCTATTATATCAATTCCTGCCGGATGGCTTTAAGGAAAGCTGGCTAAACCCCCACCTCACATACATAGCCAAATGCTGAAACTCTTTTTTTCCTTTGGGATGGGTGCTGGTTGTCACTGTCCAGGTGTCCTTGCCTGCAAATATTAGCTAGTGAGGCACAGTGAAGCTTTTAAACCAAGAGCACAGAGCAGAAAATATCTTTCTTCCCTTCAATAGCTGCCCATCTGCTTATTCCCCTGTCATCCTCCCCACAAACTGAGAAAACTCAGGAAAACTTTGAAATCTCTACACGCTAGTTTATACTGGGGGCACTCCTCTTTTTGATATTGTTAGTTACTCTATCAGAAATAATAAACTTACGCAATGCCAATTTTGCCTTTTTTGGAAACGCTTTTTGATATATAGAGTAACATTGCAATTTTCTTTCTGCCAAGCTAGATGCTTTGGGCACATCTAGCAGAACTTACTGAGTGCATGTCTTCAGCTGGTTCATTGTACCTGCTTAAAAATGCCACTTGCTGTTGGTGGTGGCTCACTGCAGCACTTTTGGACATGCTGCATGAGTCCTTTATATATCTGGGAGCAACACAGATTTGTGGTAGCTGACTGTAACAATAGCTGAAATGACAACCAGCAGTATGAACCTGTGATTTACATTGAACTCTCAAATACTTGGGTGTCAAAATCTCTTTAGAGATTAGTCATGCTGATATAGGTAAGCCTTGAGTTTCAGAACCTTGAGTCCTGAGAGTGAATTCTGGGATGCTTGCCGTTCTGTGTGCTTGCCGTGATCTAATGTTTCCTTGGGTCTCTGCTATTGACCACTCCCAGGGACAGGATGCTGGGGTAGATGGACCTTTTGATCTGACTCAGCGTGCTCGCTGTTATATGCCAAAAAAGAAGTCATGTTGCTTATTTGATGGGTGCATTCAAAGCTGTATTATACTGGTAAATCTCAAAATCTCAAGGGCTGACGATATGGATATCATGAAAAGGCAGTTTTTAAATGGTTCCAGCAGCAGTTAACTGGGAATATAAAAACTGTCCTATTTCCACTTCCCTGTTCTCTGTTGGTAACTACAGTGCTATTATCCAGTGCTCTGTTGGTAACTACAGTGCTTTTATCACTACATCCACTTCTCCTTAGGAATGATGTTAAAATATACTGAAAGTAACTACAGAAAGCCAGTCTCTGGAAGTGAAACAATGACTCTCATGTGTAGGTAGGACAAGGAGACAAAGAGAGACTTGTGGATGGTCAGACTGAGTTTGCAAATATTTTATCTCTCTGTGCTGTGACAAATGTTCTGGACTGGATTTTCTAGGTTTTTTTCAGGTGATGAGTATGGCAATGGGGATATACAGACAACTTTGGAAAAGAGTGATTTCTGTACTATTAAATGTATTAATTATTTTTTAAAAGAGAAGATAGTTTAGATGTAGATTTTTACCATTTAGTAAGATATATTCAGTAAGATAAATGTCATGGTTCCCTACTGTTTACATCTCTCGTGTAATATGGATTGGTCAGGTCCAATGGCAGCCTTAAGACATAACAGAAGGGTTTTTATTGCTTGTGCTGCAGCCTTTCAAGAATGCTGTGTAACCCCTGGAGGAGGCATCTGCTGAAGAATATCCTGTGACACAAGGGGGCTTCATCATAATGTGCCTGATTCTCCTATCATGCCAGTTTTTCACATTAACATAACGTTGGTAGAGTGAGTCCAATAGATCAGAATCAGGTCCAGCATTTGGGATCAAAGATGATCTTGTAGATGTTAATGAATTATTTCAGTTTGTCTAGTAACACAGGATCTACCTACATGCTTTCTGCCTTTGTCTGCTTTTCTTATCATGTGGGTGGATTTGTCTAGGTTGGGATGGGTTTGTTCACTACACTGAGCTAAGTCTATCAGTCTTGGGTGAGAAACATAATACTGATTGTTTTCCCTCCCTTTTGAAATACATGCAGAAAGAGATGGGCTCGACGGAAGACCTTTACCTCTCCACACGGAAGGTGAAAGAGCTCTCTGTGATTGATGGCCGGAGGGCCCAGAATTGTGTCATTCTCCTTTCCAAGTAAGTGTGCTAAGCCTTAGCTCACAGGATGTGCCATGATCAATGCAGAGGCAAGAGGGGATGCAATTAAACAAGTGGAAGTGTTTCTTTTCCCAACTAGACCTGCTGTTTAATACCTGCAGAGCCTCAGATAAAGCTCTCTTACGGTGTTATAAAAGCACGTCTCTCATACATGTTATTTCACTTAACAAAAATATCCACATGCACACATTTTGTGAGTCAAAACAGCTGAGCATCAGCTTGTACCTGAAGACTCATCACCAGGAAGTGATCACTACTCATTGGCAGATGAAAACAGCTCTCTGGCAGTGCTTGCACTTCACTCTAAGTGACGTGTCCCCCATGTTCTATGTCTGTCATTTGTCTCTGTTCTGTTTCTTTCTAAATATTGCTCTGACCATCTCCCTGGAATACAGCAGAGGTGGTTGTGATGTTCATTTTTGACTTGTGGTGAGAACAGTGGTAAACACAGGCATTCATATTCAAGACCCTGTGATGAGCTCAGCTGGTTAGAGCATGGTGCTAATAACATCAAGGTTGTGGTTTAAATTCCTGTATGGGCCATTTACTAAAGAGTTGGGCTCAGTGATCCTTGTGGGTCTCTTCCAACTCAGAATATTCTCTGAAGAATTAAGTCTTCTATTTGTAAATTAGGTTTTTGAAGCCAAAAGTTGCCTCTGTGTATTCCTGCAATGACTAATGCATTCAAATGCAGTGACATCAGGGCCCTCTATATTTTTTCATGTCTTTCTACCAGCATGAGTACTGCGTTGGAGGTCTGTCACTGTCAGATTTGTGCAGGCACTGATCAAACTGAGAAAGTTGCACTTCCTACCAGAGGAGGGACAGCAAGGGGGGAGCCAGAACCTGGCAAGGCTGGAGACAGAACCTGGCAAAGCTGCGGCAGTACTGAGCAGCAAAACTGTTTCATGAGGCAGTAGAAAATACAGGTTCATATGGGTGTGATGCTTGTCTGCTCTAGCAAGCTAACAGTTAAAAGCAAGGTTGCAGCCAGACCACCAGGGCTGGAGTGAGTTCTTTCCCTTGCTTAGTGAAACCCACGGAGGCTCTCATTATGCTACTAATGTGGCATTAGCCTGCATGTCAGCAGGACCCCCACCATCCAAACCTTCCGTGAGGGAAGGCTTTCATTTCTCTCTCTGCAGCAGTTGCCAACACGTGTCTTTGCTGGTGTTGGCAGCTGACTGAGGCTGGGGCTGAGGAATGAGGAGGCATAAGGGCAACAGGATTTTCATGCTGTTTGAGGGACCTACTAAATTGTGTCTGGGGTTCAGATTAACTCTGTTAGCAGGTGGAACATTTCCTAGAACTGGTAACATTGTGCTGCAGTTGGCTGGGCTGAGGAGGATCCAGGAAAGTGGCCCATGACTTGGTATGGCACTAGATATTTATTTGTAAAAATCTTTTGTCTCCAAAACAAAAGCAATGTAGACAGCAGCAATGCAATGTTTTTTAACATTCACCTCCTCTGCTGTGCAAGTCTGGGCAATCTTACCTGAGAAGAATCCTCTCTATACAGCAAGAGAGAAAGAACTGTTTCTGTGTTCTGTCTTTCCTTTTGCTGCCTTCAGCATCAGGGTCATTTAAGCGTGAACCTTGCACTTGAAGATACATGGCATGTGTTCGCTCCAGGTGTGCCTTGAAGTTAGTGCACTTCAAACTGCTAGTCTGGACTCAAACCAGAGGTGAAAAACTGTGTTTTGTGACTGTCAGCTTCTCCATTAGGAAATACCCTGCTCCTACTGTTAGCAGGTCTAATATGGATGATAGAGATTTGGAGACTGAGGTGTCCCTGTGAAGCCTGCAAGTTTGCACTGTGCCCTGTTAACTTTGCTGCTGTGGTATTGGAAACAACAACTGCCAGGGCTGTCTCACTGGCTTAGATAATTTAATGTTTGCAACGGATAGTGTTACACCCAGAATATCAGAAATATCCTACAGGTTGGCCCAGGACTGGTATTCCTCCCCAAACTTCCCTTTTAAATGCAACCAGAAAAGCAAAAATCTTTGGGAACTAAAAGAGCACCTTAACATTCTTGCCTCTTTTTTTGCTGTTTGTCTTTATATGGTTTTAATATTAAAGACAGGAGTTGGGAGGAATGGCTGCAGACAGTAATTGAAAGGGCTTCATAACCTCTTGGCAGGTTTTTCCATTACCCCACTCCTTCTTCCTTGAGGTTAGACCCTGAATGAGAGACCCTCCCAGCCAAATCATCCCTGCTTGCTCCCATGCACTTGCTGCTGCTGCAGCACGCCTCACACACGTGCACGGGGGTGTGCACTTACATGTGGTGAGAGGGGCTTTAAAACCAGTGACAAACAAAAGGAGTTTGTGCAACCCAGAGCTGCAGCCCCAGATTTCAGGTTGCCTCAGTATCTGCCGACAGCTGTTTCCAATTGACTCTTACTGTGCATATATCCCTGTAGTTTATTCCCCCTTTGTTTACACTAAACTGTCGTGTCCTTTAAAGTAAAATAGCTGCATGGGTTGGGTTTTCTTTCCCTCCCCTACTCAAATGTTTTTGTTTTACTAACACTGTGTTAGAAGGGGTCAGGCAGAGCTCATATTTCATATGGTCCAACAAGCCAAAACCTAGCAAGAATGAGAAATAGATGTCTCTTTCTTTCTTTTGCAGAGAGACTGCAGCATGGCAGGCTGGAAAGAGATGAAAATTTAATTGCTAGTTGATTTTTGCTGGCATTTAACAGATTCATAAACTTTCCTCCCCAGTTTCATCTCTATTTCCATAAAAAAGAAAAATCTTTCAACTACTCAATAGTAGCATCGTTCAGTTTTCCTGCAGAGGAAGGATTAAATTGTGCTTGTTTAATAGAGCCTGATGGATCTAAAACAAAGCTCTGTTCTATAGGCCAGCTTCAAAAGCTTGAAAAAGCATAAGATGAGTTTATCTCGCAGTACTTCCAGTAGGCCATAGTTCAACCAGGACACGGAACCATCTGTTTGTGATGAGTTCAGGCACCCACCAGCTTCAAATTTAGCTTTCTTAATGGTGTTTCAAACATACAGTTATTTGTCACACTGGAAATCTGCTATCTCTCATGAATTTCCTGGTGTCTTCAGTTTCCACTAGGCTGGAGTTTTATTGTCAGACTTGTGTGGTCTGGAAGAGTCATCCCAGATCCCCACGTTTCCCTGCTTTCACCTGGCAGCTGGAAATTTCTCTCACCATTATGGCTTCTCCTTGCCTCCATTATTTAAGTAATGGATAATGTTTTTGCTGCTCTGTTTTTGTAGTGCCATTTCTTTAAATGTTCTTGCAGAACATGCCCAATATATGTATTGTTTACTGTCTTGCTCTGTGAAATGCTCTGGAGAGATTCAGTTCCGTGAGACATCTTGCTTGGAAGAAGGCTGAATGCATACTTATGGAACTTCTTGGTGCACATTATTTTGCATGAATTCCAGCAAAATAATTATGTCAGTGTTCTTCTGACATAATGTGATGTTTTTCCTATTCCTGTGGCCCAGTGAGTCAGCAGCAACATTCTCAAGAGGCTGGAAACAGTAGGAGTGCTAGCAAAATGTCATAAAACCAGTAGTAGCAGAAGGCAGGATCTGACTACACAGATTAAACAGTTTTAAATGTGAATGTGACAATAGACAGGTACTAACAGGCAGCTTTACCAAATGTTTGTGGCTTTGTCAATTCAAACATCAGTAAGGGAGAAGAAAAAAGGCTTGAGCAGAATTTCCAATGAGGATACAAAAGAGATCAAGTAATTTTCTCACATCACTGTACCTCCTCAGTGCTTTTAAACTCTTTCAGTTGAGATATTAAGGGGACAAGTTATTCACCCAATGTCAGTCTCCGTGTTCTGGCTTTGCATTCCCTCAGTCCCTGAGTCCCTTTCTGCCATGTGACAATTCAGTGTTCACCCTTGTTTAGGGTAAATTTGAAGCAGTATGATGTTCTGGTGTATCAAGATCATATTTTGATACAGAAACAGCTGATTGGACTCAGCAGTTCTGTTCCTCAGTGTGCTGTACTGAAAAACACTGGGCAATAACCAGTGTCTGCAGGGTTCCTGGAGAGATGTTCTGGGTTTAAATAAGGGTCCACAATAAACGGCTTTACTTTCTGTGCTGAGTATGATACTCCAAGGCAAACTGAACATGTTAGTCAATGCCATCCTGTCTGAGATCACAGCTAGGAACCAGTAGGTAAGGTTCTGGTGAAAGATGAACCACTGCCTCATCAATATCTCACTGTAATTTGGGGATTCCCAAATTTGGCCCTGCTTTCCTCCTCTTGGCTCAGAAAGACAGTCATCCCTAGATCCTTCTTGGAAGATAACTGAGAGTATTTGAATGCAAAGTTGCTTGGTTACTCATGAGCTTTTGCTGAAGGAGGACAAGAAAAGAAAAGCCTGTTTGTTTCTGCACTTGCCAGAATACTTTCACAGTGAAGTGCTGAAAAGGCACTGGTGGATGTTTTTTTCCCAGCATGTTGATATAATGGTGTAGGATGTACCTGATAAAATGTCCCAGCTGTTGTCCCACAAACATTAGAGCACTGTTGTCTTCTCTGAGGAGATGAGTTGGCAACTAAGGTAAGAGGACGTGGAAAAAATTTTCTTTCTGTCGTCTGGCTGAATGTGCCATTAGACCAGCCTGGCACCTGAGCAGTGATAATGAGTATTTCCAAAACGTAGATATTGAACAGTCTGCAGCCTGGGAGTTGTACAGAGCCTTGGGAGAGCTCAGGAGTTAGAGAGGGCTTATGTCTTAGTCACAAAGTTTGGAAACTAATTACGTAGTAGTCTGTGTGAAATGGCTTGTGGAGATGGAGAATTTTGCAGGCAATAAAAGCTAAGACTTGGGTGAGCTGTACAAACTGGCCATAGGACTAAGCTAAGTATCAATTAATGCCTCTGACTGTCACAGCTACTACTGTTGGCATCTGTTGGAAGCACTGTAGTTCAGTAGGAGGTATAAAATGTCCTTGATACATGATAATCAGTCCTCTTCTGCAAGGTAAAAGGAACAGCGGATCTGTGATCCCTGTGGTACAGGAGCTTAACACAGCTGCAACAAAAGTCCAGTTCTCTGTTAGTGGGAAAGCATGCTTCCTTCTCAAAAGCTAAGAAAGATCCAAGGAACAAGCCCATGAAGTAACTCACTTTTTCCTTGGAGGGGGAGATGGTTAATGAGTGACAAGCATTTTGCTTTGATTCATGGGAGGGAGAAATGCAGGGGGGAGGTTGCTGTGAGTTAAATCAATGGGTATATTTAAGGAGAAAAAATGAGCAAGCACTGGATGTCTGTAAGGGAAGTTGATGTAAAACTGCAACATGTCTCCCAGGCATGTTCCGAGTCAGGCTGCTGGCGTTCTCCAAGAGGACGAAACAATAAACCACTTGATGTCTGCAAGCGAAGCTGGTGTTAAATCAGTCGAGGTGTCCTGGGGAGATTAGTGATGAATTACTCTGCAGAGTCAATAGAGATTATTTATGAAGCCAGAGGGGATAGAGGGAGGCAGGCTAAGTACCATATCAGAAGTTATTTGGTACTTGTTGAGCTTTAACATTGCTTGAAGATGACTCAAGCAGTTGGACTTCCATATGCTGCCACCAGATGTACGGGTGAGGGAAGAAGGAGGGAGTATTCTCGGTAAAGATCCTTTTCCTTCCTCATCTGACCAGTGTCAGGCTCCTGTTGAACAAAACAGGCAGTATCTGTGCTATGAATGAATGTACTGCAGCTGAGGAAAGGGGTACTGTATTTTCTTCTGGTCACATTTACTTCCTGTGTCATGATCCCAGGATACGTGATTTAGAGACATGTAAGGCAGAGGGAATACAGCTTGAATTGTATCCTGTTCCAAATTGAGTTACCTCCAGCAGCTGGACAAAGAGTGCCTGGATCTGCAAAGCTTGTAAGAAAGGCATTGCAGCTTTCCAATAGATACCAAAATGTAATTTCTGTAGTGTAAATTTTTGGGCCATAATTCCACTTTAATTTTGCTGTCTCTCTCATATGAGTTTTAGGCTCTGAGGGATGCCTCTTTTCAGTTTTAAATGGAAAGATTTTACGCATCTGCTTTAAGTTCTTCTTTAATCAGTTCACCTGTTTCTGTTTAAAAGCAGCACATCTGTTTCACATTACTGCTGGCCATCTTTAAGATCTGCTGCATGGCTAGGCATGAGTTTTGAAAATACAAGAATCACTTGATTAGCAATTCTTTGGCCAGTTATTCAGACAGTTTTTAAGTGGGAAGATCTGTGTTTTATGTCATTGTTGCCTTCAAAATGCATCCTGTCCCACAAGAAGAACAAGCCCATTTTGGAAGATTAAGAGTGTTCTGCTGTAAATCCTTCCATCCTAGTAATTAGATTGGTAATAATCTAGGATGCACACCTGCGGGCACCATGACCCTGCTGCAGTCCTGTAAGTGACCAAGTTAAACTGCTTCTCAGCAGGGGACTGGCAAGCTTTCTGCTTTTCTCTACTGTGGGCTAAACCATTCAAACCAGATGTTTTTCTGCTGATGGCTGGCGGGGCACAGAATCATCCAAGAAATCAAAGTGTTTGTATAACTCTCTGTCCTTGGGGCTCTCAATTATTTTTGAACAGAAGATGTTTTCAAGTGTATTTAGTGCTGATGCTTAGGCTTCTGGACAGAACAGCAAGATCACTGGTAGTATATGCAACACCACTGTGTTGATGTACCTCAAACCTGTTTATTTGGTCCTGTTTAGTGAATTCCCAAACACACACAGAGGTACTTGCACTATTTAATGGGTGGTCAGTGAGTAATTGCTCGACTTATTTGCATGGAAAACACATGAAACTCGCTCTTATTCTTTTTAACCTCTGTAAAAGTAGTAACAAAACCCCTCTACCTTGGTGTTAATGGGTTACTTTATTTCATTCCCTCTCACAGACTGTGTGCCTGTGTTACAAGATAAGTCTAATCTGCAGACTCCAGATTCTGGAAGATGCAAAGGTGCTCTCTAAAGGAAAAATGATCAACAAAATGTAGCACTTTAAAAACTGCAGGCACCGAATTGTTTGGGCATGTGTATGTGTGTCTCCTAGGGACCAGGCCCACAGCCACCAGTTTCAGCCCTTATCTGGTCACAGTGTTTGATCAGTCCACGGTCACATAGCCATGAAATTTACAATTCACTATTTAAGCCAAAAGTAAACCTTCCGTTTTCTGATTGAGGCTGTAGAGCTTTATGCAGAACCTCATGTACTGAAGTTTGGCTTTTTGATCCAGAGTCAAACTAATGACCTGAAGTGAAAAGTTTCCAACCTTTTAATTGTAAAACTTTTAATCCTTACATCTCATCTGAGCATGACCCAATTATGAAGCTTTTCTGGAAATTCAGTACTTCATCTTCCTTAGCTGGTATCAGTTTGCCTTCCTTGTGGAAAGACAACATGATGACGAACTTGGAACACAATAAGAGCAGTTAGTTCAGAGATGTAATACTTACAGATTTCAAATGTCTATTGATTCATATTTTAGTTTCCAGCTGTTGGCTATATTGGGCAATATTAAAATATTTTAAGTTTCTTAGATTTAGTAACATTTCCTGTCTGTAAAAATAAAGCTTTTTCTTTTGCTTTCACCTAGTTCCAAAAATATGATTCTATCCAAATGCCAATGCCAATGTGAAATTTCAACATGGAACTTCTTAGCACTGAAGATGAAAACATTTTGCCTCATGCATCAGCCTGTGTCTTATTTATATTTCCATTTTCTCTTTCTGCTGTTAATTAATTATGTTAATTGTAGAAGGTCCGTGGAGACTGTAGACCTCACTCGTCAAATTCTTCTTTTTACACTCTACTGTTTCAGTCCCAAAACTGAGATTTTCTTGTGGATAGCCTTTCCTTTGTGGTTCACTTCAATCTTCCCTACTCTCCCGAAATGACTGAGGGTCATGGGTTGGGGTTGATGGGATACAATTTCTCACTTGTGCATTTCTTTGTTGACATCTACTCTGAGAACCACCAACTTCATTTCAAATATCCATCAAGCAACATCTTGGTAATCAGAAATTCTGACTCCTCCTAATCTGCCCAGGATTTCAAGTGGAGACCTTGAGACTTCTTTCCTTTATTGATTCTGTGTTCAGTTGTAGCTGATGACCCCTACTCATTTCACACAGATGGACAGGAGTAGGTGATATGGAGAGCATAATCTTAGTACCTCAGATGACATTAAGAAGCTCTTGTTTTCAGAGCTTGTTTCACATTGCATATGAAACATGGATCTGCAGATGCTGTCAGTGCCTTTGTCATCTGTCACTGCTGATGGAGTGAATTTACCTAACACAAGCAGTTTTCTTGCAGGAAAACCCGTTCTCAGTAAGGGAGTTTTCAGTCCCATTATTTTTTATTCTGGGAGATGCTTTAATATTCACAAGTCAGGGAGTTACATGAGTAACACCCGTCATAAGTCACGTGGAGATGAAGGGTTTTACTATATCAAAATATCTTAATGAGGGAGGTATCTGGTAAGGGGGAACTTGGAAGCACTTTTGATCTGAGGACCTGTTTGTTATTAATCACCATCTGATTTTTGATGTGTGTTTGATTAGCTGAAGAGGATACAAGTATATTACCCATAAACCCCTTGTCTTTAGAACTGATTTGTTCTTCTTACTGAGTATTCTAGAATAGCAGCTTCAGAGTAGAGCTTGCTGTGGTTGTTTCATGCTTTTCACTGCTCTTTAGAGCAGTGTTTCAGGCTTCCTACTTTCTCAATTGTCAGTCACTTAAACTTTGCACTAATGGTACAATGTTTATACTTTTGAAAGGCTGAAGCTGTCTAATGAAGAAATCAGACAAGCAATCTTGAAGATGGATGAACAAGAAGACCTGGCGAAAGATATGCTTGAGCAGGTAAGAAAGATAAAAGTTGGGTTTAACTTATTTTTGGGTCCTTCACTGCCTTTTCTCAAGTGGATGAATGTACTGGCATTGCTGGTTTGTCTGGAGATCAGAATTAGGCCCTGTCATGTCAGTGGAGCTGCACATGGGAGCATGAGAAAAGTATTTTTCCCAATGTTGTTGGGTATACCTCTGTCATGTAACTATATTTGTGTCAGGTTGATTTCCTAAGTTTTCTCTTCTTGGTGCAAAATTTGCATGATTATGGGTGGTATGAGGTTTCTTTTCATGTCCTCTCTTTTTTCACAATTTTTCCCATCTCTACTTTTTCCTGCTGATCATTTGTTGTTGCTGTTGTTTTCCTTTTCTCTTTTCTTTACTTTTTCTTCATCTCCCTTCTCTGCCTTCAGCTTTTCTATTGGGAAGTGCAAGGAACCAGGCTATGTAGGTCCATGGTTAGAGCCAGGACTAGAAGGGATCTCACAGGAACACTAGAAGGGGAGTCAGGGACTTCCATCCCCAGCACTTGGTTGACTGTATAACTTGTGAGGAAAAAAACCCCACAATTAAAACACCATTGCCAATTTCCATTTATAGAAGGTGAGAGATGATGCTTTGACCAAAGAGAGATGTGATAAAGTTCCTTAGGAGCGTGAAAAACATTATAATTACGAACTGTCTAATAAATGTGATTCCTTCTTTCGATGCAGTCACAGTGTTTAATCATGCACAAAAAGCTTTTCCATTTTGGGAATTTACAGGCTACTTGTCATGTTATCTGAATTACCACAGCTGCTCCAGAAGTCGCTGCAAGCTTCTGATGCTCCACATCTTTGAATATCACATATTTACGGAGTGCAATAAAGTATTAAAAAGCAAAGTGCTTGATATGCCTTGTGAGCAGTTCTTGTGGGTGTGTGCTGAGGCTGTGTGCAGGGCAGTACTTATAACCATACTAAAGCACAACTACCACCAGATATGTAAAAAATCTGTCAAAGTATGAGCTTTTAAGGTCAGCATATGAATAGCAGCCAGTGTCAGACGCATATCCAGTTGCTTGGTTATTGTTTATTGTTCCAGCAGTGTAGGGCATACCCAAGAGAGATAGATGAGGCTTTGTGTGTACTCTACGATAGGCACGATGGGTACTTCACACAGTTTGGGACACATCCTGCTCTTGTTTGCACCAATCTAAACTCCAAGTAGGGCTGTGGGAATCAAGTTCTCTCTGTACTTCCCCTTGGGTAAGTTGCAGTAGCACTTGGCCTTTAGGATTTTGAAATGGGAAATTCCCCATAGAATTAAAAATTAATCTTAATGGGGTCAGTGAAGGATAAAGACAGAACAGCAAGCAAAGGTTTAGAAAAGGTCAGTTTTGTAGACACAGCTGCACTTTTTTGAAGTTATGGTCACACGGCTGAATCAATGTAATGCTTCCCAGTGGTAGCAGAGAAATCTGAGGGCTCTCCCTCTCCACCAGGGTTTGTTTGTGCCCCTCTGTCCCCCTCTCATTTTCCTTGGATCTCACATCTCAGTGTTTGGTTTGTGTCTCTTGCTCTAGCTGCTGAAGTTTGTTCCTGAAAAGAGCGATACTGACCTGTTGGAGGAGCACAAACACGAAATCGAGCGCATGGCCCGGGCGGATCGTTTCCTCTTTGAAATGAGCAGGTCTGTTTGATACATTATGGGAGAGTGCACGCAGGACTTCTTGGAAGCAGCTGTAATTGTTACCGAAAATGGATCATCTGGCACTGGGGGGGAATGTGCAAGACTGTGGGCCAGCATTATACCCTGTGTTTGCCAGAAGTCCATGAATGTTACAAATATTTCCGTTCATGACACAAACTTATTGACAAGAAGCACTCTCTGTGCATAAGGGCCTGTCCCCTGATGACAAGCAGAAATCTGCCTCTTCTGACTAAATTTGTTCACAAAAAGAAATGCAGATCCAAGTATCAGATGTAGTGTAGCCAGGGGTCAGGATTTCCTACAGATCCCTTTTTCTGTTCAGCTATCTCATCGCCTCATCCTCTGACCCTCTTTCTTGTTTCAGCGTTGTTACACCCCTGGTGAGGATTAACATCTTGTTCTGCTAATTGAGGTGTAGCTGGCATCTCCCATGGCTCCCATATTTTGAAAGTAGTGGGAATTCTTCCAGCTCCTTTTCAGTTGAGATCAAAACATGGCTTGAGGTTCACCAATTTCATAACAAGGTTGATTATGTAGTGTTGCATGTTTGAACTATGTCCATAATCCCTTGGCTTCATGGGACTGAACATCCAACCATTGGATTATGTGGGGAGCATACTAGCCCTGGAATTCAAGAGTTCCAGTTCAGTGTTGGCTTTCCTCTGCCCTTCGTGCAGGATTGACCACTACCAGCAGCGGCTGCAAGCGTTATTCTTTAAGAAGAAGTTTCCAGAGAGGCTGGCAGAAGCGAAACCAAAAGTGGAAGGTATGGTTAATAAAGGTTTTGCTAAGAGTTGGGCAGAGGGGCAGGGAAGGTCAAGAGAGGCTTGTCTTCAAAGGAGATGCTGTTATACATGCATGCTATGTTTGTAGAGCCAGTGAGCCCAAGGCATGTCATACCCTAAGAAATTAATTCTATCTGACACTCTTCTTTCACCCATTGACTTAATAAAGTCAGTATCATGATTGTTACGCTGTAAATACGACCTGACAGATATGACAGCGTGTTATCAGGCTGTGCTGAGCTGCCAAAAGCTTTCACGGCCTTTCTGTGCAGGTCACCCTTCCCTTTTCACCCTCAAGTCCTTGCACCTTGCCTCTTCAAAGGGCACCTAGAATAGATACCTCAGGGCAGTGATACTCTGGAAGCAGGGGAGGTGTATGGCTTCTGTACCACATCCATGGGTATTGCAGAGAAGAGGTGAGTGTATTCCACTCTGCATTTTCAGATGAGCTCAAGCCTTCCCTCTGTTCTCACTGGCTGTGCTTTTAGAGTGTGAGGTCCAGGAGAACAGCCTTGGTCCTATGTTCAGAGGAGCTTCCTGCAAGCTAGATGTAGTGCATTTTCCTTCCAGTTGTCCTGATTCCTGGGGTGTGTGGGTGCAGGAAGGACAGTACACAGACAGTGTTGCAGCATTTGTTGTGCAATAGTTAGATGGGTATTTCAAATTATGGGCCCAAGAATGTTAAAAACAGCCACCGTGCAATAACCTGTTCTTCTTTTTTCTCTCTTTCCAAGCCATTCTTCTGGCATCCAAAGAACTCATCCGAAGCCAGCGTTTGAGGCAACTCCTGGAGGTAGTTCTCGCCTTTGGGAATTACATGAACAAGGGCCAAAGGGGAAGTGCTTATGGCTTCAAAGTCTCCAGCCTGAACAAAATTGCGGACACCAAATCCAGCATAGACAGGTAGGGTAAAAGGCCATAAACACATGGGTTACTGTGCTGCTGCACCTCTTGTCATAGTAATAAAAATGGGGTTCTGTTTGGTTTTAGCTCTGTAGACAATTGAAAATAATGTCTTATTTGTCACTTTAGTGCTTTCCACTAAAAATTTCTGCAGCAATTAAGACCAGCTATTAACAAAGCATCCAGGTTCTGCTGTTTGTCTGGATAGTGCACATCTGATGTTGGATTGTGTTTCTGCAACCCTATGCAAAGATGACAAAATGTTGTATTTCACAAATAACCGAAATAAGTTTGGGGAGAAGGAGGATTTCTATGGAATTTGACTTTTATACCAAAGTTTTATGGCCATGGTTTTGCAAAAAAAGAAAACACCAAAAAAATCTGAGCACAATTTTATGTCTCCTGTGAAACATGTCATATGTTTCTGATGCAGGACTGTCATAAACTTTCTCTCTACGTACACCACTAATGAAACCACAAGGCATAGCTCAGAGAGACTGATCCTGGTTGTATCTAAGGCAGATAAGGAAGACAGCTGGTTTGGGAATGTGGAGCTTACTGTTTATTGACATGGACTGCAGGTCTTAGAGTGTCACCCTATGTTTTGCCCCATACCCCCATACTGGTTCTGGAAATGAATCCACCTGAGACTGAGCAGAGAATATGACTTTTGGACTCCAGCAGCTCTAAGGTTTTCCTTGGAGATGGTTCTTACTAACTTGCACCTTCCTTGAATTTTAAGACCTGCTGAGACTATAGTTGTGGTGAAATGACTTCAGGATGTGACAGAATGAATGATGGCAGTAAAAAATCTTAGGAAATTCATCCCTACCTAATAGAGTTTGAACTAACAGAGTACTGTTTTGACTACCAAAATGTCCTTTCTGTATTCCAAGGCTAACACTTGTATAGCTAATGTTGAACTTTTTTTTGCCTTACTGTAGCTTGGCTTGATTTTTCCATACATTAAATATCCTGTGCAGATTGTGTTCTCTCACCAGTTCCCAGCTCCCAGGCTCCAGTCTGTGTGAAGCAGTGGCCATCTTCTATCTTCCCTGTCAGTTAACCCCATAATACCCACCTAAACTAGCTGTTATGGCTGTCTGTTCTCTTTACGTGCAGAATTCCTTGTTTACAAATTTCCGTAAAGCTTCTCCTGCATCCCTCATCTGTCTCAATTCTACCTGCTCCTACTTGGGCTGCAGTTGGTTTTGTGCTAGTGAGCCTGACCACTACTCATAAGCTGTTTCATTACTGCAGTAGTTTTCTTTGCAGCTTCTCCCATCTCCAGGAACCTTTTTCTCTTCTTAGTTAACTCTCAGGGTTTTTTTCCCACATTGCCTCTGAGGGCAGCTTGCTTCTCCCTTACAAGTTAAAGTCCCTTTAGTACTAGGAGTTGTTTATTCTCTGAAGTATCTGGTGACAAATATTCTATTGTGTTATGCAATTTTCTTTCCTATTACACCATCTACACAGATGGATGGAAGCACGCTAGTGTTTCCAGAATAAATTAAGATACAGTATATTGCTTGAGGTTTTAGGAAGGACGGTTCATAAAGGGCTAATTCATTTTAGTCACCTATACTTTTCTTAAGGTGGTAGAGCTGCTAACTGCTGATACATTGTTTATTTTGTTCAATCAAGCACATTTCCTGAATATTTTTCACTCATTTGTCACAGTCCTTTCACCATCCTTTCCTTCTCATGAGCACCATCCTTCCCATTTCTAACTTCTGTTTTTATTTTGTTTTCTTTAGGAACATTACACTCTTGCACTACTTAATTATGATCTTCGAAAAAAATTATCCAGATATCCTAGACATCCAGTCTGAGTTGCAGCATCTTCCAGAAGCAGCAAAAGTCAAGTAAGTCCAGTGCTATTACTTCTCAGAGCTGAAGTTCCCGGCGATTTTTGTTAACTTAATTATCATAATTTTTTTCATTTCTATCTTCCAAACCCATGGCCAGATTTACAGTTGTAATACCTTTGTTGTAGATAACTAAATTGATAGCTTTACTCAGACATGCCTATATCTACTTTATTTCTGAATCAGACATTGTAACTAGGCTGGCTGTTGTTTGTAATTCACTCGCCATATTCTATGGTTGTTCATCTAAGTGTGCTGTTTTTTTCTGGGTAATTGCATGTTTGCTTCTAAGATAGGGTCAGTTAGGCACAGAGGCTACAGTAAATCTTTTTCAAGAAGATTGTTCAAACTTTTGCACAAATCAGTCTTGCACAGAAACGTGGAAAGCATCATACTTTCTGCAAAAATTTCAGTGGTCCATTTCTGGAAATATTCATGAAAAATGAACACAGAAACCATCCCCAAAATACTAACATTTTTTTTCTTTCCAAACCACTGCTCAAAAAATATTATGCATATTATTTACCCAGACATGATTCTTTGTGTGAAGGAACTAGTCCAACTAATGAAAGAGAAGTGAAAAATAAATGTATTTTAACACTTAAAAGGCATTTATTAAAGCTTTAGTGATGGTTTTGAGATGTAAGCCACTACTCCCCAAATATTTGGAGGGGATGCCTGCTGACTCACAAATAGGTATTCACTAGCTATTTGAAAATTAAATACTTATTTTGCTCACAAGTCCTAGAAAAAAAGAAACCCCTGTTTGTATACGAGGAGCAGAAACTCAGTGTAACATGTGTGTCTAGGGAATCATGTATGAACATTCACAGTACGTTTCTGTGCTCAGTTACAGTGTAAGCTGGCCCGGACTACCATATGGTAGAAGTGCAGATGGAAAAAACAATGTTTGGACTGTGAGGGAGGAAAAAATCACACGTAAATGTACTGCTAATGGGATTTAGTAGTTATATGGTGTAAGAATGATATGTAGAGATAATCTGAGACTCCAGCGATGTGTGTGCTAAAGCTGTGCTCCTTGCTTTCGTGTCAGCTGATCGCTGCAAGCTGGCCCTTTGGCACACACTCCTTGCTGAAGGGTCAGGCTTGGCTCACAGGGCAGATGTTCTGAGGGCAGCCCCCCTTTTCTTCCCAGGAAAATCCCAGTCTTCAGTGTGACCACAGGCAAGCAGGGTCTGCCTCATCCTACATCTCATACAAAAAGTAGCACAGAGCATTGACAGATCCCCTTCCCCTCGTTTCGAGTCATCTGGTGTGGCTGGTGCCAGAGGCCGGATACCAGACTTGATGGGCCAGTGGTCTGTGCTGCTGCACAGTTCCTGTACCCCTGTGTAACACTGCTCTTTTTGTTTTATCTGCTCTGCGTCTGTCTCCTGTGCAGCCTGGTAGAGCTGGAGAAGGAAGTCAACAACATAAAGACTGGATTGAAAGCTGTTGAAACTGTGAGTATCTGAAGGTTTCCAAAGTGCCATACTTAAAATATCTCTCTCAGAATCAGGGGCACTATATATTTTATGATAAGATAAAGTGGGCTTTCTTTTTTCGTTCCTTTCCATTCCGTTCCAGAATGCATTAACCAAGAAAAAACAAATAAAAGCTTCTCATGTGGAGCTCCTGCTGATGATCTTAGCAGAGTTAAGGCTAATGAAAAGCTTGTTTGATCTCAACCTGGAAAGCTAAAGGACAGTTTGAGAAATGGCATGGACTGAAAGAAGAAATACAATTCTTACTCTTTCTTACTGAGGGATGGATGGCTGCTGAGCAAGTGTTTCACATGGCTCTTGGAGTAGTAGTAAGCAGGTAGTGCTCTGTTATATGCAACCCTAACCTCTATCCTAACTCCCTGGGAAGGATAGAAACTAGTTAAAGATGAGGCAGCTGAGCTGGCAAGCAAAGCAACAATGGTGGGGTTTTTCCTGCTGCTAATGAAAGCCAGTTGTTGGGAATTGCATTGGGTGGTTTCTGTGCAAGGATTACCTGTTTGCAAGCAACTAACACAGCACCCTCCAGTCCTCAGTCACCATGAGGCAGACAGTGATGAGTTCATTTTTCTTTCACGTGACCTGAATTTTCTTTTGCCTCTGGGAGTAGAGGAAGGGATCTTTGTCCTGCTAGCAGCCCCCAGGCTGTCTGGCTGTTGCCAGCAGTTCATCATGTAATTAACCAGTGATGCTCCTGTAAAAAAAAAAAAAAAAACAAAACCTTCCCAACCTTATTTCTGGATTGTTGGGGTAAGGGAGAATGCAGCAATGAGAAAAAATACTGCTCCATACATGGAGTATAGTGTTTGGGAATTAAAAGCACCTGTAAAGGGAAGGCTGACATGGAGTTCTGAACATGAAGAGAGGCCCGGTTTTTGGCTGGGACAGACAATTCCCCCCCTTTGAAATGTGAGTAGCTAATACTGTTTTGGTTTCTTTCATCAGATTATTTGTCCTTTTGCCTTTATAGCTGATTTTTCTTCTCTTTTCTGTGCATGGGTTCCATGGGCAACCCCTCATTCCCATACAGTCACCATCTTCCTGCCTCAGTCTTCTCCCTGCCATGGTATTTTACTTCTGAGGCTGCCAGCACCTCCCAGTCTGCTTGCTCAGTTCGTGGTTTTCTGCCGTGTAAAAAGCAGCACTATAGCAACAATAGAAGATCACTGTCAGGTGGAAGGGGGAGGAGGGGAAGGTGTGATTCTTGATTCTATTCCAGTGTGTTCTCACCACAACCTTGGCTCCAGTGACTGGTGTTTCTTCAAGGCCCCTTAAGAATAGAAAGCTAAAAATAGTTTCACAGTCAGATGTTCTTAAAGGTACTATGAACCATTTGCCTTCCTGGACTTGCAGCTCACTTCTTTGTAAAAATGAGATACTTTCATTTTCAAGACATTCATGCAGCTGTTGCCTTTGTGTAGGATGCTCCCAGAAGGACAGATAAGTAGTGGAAGGAAATTCTGTCAGCAGAGCCCTTCTCTCACACAGCAAGGAGATCATAACCACCGCTTGAGAAATGACTACCATGGCTGAATCATTTCATCCCTCTAGAGAACCAGCAGCCCAGCCCACCAGGGCCAGTTCCGACCTCTGTTGTGCTACTATGATTAGTAGAGACCATTTCTAGAAGATACAGAGGAATTTGTTACTCTGTGGTGTCGCTCTCTGGCTGATTACATAGTTGTACTGGTTACTTGTGTGGGTTTTAAGTTTATTTGCATTTTGGGATAATTATTCTGCAGGGAAGAGCTGAATTTGAAATTGAAAAGCAGACCACCTAATCTTAATTTTACTTTGAAAAACACTGCTCTCCAGTAACAGTCCCAAATGCCATAGCTTTCAACAGTGAGTAAGATGACAAAATTGTTACACTCACCTGCCAGGGAAAGGGGAACGGAGAGAGTGGAGCAACTTTCAGCTAAAATAAGCTTAAAAATTAGAGTGGAAGACAGTGGCTGAAAAAAATATGCATAATTCTTAGAAGCATGTGAAGTGACATTTCTTTTATTTGTAAGGTCCTTTTCAAAGTGATTATAACATAAAAACAATTCACTGCAAAGTGATGTTCTGAGCAGTGCTCCCAGGACTGTCCCTTGTGATGTGTTAGGAAAACCAGCGGAGAAGAGGGTGTAATAGAGCAGGGGAAGTAGCACTTCTTTAATGTGGGCTTTCTCTGGCCACCTCTTCATTGCTTTTCCTGCCCCTTTTCTGCTTTGTGGTCTTTCCTTGTGGTGGTTATATTCTCTTTCCAACTCACAGCAGACCAAAAGATATATCATGTTGGATTTTAGATTTTTTGTGGCCGAAGTAATTCTTGGCATTCAGCACTGTGCGGAGCAAATCCCAAGATGTTTCTCAGCATAGATGCTTATAAACCTACCCATAGATGTTTATAAACCTACCCATTTGGCTCTGTGAACTACTATTTTGACAACCAGTAACAGAGAGCACCCAAAATGCATGGAGCTAGAGTTGCAGCCAGCACAAAGATATTTTTTTCCAAAGGGAACAGAGGGTCAGATCATAACTTGACCTGCTGCTTCATGCTGCTTTCCCTACAGAGAAAATCAGGCTTTATCATTCCCACTGATTATTCAGCTGAGAATAAAGATGAGGCCCAGATTACAGTTTCATTGTCCCCATGAGACCGTCAACAGCACACAAGCCAAGCACAGGCATGGGAGATTTCCAGTCCCACTATAAATTAGTCGGTTTGAGGAGCTCTGTAGCTCTCTCAGTGTTTCAAGCATGGTGATTAAAGTAAGGGAAGAGATAGCTATGGGTAATCTTGGCTTAGAACTAAAAAACTTGAGCCAGAAGGAAAGAATCTTAAAATCAGGGTTTTTTTCTTTTTGTAGGTAGCAGACACATAGATCTTTGTTTCCTATGGTTTTATGTATTCTTTTTTCTTTTACCATAACTCTTCTTAACACAATAGCCTCAGTTTATAACTCTGTCACTTTTATGACATCCAAGCTAATGCTTAGCAGGGTGCTAACAAATGTTACACCTGGCATCTGACTGGCATCAGTAGGAGAACCAATTTTGATGTCTTTTTGCTGTTCACTTGGTGCTTTTCAGAGAAATAAAGAGGAGATCTAGAGCACATTTCCCCAAGTATACAGCATTTTAATTTACAGTGGGAAGAGAGGATGGAGCGGAACTCACAATTAAAAATCCTAAAGTCACTTGCTACACAAAGCTCTTCATCATTTGTCATTTTGCATAGGGAAAAAAATGCAGCACTTCATGTAGTTGATGCTTAAATTATAAAGTTGCTTTAGAAACTTAGCATGTTGATGGCTTTCTTGGGAGTGGTTGTTGTTTGAGGATAAGTGAAACTGTAACCAGGACCTTCCTTCATCCTTCCTTGACCTCACTTCTCTCACCTAAAAACTTCTGACTTAGTGAGAAAGTGGTTTCTAAGTTAGAGGTCTGGATGAATGTGGGAGCAGAGCATGCTCTGCAGCGAGTGAAACAGATGGACTTTCCTGCTCCCTTCCTCATCATGGAGAAATCTTTGACACTTGCTTGTCTCTATCTCCTACTTCTCTTTCAGGAACTGGATTATCAGAAGAGACGCATGAGAGAATCAGGGGACAGGTTTGTTCCTGTCATGAGCGATTTCATCACCGTGGCCAGTTTCAGCTTCTCAGAGTTAGAAGACCTTCTCAACGAGGCTAAAGACAAGGTAAGAATTCCTTTTGAAGTGTTCAGAGTTTCACCAGCTCAGTCAAAAGTCTGAATTAAAATGGAAACAGTGATTTAAGGTGCTGGGACTGCAGTGAAAACTTAATAGACACTGAAAATTGTTTAGGCTGATGTTTCTTATTTTTTCTAATGTGGTCCATATCCATTTAGAACATATTTTATGATTAAAGGAAGGATCAATGCTCTCACCCACTTCTTTCTAATCTTCCTCAATATTATTCTTGTGTGGCTTAGAATTGCAATGGCAGTATCCATTACAGGATACCACACCTTGCCACAGTGTGGAAGGGAATGCCTTTTAAGCCATTGCTGAAAAAGGGGTCCTTTGTTAGTGATGGTGACTTCATATCTTTTTACCTTCTGCTTCTGACTGTGTTCCGCTCTGCTGATTCAGCTGGGAATATCTGTGCTTTGTCTCTTTCCTTTAAAAAGGTACCTCTGGGTAGTTTGGTGTCCTGGTTTTGGTTTCAGCTGGGATAGAGTTAATTTTCCTCTCAGTGGCTGGTGCAGCGCTACACCAGCTATGCTTGATCTTTTCCACTTCTCTGTTACTGGGTGTATTTCAGTACAAAGATAGAAATCCCAAACGTGTGGTTTGTCTGAAGTTCTTGGATTCCTCTTACACACCCAGAACCATGTGCATGTTATTCTTCAGGTGCTGCTGGAATCATTTTGTCTTTTCACTGCCTACATCTCCATTACCAGATTGGTATACCTAAGGAGGTGCTTGTTCTTTGCTGATGGCTGGAGTCTGGCACTAATCCCTCTGTGTCTCAGCTGAATGAGGAAGAATTTATATGAAAAGATCCTAAGCATATGAAAATGTTTAGAGAAGAGCAAGTTTTAAAGTAAATGATATGTAATGGCAAATCTGCCCTTGTTGGCTGGCATGTTAAAAGTGCTTGGCTGTATGAAGCAAATGTGTTATTTCTTTTGGATAGACTTGTTTCCACTCTGGTGTCAGTCCTTTTAGTGTTAAAGGACCTATTGCATTACTAATGAAAGCTGTGCTGTTGGATCAGTAGGCCTTAGATTTTGAAAATATAGGCTGAGGATCTAGACAGTAAGACTTCTCACTCATCCAGTTCCTCTGCAGTAGTGTTGTTCTGTGATTCAGAAACACTTCCTTGCTGTGGAGATAAACTTGGTAATAGTGACTCACAGCTGCAATCACAGGAGCCACTGGCTCTCAGCGAGGGCTGCCCTGGCAAACACCAGTGAGGCAAGAGCTATTGCAACACTCAGAAGGCAAAGCTGGGCGGTCCAACACCACTAAGGCTGTAAAAAAACTCTGGGGAGAATACCATGACTAATTTTTTCACAGAATCATAGAATGGTTTGAATTGGAAGGGGCTTTAAAGATCATCTAGTTCCGAACTCCTCCCCCCAGCCATGGGCAGGGACACCTCCCACTAGACTGGGTTGCTCAGAGCCCCCTCCAGCCTGGCCCTGAACACTTGCGTTTTTCATTGCTGTCATGTTGCTTGAGAGGATTCAAATTACTTCCAGTATAATAATGTTCACACCATACTGGCTTTCTAAGACCAAAAACTATTTTACATTCTGTGACCCCACTAAATTTACTGAGGAAAAACTTGGTTTTCTATGGTTTGGGGGCTTCTGTATTATGACTGGGTAAATTTTTCAACTTCATTATAGTTAGGCACCCATTTCTGGAAGGATATTCTCTCTGTCCATGGCTTAGACTGCACACTTTTGGTTTGGTGTTAAAGATTGTGGTACTCCTTTCTTTTTGCCACACCAGGACAAAAACCCAATGCAGATTCTTTGTAAGTTCAGTTGAGGTTTAAAAACCAGCAAGTGGTACATGTCCAGTGCAGCAATGCAACTTTTCTTGATCAGGCACTTGCAGGAAAAATGCCATTCTTTTGCTTTAAAAATAACCAGAGAAACTCCCTGCAGACGGACCAGTATGTCTGGAAGTTGTTGCACACTTTTTTAGACATAGCCAACATAAAGCACTCAACATAAAGAGATGTTTTATTTTAATGACTATAACATGCTTAGGAAGCGTTACTCTACCTTCTCCTCACACACCCTTGCTATGTTTGAACACACACCATTCCAACCTTTGCTCAACCTATGGCTTTAAAGGGTTCTTCCACTGGCAAAAAGCTGCTTTTGGACTCCTGTAAGGGAACTGTCTGTCCTTACCAGTGTTGAGCTATTTCTCATGTTTGCTTCATATTATTTTGGCCCTCTCTTCTTCCTCTTTTTCCTCTTTATTTTCTTAAAAAAGAAAAAAAAGGAAAAAGAAAGCTGGAAATTTTCAACAAACCAGATGTGCTTTGCAAAGCTTATAACATCTTCCAACCTCAATGGGCTCTCTGTGCTTGTTGAATCACAAGCTTTTTTCTTACCATGGAAACCTAATGGAACTAGCCAATTAAAGGAAGAGAGGGACCAAGACATCTGATTACTCCTTTTTTTTTTTTTTCAATTTCTCAAAGCAAAGCAAATTGAGCAAAAAAGGTAGTGGGGCAGGGAGAACTTTGAAAAATATCTGAATAAGCCTAGGAAGAGCTGGCCTGACTCACAGATTTATTAATAATAATGAAGCCCTAGTTTTAACAGCTGGAGTTGGATATGCTAAATATAGAGGTGGCTAATTGATTACCATGAGTTAATCAGAGCCAGGTTTCCTCAGCTGGGATTTAAAACAATATAACTTATCTTTTAAAACTGGGAAAGTTTTTATATTTTTTTTCAACTTTTTCAGTATTAGCAAAAGTAATTTATTTAGTTATGGAAACAATCCATTACCAAGGTGTGGTGCTGACCTTCTCAGCAGACAATATTTTTCACAATCCCATGCAGTATCTTTTTTGTCTTTTTGCTAAAACACAACCATTTGAAGTCAGTGGGCATGGGGAGGCAGTGATATTTTAAATTTAAAGGGCCAGGTTGCCAGATGCAGGCATCCGTGTTTGCAGAGGAAGCCTTGTAACTGTACTTATCTTCATGCAGTAAACAGATGGCTTGGTTAAGAACTGATTGAAAACTTAGACCAACTCTCTAAACAGGCTTTCTAGCACAGCTGGTTCTTGTTCTTCTTGTGTTTTTCTCACTTTCAATACCACTTTATAAGGGAGTATATAGATTAGATCAAGGGATAATGTTTTCTGCCATTTCCCATAAACTGGAAGGTGGAGGCAGGAGAAAGTGAAACTTTGCCCTGGAATCCTTCATCAGTTTTTATGTGTTTGAACAGATGAAAAATTGATTTTTTTTTTTTTTTTACATAAGAAAGAAGAGGTTGAATTTTATTCATTAAATTTTTTCTCTATGTTTTCTGTGGGGAAGCAATGAAAATGCCCAATCGGAGGAGAGTAACCTCCCATGGTATGAATTTTTTTTTCTCTCGAAAAAGGTGACATTTGCCCTGTATGAAGCTTTACTGTGTACTAAATATTGACAGTTGTGAACTTAGATCACTAGACTTCCTCAGAACTGCTCTGCTTTGTGCTTGGTTTACAGCCAACCTGTTTTTAAGACACTTTGGATCTTGTTAGGAGTACAAAGTCTGCTTGGTCAGATATTGCTGTTCCTTTGCTGAATGTCAAAGTTAAGCCTCTCTACAGAGACACTGTGGAGACTGCTGCCTAGGCAAGGTCATAGAAAAAGTGTCCATTCCCAGTCTTTCTGATGGCAGTTCCTCTCAGGCAAGGTATTTCTCATGATGGAGAAAGGAGTTCAGAATCTGCACATACGTTTAATAAGCTTAGCACCTAAAGTAGCTGTTTTGAAGAACAGCAAGGCAGTGAAAGCCTGCTGAGTGAAATCCATTTAAGAAAATAGTCATTAATGGCAGAATGTTATGAAGCACAAAGAAATGCTGTAGTCCAAGTGTCAGGTACAGGCTGTGCACTTCAGTTGTGCATTTTGGGGACTGGTGTTTTCTGTCAGCCACTGGGGGAAATGAATAGGGAATGTATCAGGACAGAGACTGAGGAAGTCAAGATGAGGTATTCTACATGAGGCACCACCAGCCATTTGGTAAATAAATCACACAGACGTTGTACAGTAACTTAGAACTTCAGATGCTGCAGTGCAGGTTGGCATCTAACATATGAGAAATGTTTAGAGCACCTGTAACTCGATTTTGGGGCTGCCAGCGTCACTATTAGATTCCTGGGAGAATCCTTTAAGAGTATTTAGGCACAAGAAGAGCTGGGCCCAGCCCTGCCTGAAATTGGCAGGGCTCTTTCCATTAACTGATCTGAATTTGTCCCATAAAGAGGAAAGACATTTATTTGACCTGCCTCAGTACTGAATTGGTGTCTTCATAAGAACAAACTCAAGATTACTTGTCTGGGGAATACAGTTCATGTTCCATGGCTACATGGTATAATTCATTTGTGTATTGGCTCCTCTCGCAACAGCAGACAGCACAGACAGCAGGAAATTTTTATCATGGCTGTTTTTCCTTCTCCTCATAGAGCCCCATTCCTGCCGTTTCCAGCGGTCTTCTGCCACTGTTTAACATTTCACTGGCAAGCACAGCAGAGTTTGTGTGTGCTGCTGTCCCGCTTTCCCTCTCCTTGCTGAAATGGCTTTTTAAAATAAACAACTGTCTAAACGATTTGCTTTGGCAAGAGGATAAATTCAGTGGAAAGTTTGGCAGAGGAAGCAGAACTGGCACTGAGCTCGTGGACCTGTTATATCATGGAGCTTGGGGGCCCTTATGGTGTGGAAATGAATTTTTTAATGAAAAAAAGATATACCATTCTGTGTTACAGTGGAAAACCTGCTGAAACACAGTTTTCCATTTTGCTTTTGCCCATGTCATCTGTCCCCAAATGACTTCAGGAATAAGCAAGTTTCAGCCCTTGTTCCACAATATTACAGCACATCACAAAATTCTGGGAAGCATTTTGCGTGCATGAGGACTTAGCTACAGATTTCACAGCTGTGCCCAAGAGCTGGTGTTGCTTGGCAGATCTGCCCGTGGAACAGTCAAGCGATTTGTGCAGGGTGACACAAGTCCTGTGACAGAGAGCAGAAGAGAGGGCTGGAATCCAGAGCACCTTGGTCTGTGCCCACTACCTCTTAATGCCCTGAGTGAGGCAGGCTGTGTGATTTTAGCCACTGTGGGCAGGTAGAAGCCTGGGCTTCGTAACAGCACTGGGGAGGCTGTCTGCAGCAGCTCACTGCCCCTCATCCCAGCACCGATGCTTTGGAAAGCACATGTGGTCGCAGAACCAGAATTACAGGGAAGTGGAAGAAGTAATAAAACCAGAGGGGTCTGCTGCAGTTTAAACAGTGAAAAGACAGCATGTCTCTCTTTACAATAGTGCATTACATTGATGCAGTGCCCTACAGATGTGAACAACTGATTTTTTTGCCATTTGCTGTATCAGATTAGTGAGGCGACACTTTCTGTTCTGTAACAAATGGAGAATACAAGGCTCAGAAAGGAAGCATGAGTTCCCAAGCCACATCATGGGCAGAGCTGGCAGCAGAAGCTGGATCTCCTGACTTGCCTTCCTCTGCTCAGTCAGCTTTTTTTCTAGGGGAGGTAGAGAAAAAGAAGAATGTTTATTTCAGCGAACTCCAGATTTTTCCTTTTGTAGTTATTTTAGGTCATCCAGCTCACAGATTTTTTGCTTTTCGTCTTTCACTGCTTTACAGTAAGTGATTGTGACCTCCTGAGCCCTGTGTTACAGGGCACCAAAGACAGGCTGTTCTCAGCCTCCTTGCTGCTGCTTAGAGACCACAAAACCTTAGACTCATGAGTATCTCTGGAAGTTTCCCAGGCTGCTGGGTCTTTCCAGCACAGCAACACTGTTCCTTCTCTGAGTGGCAGTGGGGAGGCAGTGGCAAAAGCCCCTCTTGCCAGTGTGACACAAACTAGCTGGTGCTAGCTGGTGACAGGCCTTGTGCAGAACATTTGCAGACAACACCACCCTCTAAAGGAGACTTCCATGTATGTAGGATCCAAGAGCTCCAGGCAAGGAACCCCCCTGCCTTTTCAACCTCCAGCTTCCTTAAGTGGCTAGGAAACGCCTGTGGACATTCATGGAGTCAAGCAGCTCATTTCTGTGTGCCCCCTCACTCACCTTTGCTGAGCACAGGAGGGACACGGGGTGGAGGAAGTGCATCGCAAGGTGCAAAAACCATCTCCTGTGGGCTGCCCATCCACTTCAGGCTTCGCAGTGGTTGGACAAGCCTTCCGTCTAGCTCTAGTCGTTGCTCTTAATTTGTGCCTTACTTTCAATTTTCACAGGAGTTAACAAAAAATTAAGTGGGAAGAGATTCCAGGTAGCACATCCCCTGTGAGCAATGAGCTTCAGGTGCTCTGAGTGTTCAAGCAGTGGTGGCAATGCCTGTGCTGAAGTCTTTCTCCGGCACTCCCCTGCCTCCCTGGCTGATTGTCACACTGGAGCAAGCAAGACAAGAAAATAGAGCATATGAAGATGCTTTATCTCCCCCTGTGGTATTTACAGCCTGTATTCTCTCTGCCAAAGAGCTGGTGCTGGCTCAGTGTGGGTTACTGTATACTGCCGCACTTCCCTAATATTCAAGGAGCCTCTGTGTACCTTACATACAGATAAAATTACAGAGAGGGGTGGGGAGAGGGTGCTGGTGTGTATACTTGTGTGTATGTCTTGCGGCTGCAGAGAAAAGGAGTTAAACAGAGAAGTTATCTGTTGCTGTTTCTATGTAGCATTTCCTTCAACTCCTGCCATGTTTGGTAGCTCAAAGCAAGTTGCATTTCTTCCAACACTTTTTTCTAAGATTCTTTGGGTTTCTTTGTTTGTTTCTGGCTGAGAACACAGCCTTTTTAAAGAGAAAAAGAATCTATTGCTTCAAACTGCTTTGTGGGCCTGGCAGGGATAGCAGAGAAGGGGAAATGCTGAATCTCTCAGGCTGTGCCAGAAGGAAGTTGCTTTCCTTGGAGATTTCTTCCCCCTGCAGTTGACTGGGAGACATTGTTTATGCTTTACCTGGTACAAGGCCAGAGGGGTTTATAAGACCTGCTTCCAAACTCATTTTGTGCTGGGATCAGAGCCTGAACTGTTCTTATTGTCTTTTCCATTCTGCAAGAGCACCCACATAAGGAAGGAAAGGGAGACTGGGCTGTGTTAGTATGAGCTGAATGAATACATGCATGAGAGAGCTTGAAGACAGTCCATAGCCTGGTTTGGTGAACGTTGAGGTCTGTAAGGATGCTCTGCTGCTCTGTGCTTGTGTGCTAAAGTGCAAGCAGGGAATGCTAGGGAAGCTGTGCATCAGGGCACAGGTACTGTCAGGAGTGTGTTTCTGGGGCTGCCTGTTGCAGCACAGAGGTGTGTGAGTGAGGGCCGCTGGCAATGGATGCATCCTGACGCAGCACTTACTGCACGTGTTGCTGTTGACAGACTATGTGTGCTTGCATTTGAGTGCATTTTGGTGAGCAATGAGACATGCTTGGGAGTGTGAGAGTGCAAAGGAGGGAGTACAACTACTGCAGCACTGATGTCCAAGAGCCAGGGGTTGCTGTGAATTTACCATAGCCCCATCAGGACTGCCCTGTGACTGAAGTCCTGCCAGTTGGCTGCCTCCATATGTGTCCTGCAGCCTCAACATTTGCCTTTTAAAATAAAAACCACTTGTGATGTATTCACTCTCTTTTAAGTCTGCCCGGGAGCCCTGGCTGCTTTCCTTGCCCCTCTCTCATGCCTTGTCTGTCTATAGTCTCCTCTCTCCCGGGCAACACCCAGACTCAGAGGACTCCAGAGAGATGGATGACATGGCAAAAGGTTTCTGACAGGACAGACTGTAGCTTTATTGCAAAAAACTTTTACCTCCAGGCATTTTAAAAGTGGATTTGAAGGGAAGATGGAAGGGGAAAATATGGACTAAAGCTACTTGTTTCCCCAGCTAGCTCACTGTCTTCCATGCCCTGGCTGTCCTGCAGCTGCAGCTGAGATGTGGCCGCAGTGTCATCCTCTGAAATTACTCTATTGCCCTCAGGAACTAAACATGGATTTTTGTATGAGTGGACGTTTAGTACTCTCCAGCACTATTTCTGCGTGTTGCCCAAAGGATATCCAGGAAAGCAGACTCTTCAGGGATAGAGGCACCTGCCTTAAGGAGAAGCACTTCTGTTGCTGGGGGTAGTTTCTGCTCTTGCTGCAGGAATGCTCAGAGGGTGTTGTATTACATGGTGTGGTTACTCATAAGCTATCCTTGTTGTCTTCACCAAACTGCCTGCCTAATTATGGCTCTTGTGTTTTCTGCCCCCTTGACAGTATGCCAAGGCACTGAAGCATTTTGGAGAGACCGAGGGCAAGATGCAGCCAGATGAATTTTTTGGCATCTTCGACACTTTCTTACAGTCATTTGCAGAGGCCAAGCAAGATCTGGAGAATATGAGGAAGAAAAAGGAAGAGGAGGAGCGCAGGGCACGCATGGAGGCCATGGTGAGGATCTGGGCACAGGAAAATGTTTCCTTCCCTCACCTTTTCATGTCTTGAGAGAAATTCCAGTGATCATGTCCTGTCACTGTTTTATGTTCTTCTCCCTGACACCTCTCTTTGGCATCATTCTCTTTCCAAATGATGCCATTTTTCCTGCTGTCTTGTCATCTCTCAAGGATGTACTATTTGGCTCCCAAATTACCCTCTTTTGGATTCAGATACCAAATCTAGCCCAGGCATTTTTTCCCTGGCACTTTGCAGGGTGGGGTTGGCACCATCCCATGCCGGACTACCCTGCTTTTAGGCTGCAAGCAAACAAGCCAGATTTCCCTCAGTCCTGCCAAGCTGGTCAGCTTCCAGTCAGACTCCATCATCATCTGCTGCATGCCTGTCATCTGGCAGCGCACAGTGACACAGCAAATGCCCTGGCACCTGCTGCAGCCCACAGCGGCAGTATTTCTCTCTGGCCAGTCTTAATGCCTGGATTACTGGGGCCATGTCTGGCCTTGACGTGGCAGGAGAGCTTTCTGTGGATTTTGCTGCTGAGAGACAGAAATGTGTCCCGAGGGGTTCATGTGAACCAGCCTCCCCCTGTAACCTCCGCCTCTGTGCTGCCTGAGAAGCCAGCAGTCCCCTGCCTCCTTCCCCCCTGCTGCTGCCATGGCCCCAGGCCGCGCTGCGGGGAGTTGCTGATTTTAATGTTTGCTGAGCCGAAAGCACTGGTTTGTGCCTTTCAGAAGAGGAGAGAGGTAAAACACCAGGATGCCAGCAGCCTTACTGTTAGACACAGGGATAAAATGCCAGGACACAGGCTCAAGTTTCCTCTCAGCCAGCCTGGAAAGTTAAAAGGAGCCCACTATAGGATGGTTTCATAGGCCTAATATGCCATGAGGGAGGCTTTATGGAAAGAGTCTTCCTTCTAGCATTTGCAGAGTGAGTGACCTGCTTCCTGATAGCCACCACCATCCCCTGCCAGTTCTACTAATTCTGGAGCTGAGCAGTAGAAAGAGATAGCCGAGCTCCTTGGAGCTACTTTAAGGAGGCCAAGGGCATCACACTGACAGGTGGACCTATCCAGTGGTTTGTAAAATCAGCAGTTTTATTTCATTGCTCTTTGTGTTTATAACCAGTTTTTCTTTCCATAGTCAAGGCAATGTGTCTTCAGCCTCCCAGCACTGCAACACTGTCTGCATGCAAACGTGAGCTGTTTTGTGCATAGGGATTCTACTAATGCTTTGACGTCTCACACAATTTTCATGCTTCAGTATGTTTTGGCTTTCTAGATTTTTCCTTTCTTCTTTTCTTCCTTCTACTTCAGGACTTCAGCCTTTCTGCATGTAAATTTAGCTAGCTATGCCCCAAGTGCAAAGTTGTTTGTGACTGTACTAGTGACTGTGGTTTGTATTGACACTTCCAAACTCACTAAGTCAGGTGCAGTCAGCATGGTAGGTGCTGCTGCACTAAGGTCACTGCAAGCCAGCTCCCAGAAGCTGGGGGATGACCTGTGCCAGCATCACTTGTAAACTGGCATTTGGCACAGCTACTGTGCTGGCCCTATCCTGCTGTAAAACTAGTGCAAAGCAGCAGCAGCATGGACAGATCCCATGTGTCCTCTTGCTGCAGGCTGATAGTGCTCTGTGAGGCAGACGTACAGTGCTACTCATTCCTCATTTCTTCTGCTTGCCCGTGTAGAAGAGAAGCCCAGCCTGGCCTTCTGTTGCTCTTGGCAGAGGTGATGGCCTTGTGGATAAGCTCCTACTCTTTTTTTTCCCTAATTTGTGCTGATTCATTTTAGCTGCTTCTTGGCAGTGTACCTAGTGATCTGGATCTTGGTTTGCTAATCCTAAAACTCTGTGTCCTTCTCCACAGCTAAAAGAACAGAGGGAAAAAGAGAGGCGACAAAAGAAAGCAAAAGCTGGAAGCATCTCTGAAGAGAGTGGGGAGTTTGATGACCTGGTGTCAGCATTAAGGTCGGGTGAAGTCTTTGACAAAGACTTATCCAAGCTCAAGCGTAACCGCAAGCGTTCGGGGAACCAAGGCTTAGAGACGAGCCGTGAGCGGGTGGTGACAAAGCTAAATTATTAATGACAAGAGGAGAAAAATAATCAACCAAAAGAAGGTGATGAAAAAGTGCAAAACTAGGAAGATGAATGTGTATGATGGCGCCTGGCTGACAGCTGCCCCAAAGGATTTCTTTGGTCTGTAGCTAGAGACGTTACCTTTCCACGATCAGCTTTCCTCTCATCCCTCTTCCGCGCTCCTAATTTGAACCATTACAAAAGTGCCTCTGTGGATCCAGCAGGGCCTGTGACTAGGCCATGCAGAGCTGACAGATTTGCTTCTGGGAGTTTGTTGTGTCATCAAAGGCCTCATGGTGATGACAGAAAGTACTTGGGCCTTGCAGACGGCCTCACAGCTGGAACAAGATAATTTTCTGTGTGCCAAAGTAAAAAGTAGTCATGATCTCCATCTTGCTGATAACAAGGAAGACTAATTTCAGAGCAACTCTGTAAACAACTATCGCTTCTTCAGGATCTAGACTGGCCTTCAGGGGTTTGTTGAGATGTGGTTCTCAAGTTTCCAGTTCCCTTCTAGAATTGGATTTTATAAGCCATTGATTAGCACCTGAAAAATGCATTTAAGCTCATGTCCTGTATAGTGTTTTTGTGTGGCCTACACTGTCCAAAGCAAGTGAAGCTTAGAAAGAAGTCTTCCATTTCTGTAACAAAATGAAATTCAAGAATTAGGATCAACATACAATAATTTGCAAAAGTCTTTGGGATTCTGCTTTGCTAGAAGGAGTTTTGTGGAATTTCTTGGTGGTTGAGTCTCAAAGCTATAAAATGCATCTTCTTGGAAAGAAACTCTGGCTTTCCTTTAGAAAACTAAGCCACTGCCAGGCTGGGATTACAAGTAGATGACTGTAGAGCCTGTTGTCATTGCTGGAGACTGGGAGGGAATCAGTGGAAAATTTCTTACCTGTTGGTGCAAGATTGGAAATTGGGAGCTCCCTAGTATCATCCACAGGTCTCCAGTAGCAAACAGCGAACAGGTTCACTGCCTGCCAGAAGTGAGATTTCTTTTCCACTTGATGCTAGCTGTGATTGCTGTTGGCATGAACTGGTCTTTCTGTCTAACAGCCTGACCTCCACTGCACACATCCCACTCCTGCCAAGGGGAACCATGTCACTCAATAAAATATGAATGGTGTCAAAGGAGAGCCTTGGAGAACGCAGACTTCTTCATTTTGAAGAAATCAGTTGGGATGAACCAAGGGAGAGCCCCATAATTAAAACTGAGAGTTTTTCAAGAAGGACACAGAATTGTGTAAGCCAAGCAGGCTTTGGAGCTGGGTTAATTCAGAAGAAACAAAAAAATTTGTAGTTAAGTTACATGAATGAAATATATAAGCAGAAAAGCAAAGAAGCCAAGAAGAGGCTTGAATTCTGTGTGTCTTCATGGTTCTAGGAAAGGGATTGGATTGTGTAGGCTGTCATGGCCTTTTTACCTTTTTTTTTCAAGCTTGTCTTCTCTTTTTATTGTCTTCCCTGGAGAAGGAAAAGAAGAAAAGAAAGAATGGTGACAGATTCTTCCTCCTAGATGGGAAGAAAAGAGAGAATATTTGAGAAGAGGGACCCACCATCTACAAAGTGCTGCATTAGTCAAGAGCACTAAATGTCAAGAAATCCCAGGGAAGTGAAAAAAAAGCTCTATTTGTCACTTTAATCATTTGGTTTGATTTTTCTCTGAATGTCACTTAACCTCAGGCTCTGCACTGAGTCTGCAGAACAGAACTTCCTCTGCAATGCACGCTGCCTGATCAGTATTACACACTACAATATTGGAGAAGCAAACTGTGGTGGTTTTCTGAACACTTTGGGAGTTAAATAGTTATGTAAACTGTGGAGAGAAGCAAAAAAGTCAGAATTGTTAAACTCTGATGTTTCATTGTTTACTGAATTTTGAGTTTCCCACCCCAGAATTTCCCTATTTAGGACATTCCAGACTGCCGCGCCTCTGTATAATACTCATCGTAAAGAGCTGGTATCTTACAAGAGCTGGGTGCATTCTCCTCCCTTACTATCCCACTCCCCTTCTGGGATTAGCTATTAACAGCAACGCCTATTGCAGTGGACACAAGCACCTTGTAGAAGAAAGACTATTTCATAAAGGTTTTTGAAAGTTTAAGAAAAAAATCTCACTTTTTAAAGCATTTTTATTTTAAATTACAAATGGATTTTTAGAAATGTCTCTTGTAAATTATATTAACAAGCTCCTTGCTGCTCCCTGAAGTAGACTTGCTATATATCCCAGCCCTTTTGTTTGTTTTAAAGCATGCCATGTAACCTATGCCATGTAAGCCATATGAGAGGTGGTAATATGTGCCAAATTGGTATACAGTTGAGTTTCGATTTGAATAATCCCTGAATTCCAAAGATTATGCTTTTAGGGATTAGAACATTGTTGGGTTTTTTTCCTCCCTCTTTGTTCTCCCTGGGTTTAGGACTCACCCAGAACTTCAGGTGTAGTGCCAAGGTCAGTCCTGGTGCAAGATGATGTGCAAGTACAGCTGCTTGCTTGCTCCCCAGGTACTTGTTTGATAAGGCAGACTGTCAGTGTGGCAGCTGTCAGAGAAGAAACACCTCAGGGCAAACCCTTTGAATATAAATACAGCATTTCCCCTGCCCCGGTATTTGCCAAACCAGGTTTGTGCTGTGCTTTCTGAAACTGAAGTCACTTTGCCAGGCCACAAATGTAGCAAAAGCAGAGAGAGTGATAAGGCCTCTGTCCCTTTTTGTACACAGTTCAGCCCTGGTTTAAAGAGATGCTGTATGATGGTACACGACGACACTCCAGCCGCACTGAGAGTCAAAGAAAGCTGCTATAGTTTTGCCACCTCTTTGACTCATACATTAATAACAAGAGATTGTGCAACTCCTGTAAATCAGCTGTGGGATCCTTAAGGCGATGGACAGAGAGCTCAGAGTCATGCCCTGATTCAATGCAGCTCAACTTTGTCAGCACTCCAGTGCCCCAGGCTCCTCCTGTTTTGGATCAGTGATGGTGGCCAAAAACTTGGTTCAGTGTGCTGAACAGTCCCCCTGGCTCTTGACTCCCTGGTGAAAGTTCATAAAGGTTTTGGAAAAGCTCAGTTTCACACTGAGGCAAGCAGTGTTTTCATACAAGTGGTGACAAGCCCATTAACTTATCTACTGTATGAGATGAAGTTACCCACACAGAAGATGAGGAAGAAGTCAGCTCTGCTGTAGGGCCTGGCATCAGATTCTTGCTGAAGCCAAGTTTGTCCATGTTTCTCATCTCTTGGGTACTGTGAGTGCATCTAATACTCTCTTCTTCTTCAGCAGTTGTGGTTGAGTTGCCAGGTGCTGAAGGAGGAAGGAAAATCTTATTCCTGAGTAGGTTTAGGAAGCAGTCTGAGGTCTAACATCACTGGAGAAGCTGGAGAAGACCTAGGGTCTGCTGTTGTCCCTGCGCCTGTGCCTAGCACCAGCATTTTAGAGAAGTTACTCTGTCTTCAGAAATAAGTGGAGAAGAAGGAGATGTGAGAAAGAAGGGCATCATTGAGGGCTTGTTCTGCTTCCTGCAGAAATACAGTAACTGCTAACTTTATCATGAAGTTCCTCACACCTAGAAGAGGTACTTTCTAACTCTCCAGAATTTGTCCCTAGACGTCCTAGTGCTCACTCACCTCTGTGTTTCTGCATTGTTGCTACATAGGTTGCATTAGGATGATCCCAGAAAAGGCTGAAGAAGATTGCCTCCCCCTTCCACTTGCTTTGAACTGAGTCACTCTTCTCAGGCGACTGTGTCTCTAGAAATGCTGCAAGGTAAAGTGACTTCAGGGCAGCAAGACCCTTCCTTGTTCTGTAGCACAGCCATTGTCCAGGCACCAGTTCCCTATGAGAGCAGAAGTAGGACTATTGTTCAGGGCTGAGAGACTTCCTCACTATGGAAACGACCTGGATGTCCTTCAGAAGCATTTCTGTAATGTGTTCACAATGTCTGAGGAAGGGAAAGGAATTGCAAAGGATCCTGGTGGGAGACCATGGGGCAGGTGTTTCCATAATGATCAGCCCCACTGGCTAAATCTTTCCTCTTCTTTAGGAAAGATCACACTTTGAGCTGGGTTGCACGGGAGAAGCTTGTGTCAGGAGTTTCCATGAGGGGAAAGGAGATCCGTTGTACAGTTGATGATGTACATGATATATGCAGTTTCGTTTCTAGGTTGGTTGTTTTGGGTTTTGTTTGTCTGTTTGTTTGGGGGTTAAATGATTTAAAAAAAAAAAAAAGGTTTTAGGAATCTCCAGGGGGAACCTGTAAATCTGACACCTCTATTTATTTTGCCTTATTTTAGTTTGCTATGTTTGTATGTATACACTGCATTACAGCAAAGACTATTGAGACTGTGCCAGGGCATTACACCAGCTAGACAGCTGGCTTGGCTCCTCTGCCGGCTGAGCCAGGCCAGGGGATGCAGGTGAGCAGTCTTGGAGTGGGAAGGGAGGGAAGAAAAAAACCCTTTTGGCTGTTGTCATGATTACTCTGCCTCTGGTGATCCTGGTTCTGGGAAAGCACGCATCTTAAAGCTTGTGGTGAGCTGATTGAGGTTGGTTATTTTAGAACACTTTCTACAAAAGGTGTTTGTTTTTCATCATGAGTCACAGTGAGGAGTTTGAGAAGAGTTAAGGTGCACAGTTGCTTGCTCAAACTTCACCCTTCCACACAAATGATGTCCATAATGCCAGAGAAGCTTGGCTAGATGGCCAAAAGTGGTTCGTGCCCTGTAACTTCTCACCAGAGTTAATACACTAGTGAGACAAACCGGGACAGTTCTCCTTCCTCAGAGCTAATACTCCTTCCTATCTCCATGGCCAAAGAAAGATTTCATCTACTTTCCCTCTTTCCTTCTCCACCTCACCTCCCCAGATTATCCCAGGTAAGCAAAATCTTTCTACTGGTCAGTTTGCTACCCATGGAGTCTCTGGCAATCACCACGTGTTTGGCCATGGCTCCTTGGCTTCTATGCTTGACACAGGAGATTTCTGATTGCTTGCCATCCAAACAGAGACTACCTCCATTGGAGACTACTACAATGGAGACTACCTCCATTGGCCACCCTAGTTTCTCTTATAAAAGTAGAATGGGCCAACCTGGATAATACAATTTGGCCAACTGAAAATATAGAATTTATATATTTATTTACATAATGTATATAAAAAAGCTATCTACTAATCTAAGTAGTGGTTCTGATGACCAGTATTCCCTGAAGTTGGCCAGATTTGCTCACTGTGCCTGCTGAGAAGGATGCCATGAGTCTAGCATGGTGTTTTGGCACTCCATTTCATGAAAGAGTCTGGATGGTTCCAAACTGGAGTCTTCTGTTACAGGTGGTAATGTAGAGTTGATCCACAGTAACCAGTTCAAGTTTCTCTAGTTTTACACCAGCATAATTCAAAGTAGGATCTAGATTAAAACTCTCCTTTAGACAGTTTTGTCTATTTACAAGATGTTCTGCACAGCTCATGTAGGGCTTGGTCCTTTCAGCCTCCCCCACTAGGAGCTCTGAGCCAAGTGATGTAGGAAAGCCTCTCTGACAAGCCATTTGCCCCCCTTCCTGCACACCTTCAAACAGGCTCTTTAAAGCTCTTTGCAGTTTCTAGAATTGTGAGGGAATGTTTGGTACTTGGGCCGCTCTGTGCTCGCCTCCCTTCCAAGCCATCCCCACCTGCAGTCGTTCTGCTCCCCTGCAAGCCTGCTCAGCTTGAAACTCGCAGGTCACTTTGGGAGGTGGCCCTGCCTGCCAAGCTAGAAAGTACAGTGCTGCTTACTGAGGTGGGAGGTTGTGTGCTGCTGTAATGCCTTGGCCTATCCTCATTTCTTAGTCAGTTTAAGACTATAAGTGAATTAAATGTACAAATCCTGTAGTGTCCTTTTTATCTGTATCTTTTTATAAGAATATACTGTAATACTAAAAAACAAAAGCAAAAAAAATTAAAGATATATTGCCCCCACTGCGTCTCCGTACATTTCTTTGAAGTTTTGTTTTCTGTGCATTTTGCTGCAAAGTCTGATAGGAGAGTCAGGGTCTGGGTGCATTTTTTGTTAAGATCTGAGTTTTTGGTCAAGAGCTGCAGCTCTTTAGGTGACACAGTCACTGCAGAGTTGGTGAAAAACTACACAGGTTGTTCTGGGGGAACAAGCAACACCGTGGAACAAGAAGCACATCCTCCCCATGCCGTGCAATGGTGAAGAGCTGATCATGGAGCCACTAGGTCACCATGTCCAAAGGTTCTCTTAAAAAGCTCTCTCTTGTTCCTCTTTCATAACAACATCCAAGGGTACACAGGAGTTCACTTAAAGAAAAAGAAAAAAATGAGATGGTTCTGATATCTAGGAGTTCATAATCCCTGGCTGGACATGACTCTTCCAAGCGAGGAAGGGAGTGCAGGGCGGCAGCGCTGGGCCTGAGCTCACTTACATCGCTGAGCAACATCCCGACAGCAAGAGCGTCGACTCAGAGGAGGAGTGGGCAGGAGGGCATTGCTGCCAAGGAATCCAGAGTTAAATAAGGCCATCTGAAAAGAAACCAGGAGAGCCAACATCAGGAGTGAAGACTTCAGAAAAGCAGGGTGGGGAGTCCAGAGAGAAGTAAGACACAGAACAGGGGGGTGAGCAAGATGCACACAAGGGCTAGGGCTAATTTCAGGCTGAATTGAAGGGTGTGCTGAGGAATTCCAAGGTTCAGGGGCAGAACCTTGTCCTCATCATAGATGCAATGTGTACAGCTGTTTCATCTATACACTGATCTCCCCCGTTCTGTTAATGGAAAGAGCCCTCTGACAAAATTATCCTTAAACCACAACACTTTATGCTTATCTTCAGCCCATCAAAGGGCAATGCTGTAACCTTGAACTCCTGAGAAGTTCGTGCCTAGCTTGCAGGGGGAGCCTTGCTGGCTGTGCAGCACATTCATGCAGCACTGAAGTTCCCAGGGACCCCAGACAAAGCCCCAGCTGTTGGCTCTGGCTCTCAGGTGGGAATAACTGTGGAAATGAGCAGAAGTATTCAGGGTGTAATTGTTTGCACAGGCTGAGGATCAACAGGCAGCAAATGGGAGTCTGAGTGCTCTGTGGGAAGGTTCTTGGCTTTTAGTTGTTAGAAAGGCTCTCAGTTTCTCTATTTTGATCTATTTGGTTCACACTTCGCTAAAATTCTGACTTTTAGGTTCTTGCTGTACAGGTGCAAGGGCAGAGGCAAAGGGATGTTTTTGAAATATCTGCATTGTGTGAGTAGCAGAGGCAGGATGAAAATGTAGGGACCTCCTTGAATTCTCTTCCCTGGCAGCTGGGGTTTGGTAGAGGGAGTCAAACCATTGCTTTTCCTCTTGTTAGAGGTGCAACCCAGTGGCATTTGAATTACCTGCTTTGAGCAAGACAGACATCCTGCCTGGATTCAAAGAAGTCTTTTCTTCAGTATTTTGTTTGGGGTTGGAGCACACAGTGAGGAGCTGGTGTTCTGCCCTGTGGCATGGGTCCATCACAGAAGCCTCTTCCCATCTTCCTGGCTGACACCTTTCCCATGATCATGGACCTCTCAGTCCTTGTCATCGCTGCACAGAAGCAAGGTAAGTGCCTCATGGCTTTTTATGAGCAAAGCTAGGGTTGGGGTTTGGCTGCCCTGAATGACTCAGAGTGAAGAGGAGCGTGAGGGAAGCTCTCTGTTCTTGCTGGGAAGGGCTGAGTCTCTATTATTTATCGGTTTTCTCTTTTAACTTTTGGCTCCTGCTTAAACAGAGGTGACTTATATCTCTGCCATAGGGGACAAGTAGCTTTCTGGGAGAAATCTGCTTGGCCCTAGATTTCTACCACTAGGAAATAAAATAATTAAAGCTTGGGGTTTTTTCCCTCTCTCAAAGCCCAAATGTTTTTGTTTTTAACATTGTTGTGATAGATTTGTTTGATGTTCCTGTAGTTAATGGGCTTTTTGCTGTTTTCTCTGAGGCATAGTTGACATTTATTTCTACTTTGCTTACTCACCAGGAGGTAAGGTCCTTTCTTCCCTTTTTGTCTTTTTCCCCCTTTTGCTGTTTTTTCATCCCCTCTGCCTTTTTTTTCTCCCCTCCTATTTGCCTTTTTTGCCATTTTTTTACTAATTTTCCCCACTCCAGACTCAGCAGGGTTTGCAGTGAGATGGAGGCTTGCCTTGAGTGAGCTGCTGCATGTTTCCTACCATGTGACAGCATTGAACCCCAGGGATCCAGAAGGGTCTGAAATGCTGTGAATAGGTTAATGTGGGAATCCAGGAACTGTTCTTTGCCCACCTTGTTTTAGATGTGGGGCACAGTTGTGTTGAGCCAATTTCCTGCAGTGCTGACGGAAGGAGAACACATCTCCAACTACATTAACTAAAAGAAGACTCAGAAAATGGAAGGGGAGGAAGATTAGCTCAGCTGGTCAGAGCACGGTGCTGATAACACCAAGACTGTGAGTTCAATGCTTGTATGGGCCATTCCCTTAAGAGGTGGAGTTGATGATCCTTGTGGGTCCCTTCCAACTCAGAATATTCTGTGATCTGGGAAAAGACTTTCATGATTTATTACTGTGAGATGTGGAAAAAGGCTTCTGTTTTCTGCAAGTGTCTGTAACCAGTAGTGGTTGGGTCTGTCATGTTATAGCAAGACCTTTGCCACGCTCTGCCTTCATGGAAGGGCTATTCAGAGCAGTTCCAGCAAGGACTGAGGCAGCTGAGAGGCAAGGAAAGCACAAGAGTCATGCAGAGGCTGCAGAGACCTGGGATCAGGGCTGACATCAGCGCTGGACAACCCTTCCCATGGGACAGACAGGGAGGTGAGTGTGCTGGGCACTGTGTGATGTTGCTGCCTGCCCCTGTGGAGGAGAGGGAGGGGGCTACCTGTCTCTCCATGTTCCTTGTGGAGGTTTTAAAAGACTGGTGGGGGTGAGAACTGTGATTGTCACAAGAAACCTGACAAATACTTATTATTACTCTGTAAGTAAAGACTATCCCTTACCAGTAGGTCTGCAGGGGCAAAGCTCGGGTTTTATCATCCCCTAAAATATCACAAGTGTTGTAAGAATTGGCCTGGATGCCCCATGGGAGACTACCGAGAACTTGCCTGTTGTGAATCCATGGCTCATGGTCTGATTGTCAACCTCTGCCACTGTTTTGCCAGTGGTGGTTCCTGGAAAGCCAGTGGTCTGCAAAGGTATCAGACAGTGCTCTGTGCACAGTGGCTGAGGAACAAAAAAAAAGATTAAAAGCTTGTGCATGCTTGGGTGCTCACAGAAGGGAGCAAACAAAATAGGAGGGAAATGAATGTCCATCTACTTTAGGCTTATGCTATTTTTCATTTGGTTATGGCATTGTGGCAATACTGTAAAAGAACAAAGATGGATTCCCCACTGCCCCCAAGAAGGTTAGATGGTCCCTGGATTTGAGAGGTCAGAAACAGTGTTCTGCAGCATCTCATTGCATAATCCTGTGATCAGGCTGTGCCTGGCTGAGTGCTGTCTGGGTGTGATGGCCTTTGGGGGTGATGGGAACTGTCATCTTAGCCCCTGCATAGTCATTAGGTGTTTTCAGGGGCAGAAGTACCAATCAGCCCAGTGCTACCTACCCGTGGGTTCACAGTAAGGTGTTATGACTGGGCAAAGGTTTTCTTGGGTAACACTGACTATGTTTGTGCCCCTCAACCCATCTGGATCTGCTCTTACTTTGTAGAAGAAGCTGGTTAACCCCAAAGTGCAGATTTTTCCCAGGGTTTTCCAATCCAGTGTTCTCTTTCCTTTGGGGCTCCCAAGCAGTAAAAATAACTTTTCAGAGCCATGCCCCGTTCTGCTGCAAAGTACCCCTTGCTTCTGCTCCTGATTTTCCTTCCTCCCTCTTGTGCCCCTACATGTCCTTTCTGTTGCCGTGACCCTTTGCTTGGCCACCTTGGGAGGATCTGCTGCCTTTTCTTTGTGGTGTTAACAGCTGCAGGAGCTTGAGCACCTCAGGCTCCAGGTGAAGCCCCTGGCAGAGGACTGACCCTGGCACAAATGCTGTTGCTCTGCACTCAGCCTGGCTTCGCACGGGGCAGGAGTCGCCAGGCAGATTGGAAAGTGTATCCTACCTTCCCACTGTCCTCCTTGTGGTGCAGCTGTTGCTCATCCAGGGACCAAATGTTTAAGATGTTCTGTTGCCCTTTTGGAATGGCAGTAACATCTTCCCTTGCTTTGGTGCCTGAAATGAGAGCTTCTCTGTAACTGGAGAGGAGGCCCTTTCCACAGCTGGAGAGCTGGAGCTGCCTCTGGAGTCATGGGGATGGGCAGCCTTTCACCGCAGAAGCGTCTCCAGCACTGAGGCAATGTGACATCGGGACCAGAGCTAGTTGTGGCCTTGGGGGTGCTGATCCTGTGCCAACTCCTGGGGTGTCAGTGCTGGGATGCATCAGCAAGCATGTCTTGGACTTGTACCAGGGTCAAAGCAAGAGATTCCAAATTGCAGCTTGTCCCATAGCCTCGATCTTGTCCTTGTCAGGCAGCTGCCAGCCCTCTGTCTGTTCCTGATTAATCCTCTCCCTGGGGGATGCTGACCGGCACATCCCAAATCAAGATGGAAGGAAGAAAGGGGATAAATCAGATACTGAGGCAATCTTACTCTCTAATTTTTAACCCGTGCTGGCGCCCTAATACAAACAGGAAGGCAGCAGGAGTTTGGACAGGGATCAGTAGGCCCGACTTAGTGCTGTGCAGAGCAGAACCAGTATAATTATGGGAAAATGGGCATAGTCACAGAAATAGCTGAGCTTTGAGAGAGGCAGGCTCTTTCCTGAGATCTTCTCTGGTGGCTAGCTCCCTTCTCTCCTTACTCCTCCTCACCCTTTCCCTTAGCTCTGCAATGAGCTGAAAGTCTGCACCTCTCACTCTCATTAGAACAGGGTCTGGGCTGTCACCAATACATGTGAAGGTTTTCCCTTGGGAGGCAGCAAGGAGAAATCTTCCTCTACTATTTAGGAGAAACCAAGGGACAAAAGCCCATCTGCTAAAAACAGATTTGTCAATCTGGTAGCAAACATCATTTTCTCCAACTGCACATCAGGCATGAGGAGCACTCAGGCTTGGAAATCTGTCTCCAGGTGCTCACTGCAGAGTACACAGAGCAATGGGAATGCCAGGTTAGTGCCCACATCTGCAGACAATAATCTGAGTGACTTACCAAGCATGACATGTTGGTCTGGCCCACATCCCTGTGGTCAGGTTCTCTGGATCACAGTCCAGGCCAGTAGTGGTAGGACTGTCCTTTCTGCCTTGGTTGAAAAAACCTTCATGTGAATCCAGGGACTGTCTCTTTGCTCATAGGTGAGGGAGCAGCAGCTCCTGCCTGTGCTCAGGACAGGACATGGTCCTGAGGCCCTGGGAGAGCTGGCACATGAGCCTGGAAGCAGCAGCTGCACGGGCACCCTGACCTCGCCACTGTTTTCACCATTTTCCTTGTTACTCAGCCATTCCCATCAACCATCATCCTTGTTTCTTTCCCTGTTCATTCTGGGTCTGGCTCAGACTTCTTTGACAGCTTTTCTTGTCCCACATTTGTGTGAGCCTTCTGGTGCAGAGAAGCAAGGTCTGGGGCTGTACCTCACTTTCCCTCCCATGGTCCTTGCAGAGCCACCTCTGCCATCGCAGGAGCTTTGCTTCCCAAGAGCCTCAAAGGCACTCCCAGCCCACATGGGTGCAAGGGCTCCACCAGTGCCCAACCTGTCCTTTGGAGAGCTTCAGCTGCGTGTGTGAGGAGACATTTTGTCTGAGGGATGAGGCTAAATGCAGGCCATGGTAAAGCCCCTGAGCAGCAGCTCTGACACAGCTGCTCCAAGGAGCTGATGTGCTCATTTCTGAGCAGAGCCACTTGTAGATGTAGAGGCGGCCCCTGTGCTCGTGTAGACAGGGGAACAGGTGCTGAGAGTGTGTCTGGGAGGGATTTCTTGCTGGTGCCATGCGAGGTTGGAGGAATACTTGGGTTTTCCCCTTCCTTTCTATAAATGGCTTTTGTGAGAACAGGTTTCTTAACTTAGGTTACAACAGCAAGGGTTGATTGAGCTTTACTGTGAGTAGGATGTGATCAGTGATACACAAACTAGATGAAAATGTTGGCTAGGTTGGGTAGGAGATGAGCCTCAGGAATGCAGCCTTCCTCACAAATTCCATCAAAGGACTTCTGGCCACACTCAAACCTGTGTCAGGCACATGTCGAGGTGTCTGCTGTCCTGCAGCAGGGTGGGGGTTTTCGCAGAGCTGCTGGGGCAGGAAGGGCCATCACTGCTCTTAAACCCTGATCCCCTGCCATGGGAAGCAGTGGGACTCCTGCTGTTGAGTAAGGCACTTGGTCTGACTTCCCGGAGAGCTGCCTACCTCGTGGCTGAGGACACAGGAGGCATTTTGCCAGGCTCTCCTGCTGCTCAGCAAGGGTGGGGGAGTCCGGGACATGGGGAACCCTGTTCCCGCTGCTGGTGGGAGCACACAAGTGCTCAGTTGCTTGCTCCCCACTCCATCCAGCTGGGTTTAATTTTAGAAACACAGTGCTATCTTGGGGCATCTTTTTCCATGGAATGCAAGTCTTTAAGTAAATAAATAACAGCTTTGTGGAGGCGGAACGACAGCCCATAACTGCACTGCAAAACACGCACTGAGCGAGTTGAGCCCCGTTTCACTTGCATGTGGAAATACTTTGGACAGAAACAGTGGCTGCACCGCCTCCCTCTCCTCATCCAGCCCCCTCCGGAGCTGGCCACGTGCATTGATTAAAAAGAAATAAAAACACCTTGAAATACCATCCTTGGAGAAGTGGAAATGAAACTCCTCCAGCTGCTGGGGTTCAGCTGGAGTTCTCTGGCACAGGTTTGCAAAAGCTATGGTTTGCTGGTGATGGGCTGTTACTGACCGTGCCTCTGCTGCATCTGGGGCATCCCAGAGGGTTGTGCTCTGAGGCATCCTCAGCAACCCAGGAGAGAAATAGCAGGCTATAAACATGAAGGCAAGAAACTTGTGTTTAAATACCCCTCCCAGTCTGGCTGGCCAAGCGCCTTCCGCATGCAGTCGTGTTGCAGATGGCTGAATGTCCTGGGTGTGTCCCTCAAAGCATGTTTGCTGGCTGGAAAGTCCCATCAAAGCCATTTTACCAGAGCAAGAGCCCATTGTCATTGCTCAGGTCCAGCAGCTCTGACATGGCATCTGCTGCATAAGCTGCTGGTGACTCTGTTCTCCTGAGTCAGAAAGGGAAGCTCTTCTAAAGCTCCCAGTCTGAGCAAGACTTGCCATGGTGGCCTTCCTCTGATGTAAGGACTCAGAGATGCACCTAAATATGCGAGGTGGAACAAATGGTGTAAAAATAACCCAGGCTGACGGCTACTTGCTCTGCTGTGCTCCTGCTGCACATTGCTGCTGCTGGGACAAGACAGTGCTGAGATGACAGGACTCTGTGCTTGTAAGGAAACTGGGTCAGCAGCACCCATCTTGGGTGCATTAGGAGTTGGCAGTGTTGATTCTGGTTGCCTTCACAAAGCCAAAGGGGTGGCTAGACTGTGCCTAATCACGGAGGTATGAGTGAGCTCTGCCAGGGTCTTTGAAGCAAGTAGGCTTGATGTCAACAGCTGTGGCTTGGAAAAAGCGTCATGTAGCATCCTGGTGCCACGTGCAGATGAGATGCCTGAAGAGGTTTTGCTCTTTCTCTTCTAAGATGAAAACCTTACCTTGTCCTTCTTCCCGTAGCTCTTGGCAAGAGCAGTTCTGGGCATGACTGTGGTAGTTTTGTGTGTTTATTCAGAGATGGATACAGTATTTGAATTCACTGCAGGGCCTGGGGATTACTAGCTGTAGCTCAGCCTTTGCTGGTGGCTTCCCTTCCCAGCAGGCTACAGGGACAGGAGGATTTTCCATGTGGTGTGGTTCTGCCTGCTCTTCCTCTGCAAACTACACGGCTAAGCCATGTCCTCTGCTTGGCCTCAGCCTGATGCTTCCACTGATACTCTGGAGGGAATTTTATTTTTTGTAAACCCTAGTGAAGGCCTTCTCTTGTGGGGCTGGCCAAGCTCTGCCCATGTTCTCTTTGAGCCCAGGATCAGGGCGGCCCTGGCAGCAGCTTGTCTTTTCCACTGATCCCAATTAAGATTCAGTCTTGGCAGGATGGAGCCTTTTGAGCTGCCAGCTGCAATAGGAGAGATGAAGCTTCAGGGGCAGCAGAAATTATTCCCTTCCCTCAGCTCAGCTCATTTCTTGGATCTGGGCTGGGGATGGCCCCAAGGGTTGATCTGCAGAAGCCAAATGAGCCACACAGAGCTAAAACATTTCCATTCAGCATCAGGCCCAGGGTGGGGAAGTGCAGCTCTCTGAAGCGCGGAGACTGTGGGTGGCAGCTGGGGAGGGGATGGAGGGAGAGAGGGATGGACGGGTGGTGTAACTCCAGGCACTGCCTCACACAACAGCAACTCCAGCCTTGCTTGCAACTGTGCACGCGGGGAGCCTTGAGTGCTGAAATTACCCCGATAATGAAACCTAAGTTCATTAAGGCTGCAGCAGTGGCAGGTCAGAGCTGTGCAGCTGAACCCCTCTCTCCCAGCTCCCAGCAGCAGATGCTGCCTGGTGTGACACTGCACAGCTCTGCTGGTGTTGACAGAGCTTTGCCACAACCTGCACCAGCAGGTAACTGGCCTAGGGCACTACCTGTGGAGCAGCCACGTATCTGATAGCCTGTGTTATCTTCCAAGCATAATATTAACACAACTTTACAGCTGCCTGGCCCTCCTGCTATCTCCTCTCCCTCCCCTACCTCCTGTCCCACTGCAGCCAAGCTGCCCCTGACTTTTGCAAACACAAACTCTGCTTTTGCTGGCCTTGCATCCTTTCAGCTGTGCACCCTGAAAAGTATCATGGGTATGGAAGAGAGTGTTTCTGTTGAACTTAAAATTAAGGCTACATTCATGCAGGAAGAGCTTAGTAGTACTGAGAGTTTCTGGTTTTGAGTGGGCTGTCCAGAATCTGAGATTATGCCTGCTCTGTTGATGGAGTCATTGATAAAGCAATTGTGTCTGCTGCTAATTTGGGGTTCTGGAAGCAAACCTTAAGCAATCATGAAGTGTGAATCTTTGTTCCATGGAACGAGTTTTGTGTGGATGGCACCTCAGAGAGCCATGGGCAGTAGGCAGCTTGCCTGATGGCCACGGCTGTGCCACTGCTGATGGGTTGTGTACATACAGCTGAGCAATGACTGGTTTGTTGTGCTTCTCTGCTTGGAGGAAAGCTCAGCAGTGTCTCAGGGCATCTGTCCCATCCTGTCCCGTGAACTTGCACCCAGCTGCACTTTACTGCTACTATTTTGGGTACCCTTTACTCCCCAAAGGAGCAAACAGGATAAGTACAAAGATAGAGATGCTAAACTGGAAGCTTTCTAAACATGGCACTGGCAGCATGGAGGGGCAGGGGAAGGTAGAGACAGCTGGAACTGTGTCTCATCCACCCACTGTTTAAGCTTGCTGTGCCCAAAATGAGAATCTGCTCTTATGACTGAGTGCAGAGCTCACTCAAAGCCCTTCCGGCCTAGCCTGTGACAAAGAATTCAGCTCTTCATCCTGTGCTTTTCTGGCACCATGCCAGGCATGTCAGGGTGTTGCCTGCCATTGCCATGACTTCGCAGTGTTCCTCACATCCACTGGTTTTGAGACCTAAGTTGAGGCTTTTACCTGACACCTCAAAAACCTGAAAACCTGGTCAGCCCACCGCAACCAGCAGTTACTCTGATTTTAGATTCCCTGAAATGCTGATCTGCCCTTGGAGCGAGGCTCTGGTGCGTGGAGGGAAGTGAGCTAACTGTATTTCCACTTAACTAATTAGCAGCTCTGTCTCGGCCAAAGCACACACGATGCACCAGCCATTTTCCAGCTGTTCCAAGCCTGCCTGACTCTGCTGAGGCAGCCAGAGGGAGCCGAGAACCAGCAAAGCGCCAAGCAAGGGGCGGGACTCAGGGCCAGATTCCGTTCTCTCAAGTCCCACGTAAAGCTGACTAACGGAATTTACAGGGAATCACTGCAAGTCACCAGGGGCTGAGAATAGCTAAAAAAATTCATTGCTCTTTTTACTGCTCAGCTGTTGTTGCTTTTAGAATCTGGTTTTAAGCAGTTCCCATTCAGAAAAAGAGGTCTCTCCCTGAGGTATTTCAAGTTGCATCTTCCCCCCATGGCCCATTCTCCTTCCCCCAGCACTTCCTGAAAGCACTGCTCTTTTGACATAGATTTAATCTCTAAGAATTCTTAATGACCAGCTTCTCCCAACTTCTTTATATGCTGCATCCAGTTTTTAACAGGACAGTGTGAGTGTGGAGTAACTAGTGTCAGGATGTGGGCACGAAGGAAAGCCAGGCTGAGATGCCCCAAAGGATTCAGCCTGGATTAAGAGCGAACAGACTGTAACACACAAATGGACCATGAGCTGGGACAACTGAATTTGCAGCAGGTGAAAGCTCTACTGTGTGTGCATTGTGAGGGCTCCCATGAGCTGCAGTGCTTGTGTTTGAGTTGTGTTTGACACACACAGAAATACAACTTGTAGTCTTAGGGCACCCTTCAGGAGAAGGAGGTGGTGGGCTTGGTGCTTTACTCTGTTTCTCTCCCAGAAAAGTGACGTGAAGCTTTGTGCTTATTTCAGGATTGACAGCATTTGGAATCTTAGAATCATTTAGGTTGGAAAAGACCTCTAAGATCATTGATGCCTTCTTGGTTGCAGAAGACTAGAGACCTTTCCTGGAAGCTCAGATGGAGCAGAAGGGGAATTTCCCTTAAGGCTTATTCATGATACAGGAGGGATGGACTTTTATACAGGCACTTCCCCGAGCCTTGGTTTCAGTTGTGGTTACTCAGACTAGGAGGAAGAGCTCTGGAGGCCCCAGTTCTGCAACAAAATGCAGTGATGTTATGTACAGCCACTGGCTCAGAACAAGCATGTGGGAGAAGCTGAGATAATGACAAGAGATGATAAATTATGATGTTAAATTATGATTACACAGTTTAAGAACAGCTACACTAAAATGAGTTTCACTCAACAACAGCAAAAAATTAGATTCTTTATAGTAATAAGTTATAATGACTGATCCCTTGCTAATTGCTGACTAATCATGCAACTTGAAAAGCCTGTCTTGTTGCTTGTCCCAAGGTAACTTATTCATAGAAGTTTTTGGGTTAAAATAAAGAAAGATAAATAAAAAGGATATTCAAAGTACTGCAAACCACACTCCATTGCAACTAGTATTTATTAAAAATACAGTGGACAAAAAGAGCAAGCCTCCAAAAAGTAGTCAGTTCATCAACATATATTACACCATGGCCCACCCAGCACCACAGAAACACAGAGTGCTCTCAACCCATTTCCTTTGCAAAATGTTGACTCATGTTTGGTTTATTACATATAAATGTGCATAGTTTAAAGACTTGATAATGTAACATGAGCATAACATGGCACCAAAGTCAGCTTGCCCTGCACTTCCAGCCACTCTCCAACCAAGGAAATAGTGAAATGTGCGTAAGCAGCGGGATGTGCGTGGTGGTCATGTGTGTGCTCAGTAGTCCCTGATATGGCCCTGAGTCCTTTGTGTGAGCTTTTCAGAATGACAGCAAACTTCTCTGAAGCCAAAGAATCATATGCCCAAAGCATAGCTGTATTACTAGTGAATACATCGACTTTCCTTTCCATTTTCAAAATTAGCTAGCTCCTGGGAGCTAGGAGGGGACAGTGTGTTGTGCGTGGTGGCGGGAGGTAAGTGCTTGTATCAGTCAGTTGCCTTAGCAGGTTACACATGTGCTTCCTTTTCCTGGCACTTTATTTCCATGCTGAGCTAAGGAGACTTTTGTGCTATGGGCACAGCAGTTCCACAGATGAACACAGTCTCCTCTATTTGCAGGACTGGGTGGGATTGTTGGTGCTCAGTATGGCAGTGCTAGCTACACTCCTGGGAATGACAGGGAGTCAAGACTGTAACAATGAATGTAGATTGTCCTGGTTCTGGCCAGGACGGGTAATTTTTGCATGAGCCAGGAGGGGTAGCTAACAGCATGGGGGGTTATTATGGGAACCAGGTAAGGGGTCTCTTCCAGTAAGGGGATGGTCACATGGTGCCCGTTCCCTCTGTTATTGAAGCTGTTACTGCTCATTTTCTTATTCCACTGCTGTTTCCAGTACATTGTTCTTATCCAACCCTGATCTTTACCTACTGTGCCTCCAATTCTCCTCTCCAGCCCGCCACAGGGAGGGAGGAGTGAGCAAGTGGTGGAACGCTAAAGTGAGGAATACCATTCCTAAGCCACAACATCAATGTACAAATGCTTATGGAGTTTGGGCACCAAGCTTTCCAGATTCCTTTCCTTTCAGCTATAGCTGCTATGTCTGTCACTGTATGTATCTCATCTCACAGTGGTGACAAATAAAGAATCAAATGAATTCACCTGCAGTGGAAAGAGTGCCTTTTGTGGTAGCTGGTGGCTGGTGTATGAGATTTGTGGAAGGTCTGTAGTAAAACCTACTGCATCCTCATCTCAGACCTGTGCTTACTTTAAAGTGAGCAGGATGTGCGTGGCAGTGTGGGGTGCTCACTGTAACCTCTTAGACTTAAAATTATCTTTTTGTAGTGTCTTTGACCTTACAAGAGTCGTCTTCAACCCTGTTTGTATGGAGGGAGCACCCTGAATCATGTGCAGCTTCACATTAGCCATAAGCAACCAGTAACAACACCCTGTTTATAGCACTTAAATTAACATTTGAAAAGTGGCCATCAGTATTAACAAGAATGTTGAGTAATTTCTTAGCTAGGACAGTTAATTACCAAAAAAAGCTAATTAATGCTACGTGACTGTGGCCACTGCTACATTTATGGGGACACTTAAATGCTCCAAGGCCAGAAGACTTCATGAAAAGCAAATAAGAGAAACATGCAGGAAAACACTGGCAAAGGCAACAGTAACTACCTTAATTTTCCAAGTGGCCACTAGTATTAAAGTCTGTTTTATCTGCCAGGACTATGCAGTTTGCTGGTTACTAGGAGCTGCACTGTAACACTAAAAATTTGGAGTCTTCTAGGGCTTGGTGTGACATCTCTTTCTAAAGTCAGGGAGAGCTTAATACTTACTTCTGTGCATGGCAAAATTAATCCCTTAAAAGCATGCAGACACGGCATCCATGTATTTCACTGCTGAGGTCAAAATGCTGGAACATGCTTCTAACATTGCAAAACATATCTTTCAGATCAGAAAAATAATTCTTTCAAACCCAGAAATCCCATTTCTGTATGATGTTTTACAGAGCACTCAAGGCAGAAAACTGGACAGCTGCCACTTTTTTTTTTTTCTTTTGAAACTGTTATGTGGATTATTTCCCACTTGCAGGTCTCTCTCTTAGGAGGAAAGGCTGGGGGAGCTGGGCCTGTTCAGCATCCAAAAGAGATGAGTGATGTTGCAATCTATCAGTGTCTAAGAGGGAGATGCCAAGAATATGGAGGCAGCCTCTCCTTGGTGGTGCTGAGCAATAGGACAAGAGGCAATGGACAGAAACTGATGGACAGGAAGTTCCACCTGAACTTCTTTACTCTGCAGGTGACTGAGCACTGGAACAGATTGTCCAGAGAAGTTATGGAGGCTCCCTCACAGGAGATATTCCAGTCTGGACACAACCCTGTGCCATATGCTCTGGGAGCCTTAGCAGGGAGGCTGGACCAGGTGACTCACTGTTGTCCTTTCCAACCTTACCCATTCTGGGATTCTTTGATTCTGTGAAGAGAAGCAGTAGCACTGCAAAGGGATGGGAGCTGCCCCTTGAACCTGACTGTCCCATGCTTATAACTCCTGCTGTATGGTGAGGTTCCCCAGCTGTTCTTCTCATTGTCACCCTCTAAATTCAGTGAAAGAGGTCAGGGGAAAGGTGGACAGACACAATTCTGAAATCTTAATCCTTGACTTAAAAATATTTGCCAAATAACAGCACTTTCAGCAGCTGCTTCATCTCCAGAGCTCACAGTTGCAAGGTATGATGACAGCAGCTGTATTTCACAGCACAAAGGCAAAAAAAATCCAAAACCCAAAAACCTCTGTGGTATAAGCAGGAATCTTGTCTAAGTCTCATCATGAGGACACTGAAATGGAGATACTGGCAGAGTGGAGAAGTCTGTCCTCAAGAAAACACACACGGCTTTCAATGGGGTAAGTGGCTTCACTGTTCACCCAGCAGTGAGCTGACAGAGTAAGGCAATGCTGGAGGCATGGCATTGCTGTACTGTACACACCTGCCGGGGTCTCCAAGCCCACCAGCTGAGCAAAAGGACTTCTGTAAGAGGCTGAACAGGAGCAGTAGTCACTTGGAGGGCTGGAGGTACCTGGATATTATCTAGACCCTTGAGAAGTCTCCCCTCTGCCCACCCGTCTTACTAAGCAACTTCAGCTCTTGGATGACGATGTCATGAGTGACTGCTTTGCACATGTCGTACACGGTCAGCGCAGCCAGGCTGGCAGCTGTGAGAGCCTCCATCTCCACACCTGTCCTTCCCCAGGTGTGACAAGAGCTGCGAATCACCACTGCATGTCTGGCCTCATCCAGGCTCAGAGACACCTCAACATGGTACAGGGGGATGTTGTGACACAACGGGATCAACTGGCTGGTCAGCTTGGCTCCCTGAATGCCTGCTATTTGGGCTACTGCCAGCACATCCCCTTTCTTCAGCTGGTTTTGCCTCACCATCCCGAATGCCTTCTCACCCAGGAGGACCACGGCACCAGCAACAGCAGTTCTTCTGGAATCTGGCTTCCCTCCAACATCAACCATTGTGGCCCGTCCTTCCTCATCAGTGTGAGTCAAGTTGTCAGAGGCACGAGGTACCTTGGTGCAAGATCCTGAATCTCTGCTATGGAATTCAGATCCTGAACATGCCTCTTTGAACTGACAGTCCACAGAAACTTGGCCAACAGAAGTATCAAGGCACTTTGTATTAAATGTGGAGCTTGGGTCCTTCTGGAAGACACAGTAGCCTCGGAGCTGGGTTTGTAGAATTCCTGTTGCTATATGCCACTGTTTCTCTGGGTGAGATCCTGGGAGGAAAAATTGTCCTGTAAGTTTATTTTTCATTGATGCTTTTCCCTTTTGTTTGGATAAACTTGCTCTCAAAGCCAGCCAATGGCTAAATGGGTGGCCCCGCTGTTTTGAATTTGGGGGATTCTGTAGGGCATCTTGGCATAGTGGGAATGACATCAATGCAGGCTCTGGGGAAAAAACAAGAAGTAACATGAGAAGAACATCTTACTAACTGGAAAGCTAAGCTGTCTGTAGCAGCTGAGAACCCTGTCAGAGCACTGCTTGGGACTTCCTGTGTTGCAAAAACCTCAATAAGCCTGCAAATATCCTCTTTTTTCTTCAAGCTCTTTCTCTTCTTTTCTCTCATCAGTTCCTTGCATTTCCTCGTTTGCTATTACAAACCTCAAAACTCAGAACACTCGTTTCAAGGTCCCTGACAAAAAGAAACAACTTACTTTCTAAAAGTATCAACACCTTTGGAGAAACAGCAGCCAAGAAAGCTTATAGGAGCATCACTTCTGAAGAAAAGTGAGTCACAGCATCTCAGGATCCATTTGGGACCATCCCAGCACCAGCCTTTTTTCAAAAGCTTGGCAGGGTTAATAGGAAATTCTTACACTCAGACTCTCAACTCTGCCTTCCCAAACACCTCCCTCTCAGCACAGACTGCACTTCCTCCTTTCATCTCCTTCTGCAGGGAAGGGTCATGCCAGCACTTGAGGAGAGCAGGGACCAGAAGCACTGCAACTGCACTGTCTACGCGCTCAGAGGGTGATGGGAACCTCTCGTATTATTGCCAGCTCTTAACACGTTAATGACAGCTGAAGTTTAAGCACTGGAAAAACCACAGTCCCTTCACTGACAGATAGAGTTTAAATCTACTCAGAAGCATGTTCCAAGTGGAGCTGGCAGAGCTCCCAGCTGGCAGAGAGGTAGTAGGCCCTCCTGCCCCTTTTCACCATTTAATCCCTTGGTTTTGGCACTTGCACTGGGCTAAATGCCAAGTGTGAAGACAGAAGGAGTCTCTTTCACATAAAAGTGAATGTTTTGTAAGTAAAGAAAGCAGTATAGAGGTAAGTGGCTAAGCCCTGGTTTAACAGCACAATTGATAAGCATGTTTCTCTTTTTCTGAACTCCTCCTCTCTCTGCTCTGAGAAATGTGGAATTAGGTTGTGCTCAATAACCTCCTTTGGTAGCTCTGGTATTCAAGGATTCCCTTTTCAGCCTATCCACAGGTGCATCAAAGCAGCTTCCTGCCCCTCTGCACATTGCTCAGCTACCTCTGCTGCCCAGACCTACACGAGCTGCCTTAGACTGTCCACGTGACAATAAGAGACACAGTGTGGACAAAGGTCTCATTGTGCTCCCCCCCTTTTTGTTTAAGACAAACCCACCAAACTCTTCCTTGTTAATCCCAGCCTCTGCTAAAACAAGACTGATGCACTTAGCACCATTTTCATCCAGAGTACCCTCCAAATATTGGTCTAAAAGTACCCATTCCCGAAGATTAAATCAACCATAGATTTCATGATTTTAATCACTGCAATAACCTAAATTCAGGCAAAGGCCTTTTTTCATCTACAGCTGGTGGCCTATCCACTAAAATGAAGATTCCTGCAAATTTGCAGGCATGTGTTTACCTCAGAGGAATGGGATTAAATGGACATAAATGTACTGAGTGCAACACTGCTGTGCTTCAGAAAAGCACAGAAAATTATCTTTCTTATTCCTCTTCTCTTGCTCTCTCTATTCATAGTGGGGCCTAACCTGAATATTCCTTTTAAAATCCAGGAACTCAAAGCACTCTGTTCTTCTGAATTCCTTGATTAACTTTAAAGCTGAAGCTAAACCCCTGTAAAAGTGTCTTGTTTTCAGGAGAAGCTAGACTGCAAAGGCAGACAAGTACTTCCTTCCACAGGTAACACACGTGGGTGGGAGCAGGAAGAGAAGTTTGCTCAAGCAGAGTGGGAAGTAAACAGACTGCAAGAGACAGTCATGAGTGCAAAGCATCTTTGCTTTTCTGAACAACCTACACTTCTTGAAGCTGTACATCTCTATTTGCACCCAAATTGCTCATATACCTACAAAAAAAAAAGATAATGGTTTTCTACTGCACCATATATTGAAACCATCTGACAAATTCCATCTCCTTATATCCTGTTACTGCACCTCAAGTTTAATTGTGTCAGCTTCCAACTAGCATAATCTCAGGGGGAGAAAAGAAGGCAGGAGATACTTAAATTAATGAGGAAATTCCCATAACTGAAGAGAACCCAGAAGAAGAAGAACCTGCCAAAAGGAATATTTTGATTAAGGGAAATAAGATACAAACCATATAGCAAAGGATTGGACAACAGCAGTGCAGGGAAGACACCAGGTTTGGCTTACTGGGTCTAGCAAAACCAATTAGTGATTTCCACAGCATTCATTAAATTTCATTAAATTAATTCCATACACACACTCCCCCACTGACTGCTTGCACGCCAGCATTATTTGAAGTTTGTAAGTAATTCAAAACACAATTAGGAGATCTCCTAATGATTTCCCATGTGTCACAGTGGGATACTCTTCACTCATCTCCAGCCTCTCCACTGATGCAGTGACTGCCAGCAGTCAGTCTCAAAGGGAGATGGAACAGCTGAAGGAGGAAGACCTGGACAAGCTGCCTCTTTCACTGCATGTCAGACAATGTTAAAGCACTTTTCAAAAGGAAATTGAATTGATCTGATCTGTAGACATCCAAACATTGCTATGAATGCTAATTTTGGAGTGTGGGAATTCTTTCAAAGGCAACTTGAAAAATTATGTAGGTCCCAGAGAGCTGTCAAGACTTTACTACAGGATTTTTCATCTTAAAAAAAAAAAACCAACAAAAATTTCTTCCTCATGCAGCAAGTCCATACACACTTTAAACAAAGGGTCCTCCTTACCCTTTTCCTGGAACACAATGTAGCAGTGGCCAAATACAAGACAGTAAAAGCAAACTCAAAAAGACAATCTTGCACCAGTCAACATTGAAAATGATGGCCCTTTAAAGTGGGGTACCAAGTGAAAAACATTCCCAGTGAAGACCTATGCTAAAGACCTCTGTTTCCTAATAAATGCAACAAAAGTACAAGCCCTACAGGCTTGGTTTAAAAATAGAGTAGTTGTTATTATATCACCTGTTGCAAAGACCTGCAAATTAATGCATGTTCCCCTCCTCAAGGGTACCTGTTTTAGAACCTGTGTTTTAAACTGCCCAGCAGCTAACCTGCTCCAAAATATCAGTGGGAGAATGAGAGTTTGGATTTGAAAGATAATGTTCATGTCTTTCACGCTTGTTTTGTTGTATTTTTTTTCCCCCACAACTTGTTGGTAAGGAACAACAAAACATCTTGCAATTAATCTCACGAAACTAACTCTTGTAACCATTTCTTAAGGTCTTTGGAAAGATAGCTTTCTTACAGAACAGGGAAACACAGGTATGGAGGAGGTAAAATAACACTGAAGGAGATGGTAAAAATCAGTAAGAGAACCCCAGCAGTGCTACATCACTCATGAACAGAGCTTCAGGCAGAACGGAGAGTTAGCAAACAGCTTCAACAGACACTGGAAGGAAAGGAAAGGCTCTTGGTTCATAGGTCTTTCATGGTTATGTTCTGAGACTTTGCAGCAGTAAGAGGCAATTTCAAAAGAATGAAGCCCACATCTCAGATTCTGAAGTAGTAGTGAGGTAGGAACACTTGCATTTCTTTCAGCTTGCTGGCTCTATACATATTATAAACAAAGTTGAATTTCTTAATACGTGGATAAAACTCCATTCTGCATCCTTTATATTTATATGGCAATATGGTCAAAATTCACCCCAAACTGTCTTATAAATACCTATATGCTTTTCTTAAGCTGATAGGAAATAAGGTAGGAAAGTTGATTATCCCTTTGGAAAATGTAATGAACTGTCCTAATTAGAGAAAACAAAACCAGGGTTGTCAACTGGAAAACTGGGTAAGGGTTGGTAGGGACATTAAACCTTTCTTCCTCTTCTATTTCAGCATGTTAAATATAACTGGTTAATTAAAAAGCCCATTTCTTTGCCTAAACCTAAGGCAGAACCACAAGCTAGACTTAGAAGCCCAATCTACTCTGCTCCCCCAAAGACAGAAACCGAACAAATTATTGTATGTTTTTTACGTACTGATTTGTCACCCACCAATCAGGACCATTGGCCGGTTTTTCATCTGGGAAATGTTAAACATGCCTAGAAATAAAATAAGGAACACATAAAAATCCCGGCTTTTTAGGCTTTAAGTCATGCATCTGGTTTACATATTTAGTTTTTTGCTCTTCACAGTGCAACCTGCATGCTAGGAAAAACAAAGCTCAATAAAGACCAAGGAAACTGGAGAAGGTGGAATCCAGAGTGGTATTATTTAAAACTATAGCTGCCCAAGTCTCCAGGCACCCAGCTGCTATGGGTCTGTCACACTGCAGAACCCTTTCCCAGGAAGCTTGCCATAATGTGAATTACAGTCTACCTACTACAGAATTCAATCAATTTGAGACTATCTTGTCTCTAACAATGGTATTTGACTGTTCCAGTTCTATAGATAAGCTGTTAATAAGTGTTCCAGTTCAAAGAAGCTATATCACAGAAAGCCCCAGGGACAATACTGAGATTAACACAAATTGGAAGAAGACAGACCATGTCAGGTAAATGCTGCTGATGGCAAAAAGCCTTTAGTAGACTCTTCCCCATCCATCCCCTGCTTTCCCAAACCAGAATTCATAAATAAATGGCCTACAAATAAAGGAACAAATCCCTCCACCCCTTCCCTTAGGTTTACAAGGCACTATTTTATCTGGGTCAGACCAATGTACTTTGCAAATTAGTCTGCGCTTAGATTTAAAAGCTACCTTTAAATTGGTTTCACACATTAGGAAAAAAGGGGAAAACCTACTGTTATTAATCTGTCAGAATCTGCAAGAAAACAGAAGGGCCAAAGTGTATTTTTAGTGTATAGGGGACTAATCCATGACCATAAAGCCAGTTCATGTACAAGAATTCAGCATTCCCAGCTGGAGCCAGATTACAAAAATACAGTTAGGTTCAGATGTGAATGTTTATATCAATATAAATTCAGAAAAGACGAATACAGCCTGAGGATGTGATTGCATCATCATGGACATGGTGTCATGACCTTATGCCGAGCACTAGATGAGTACCTACAAATTCCTGCATAGTGAAAAAGACATTTGTCACTTCTAGAAACATGTTAATGCAGTACTTGGACTGACAGCTCCATTTAGTATTAGTACTTCTTTTACAGCAAATTAATTTTAAAAAAAGGGATCCAGTGCAACTACTTAGCTTTACTCTTTGCTGTTGTCGTGAGCAGTGGTATTCACATCTGTCTGAGGACAAAAGTCAGTCTGCAGGTCTTTCAGAGAGTCTGGATTCTCATGGAAGGTTACAAGTACCAGGACTTTGTTTTCGCTATCACTGCTGTTATTTCTCAAGTACAAGGAACATACCAGCATGCTGTTTCTTTTTTCTGCCCACTGCTGCTCCAATGATTTCAATCAACTGTTCCTCTGAGGCACCTGACCGTAGGTGATCCCTCAAGGACACTTCTGAATTCCCAAAAAGGCACACCTACAGCCAACCCAGGGAAGCAGAAGAGGAGAAATGAGAAAGAATAAAATAAATTGCAAAAATTACAAATATTTTGTACTAACCACGGAGTGAAGAGCTTTGAAGAGGCCTACCCTATTGAAGGGAACATATATGGAGACTGTTTTCTTTATCTCTCCTCATGTACACGCAGGCAGCCTGGGATGTTTATGCAGCCTAAGCTCATTGGGCCTTCAGGCTGCCATGGTCATCTGACATTAGGCAGCAGCACAGCTGTTGTCAATATCAGGTGACAATGCATAAGTGCCAATTTTTAATTGAAAACTTTAATTTTTCCCCAGAAACTGCCAGTTTCAACGTGGCAGGAAATGGTTACCCCTACTTGTTCTACAGTCACTGAGCAAATGTACAGGCTGCTTTTGAAGGAGAAGAGTTACAAGTTGTTTGGGAAACAAGACAGGATCCCTGTGGAATGCAAAAGCCAAGCTCTCACAGCTGCTTGGACCCTTTTTTAATGGGAAATCATCTGCTTGTCACATGTTTAAGATGATTTTGAATCAAAGACTAGAATAAATATTTATATTTACTGGCCTTGCAACCATGCTTTACAACTGAAGTTAACTGTGGCAGCAAAACTGAGAAACTGGAAAAAAAGGTGATGTAACATCTCCCTAACAGCCTGACAAGATGGAACAAGAATACATATAGGATAAATAAACAGGAGCTAGCTGGTAATAATTATGCATCTTTACATCCCAGCTACTTGTAGGGGATGAATTTCAACGCTATTTTCACTGCATGAAATCGAAGAGAATCCTGTTTCACTACCAACCTTTAGGTTCCCATCTGCTGTTATCCTCAGCCGATTGCAAGATCCACAGAAGTGCTCTGACATGGAGGTGATAAAGCTGATTTGTCCCTGGAAATGTGGCACCTTATAACTCTAAAGAAATGCACAGGAGAAAAAAAAAAAAAGTCAAATACAGACTCCTAACTTTTATAGCTCCACTTGCTTAAAGACCAGAAAATCTACTTTAACATAGATTTTCTTCAGCCCTAAAATCATATCAAAGAAAATTAAAAAAAAAAAAAGAAAATTCAGTTTTGTCAGGTGTTCCAGTCTATTCTGCCCTGTTTCTGGAAATTTTCAAACTTGTTAAATGCTTGCTCTTGTAGTTATCAACTAACAGGTGATGCCTGTAGGAAGCATGAACTAGAAATTCCCCATTTGACACTGTACACTCTAAAGCAATCGTTTTTTCACTGAACATCTGTTCCATCAGGATTGTTAATGTGCAGACATAGACTGACAAAAGTTTCAAAAGCTGTAAATACAAGATACAGGCCTGGCATTCTTTATATCTGACTGAAAATACATCTAGAAAGCACATTGTATTTATAAAGGTAAAGGTTATGACCAGCATTTAATAAGCATCAAGTCTCATGCAGGCAGCTTGACCAAAACCCAAGAGTTACTACACTGAGTATGTATTACTTTGGTTGTCAAATATCAATGCTGAACTTGTGAGAATTTGGGGATTTGTGGCAGGGAAGGAATGGGGGCATGATTCACATGTTCTATGTCCAACCTCACCTTGGCTGTGCTGGAAGTCTCACAGGGTAATTTCTCCAATTCTGGCCATCGCTGTTTAATTGTATCAAGCATTTCTTTGTAGCTCACCATCTTCTTGAAATTCCATTTATTGCCTAGAATTAACAAAACCAGCCTAACTTTAGACTGTGGATTTTATTTTCTTAATTAGCAGAGAACCACCTTCACATTCTCCATGTCTCACTTTAGCTGTAGGTGTCCCAGCCCCAACTAGTCCTTCTACAGCTCATCGAGGGAACAAGATAAGCTGCAAAAGATACAACATAAGACTTCACGCAATTCCTGATTCCCTAAAAGAGCTTACCAAAACCTCCAGAGACAAGTCTATGGGGTGAATATCCACCAACCAGCCCACTTCTGTCCAAGAAGAAGCTCAAAGCAGCAGTACTTACCATCAAAGGGCATGTATTCTATGAACCGCACATCAAGGGGCAGATCCTTTGTGAAATCCACGAAGTCCAGCACTTCATCCTCATTGAAGCCTCGCATCACCACACAGTTCACCTGCAGGTAAAGCACACACCTGAAATTAGTGAGCAGAGTATGACTTTCTTCCTATTTACACAAGGTTTCATAGTCCTCGCAGAAGGCAACATAGCTAGAAATAACTTTTTTGAAAGAAAAAATGACGAGAGAAGTTGGTAGGATTGCAGTGGTATGGATGATCATTTCTGCCTAACTCATCTAAGTTTTTACATCCAACCTAACTAAAGCTGTTCAAGTTGTCTTGCTACATGGAAAACTAATACAAAAGCCAGGTAACACAAACATTGTCTTACCCATCTAAGGTATGGCTGCTTTTACTGTTTAAAATGACAACTCCACTCCCCAGTTCTACACTGTGTGGCTTCTGTAAAAGTCCTGGCAAGTTACCTTCCCCAGCACTCTCTGTGGCAGATCATAGGCAAACTCCCTGGACCAGGAAGTGTTCATAGCACACTCCATAACCATAGGCTACAGGATAACTAGCCCTGCCTTCCTCCAAAAGAGAGGTTAACACACATTTCTCATAAACAATGTTTACATTGGAGCCTTAGGTCCTCTGTGCTATATCTGAAGAACAACTGAGAGCTGTGGAGTTGCTAAAATACTTCAGTTAGCAAGGCAGCCTTGCATATTAAAACATCACCTATCACAGTTCTTAAGAGCTTTCAGGAAAGCCTAAAACCTAGTTTAATTTCAAATGTTTTTCACAGCTGTATAGCCTAAGCCACTTACACGTAATAGAACTTCCAAAGCACTGGTGAAACTGAAGGGAACCACAGCTGCAGAACTGCAAACAGCTGAGTTAGGGTGAAGTTTCATGTTGCAGTGAAGCCGGTCTACCTACACCCTCAAACTTGCTTTCCCTCTCACACTGGCACTCAAAATAGTCTGCTATAAGAAGCTAAAGGAGAACAAACAGGAAAAAATGAATGTCTTTTTGCAAGGCAGTTTCTGCCACTTAACTGCTTTGGCCAGTTAGAGCTGGGTCAGATAAACGCCAATTCAAGAGATAAGGCAGGAGGAGGCAAGTACAGAGAAGGGCCATCCTGTGGTGACACAATCAGTAGGCTGAGGCCGTGTGAACCTGCACCCCCAGCTGCACAAGGAGGTGGTATGAATTCTCCTTGTTACTTCTTGATGTGATCTTCAAGTTTTTCTCCAGTTTCACTAAAAGTTATTCACAGGTTGGGCTTAGAAGTAAGGTGGAATATAATAAATTCCTTATCAGGTGAACTGTACATATGGTAAAACACAACAGTTTCAGAATAAATAAACACTGTATTTACCTTAACAGGATGGTAGCCAAGTTCAGTGGCTTTGTGGATTCCTTCCATTACCTTGTGAAAGCCTAAGATACAAAATGAGTGAAAAAAAATTTTTATTGTTTCAAAGCAGAATGAAAAAGGAGGTTATTAAGTACAAGACAAATAAAAACCAATCTGATTCAGTAGGAAGGCCTGCAAGTAAGAAGAGATACAAATAAAGGGACTTTAATTACACCCCTCCTCACAACCCCCAAAGACTACCAGTGTTACTGTGTTCAAGTCATTGAGATCAATATTTAACTGGTATTTGAGTAATTAACAATACTGGTATGGTTTTTTACATCTTTGGATATCCATATACTATTAGCATATGATTCTCCACTTCCCTGTAAATCAGCTTTCCTTGTGTTACATTCTTCTTAAAAGGAGTGGAAAGAATTTATGAACTGCCTCCAGATGCAATGAAGAAAGAATAATAAATAAATGTTTATTTTATAGTAATGGTTCGTGTCTTTTCTACAACGGCAGAATTTCACTGAACCAGACAGCAATGTTGCTAAGTGAATTTTAAAAGGATTTTTCTAAAGTATATTTGGGGTGGAGTGGGTTTAGGAGCAAACAAAAGCTCCTTGATTCCCTGTTCAAGCCTGGCTACAGATGTAATTGGCTTCCTAAAGCTACTGCCTATCCATTAGTCAGAAGATCAGAGGCAACATTTTTCAGGATCATCTTTTTTGTGACTAAACATGGGAAATTAGTGAACAAAATGTGGCAGGGATTAGAGCATTTAGGAAAACAATTCAGTTGGCCTTTGACCCTTGAAAACAAATGAAAGATGTCAAAAACTACAGTTGACTTCAAGGAATGAAGTGCCCAGTTTCATCTTACCATTTAGTGTGGCCTACACCTGCCAGCTGCTCTCAAACACAAACACATAGTTAATTTAGGGCAAGTATCTTTGCCCCTACACATACCTCTAAAAGCTGGAAGAAAAATAAAGCAACAATGCAGTTTTAGAATTCCAAAGTCATTTAGGAAAGCCTCTTAATGATCTCACCCCTTTCATCAACTTTGTTTAAAGTTAAGACCTCTCATCAAGACATCAACTTCATACTTGGCATATTACTCCCTCCCTGCTGCACTCAGCAGCTGGCAGAGATAGAGGTGAGCAAGAATGAGACAGCAAACTCCTGAGCTACGGGCACACATTTCTGGTGAGTGCTCAGCTGCTCGCCCCATGTTTGTGAATGCCCCTTCTACCCTGGCAGGTTCTAGACTAAGTTCCACTCCTGTTCTGCACACGAAACTCAGGTATGAGAGACCAAACACTATATGAAACTGAGGTCCTTCTTCCAAAGCTGTACTCTTTAACAGCAAATACTTTACACATGCTAGTAAAGGGGCAGTATGTCTCAAAAGTTTGTGCTGACAATCCCCATGCTGCTTCTAGTCATATTTGTTTCTGCAAGGGTCCATGGCCTTCCTTTCCCTATCTATTATCTACTGGAAATTCAGACTCTCTAGTGAACAGATCATACCTTCATTACTCTGTAGGTGCTTTAGCAGAAAAAAAGCAGTAACTCAGTGGTATTCTGTGCATACTTAATATTGGATGCATCCAATATCAGAAAAAAAGAAAAGGAAAGAGACAAAAATTTCACTTCACTGCTCTCTGGCTAGTAAAAGCATCATAAAGCATGGACACGGGAAAGCAGAAGATACAATTATTTAATAAGCTAGTTCTAATGCTAATCCTGGCTGCAAAGAGTGGTGAAGAGCAAAGTTATTTCACACAGTGAAATAACTCTTGCAAGCAACTGTTTGTATGGCTTGTCACCCTTCTCAACCACCACCTACTTGTGCATGTGCCCAGGAAGTTTCCAGCACCTGTGGTAGATCTCATTCCAATTAAGCAAGATTGCAGGCAGATTGTGGCAACAGAGATAATGTGCTGTAAGCACAACCCAGAGCCATGAATGGGATCAAAAATCTCTGCAACTGCTCAGAAAATCTTGTGCGACCTCATGATTACAGAAAGGAGAATCACAACGTAACTAAAAAGGCCAGGAAGCAACCACTTCTCCTCTTTCACCCAATGAAAAATTTTAATATTTTCATCATACTTCCTCTCTTCTGAAGTCAGAACTTTAGCCAGCTTTATAATACAGAGAACCTTAGAGCCATCCAGAAAAATCCTATGTGGAACAAAACCTCCCAGCATTTAATCCTTACAGGAAAAAAGGCTTCAAGCCTACATTTAATGATACAATTACAGTACATCATTACCTCATTTTTCCTTGTATGAAACACAAAAAAAAAAGGGGACAGGCCATGAAACAGGTTAGACTGTCTGCCTGCATGAAAGCATTTTTTCATTTGTTCATCCCTTTGAATGTGGTAGATTGGGAAAAGTCAAAATATTTTGGTACTCTAAAGTGCTTTCACACATCAGTGAAATCTCTGATGACCTCACAGTCATTTTGTCTATTCCAACCATTTGCAAGTAGCAGCAGATGTGATGCAGGGCACCTGCACCAACGATACACATTTTCTGCATCTTCTTAAATCCTTGGCTCGACTTTCCGGCAAAACAGAGAAATTATTCCAAGTTTCTCAAGTTCCTGGTGAGCTCCATAATCAGATGCCACCTTTACTTTTCAGAGAAGTTACCAGCCTGTAGGAGTCCAAGACCAGGAATCCCTCTCACCTTAACAGAGCTATATCTTGTTGCCTCTGGAACTGCCACAGGAGACAGGGTAGCTCAGTAGGGCAGGGACTCTATTCTCTGCTCATTCCATACTTGGAAATCTCCTATTAAATAAAAACCCCCAAATAAAAAAAGAAAAAAAGGGAAAAAAAAAAAAGTATTTTACATAATTTCAGCCTTTAACCTTAACAAAAGAAAAAAAAAACTAAAAACCACAAACCAACAGAACTCAACGTTACTATTTTTACCTGATCTCTGGTTAGAAAAAAAAAATCTATGATTTGGACACTTTTTTCTCCTCTTCAAAAATATTGAGTAATAGAAATTTCCTTGAACAGCATTGTCTATGCTGTTCAGTTGAGCAATTTCTCTCTCTGTTGTTAAAAGATCTTTTTTAATTTAAAGGGGGAAGAGAACATTTATATAAATAAAAATTACCCTCATCCCCTAAGAACTTTTAGTTTACTTTATAAGCAGGACATTCCTAACAGCTTCTAATCAGATATGAAGATCTGTGGCCTTATAATTCAGGAAGCTGGAGGCCCAGGTTTGCCCCTTCAGTGGCAAAAAGAAGGTCTTGTTCCTAATGAATGTCACAAACCAGGTAGTACTCAAGCACAGAGAGCAGAAGGAAAGAGCATAGTCAACACCTGTTTGTGATTAGATACTCCCAGATACCACTCTGGGAGCCAGCTGTGCCATGGCACAACCAGATCAATGCAATAGCCTACACTGGAAGGATAATGTGCCAGTCAGATTTATGACAGGAACTGATTTCTGCACCATGACACAGAAACCTGAAGTAGTGCTCCAACAGAGACTGTTGACAAGGTCACCTTTCTGCACCTGCCAGCAGAACTTTGGTTTAATAGCAGTGATTCAAACGCTGACATTACTTCTCACAACATTCCAGAGTTCTACAATCCTTTCTGTACATCTGTCTGAGGCTGTTGCACCATCTGGTGGCTACTTAGAGGTTTTGTCAGAATTAGATGTTCATAGACTGCTGAAGTTACATTGCTGGACAGAAGGAGACTGATACAACATCAAATCAGTTTTAGTTTGGAAGGAAGCCCAACCATGAAGCTGAGCTCTATGATCAGCTTTAGGATTAATTTAAACAAGAATCTGTAACACTGGGCGTATCCAAGCATTTTTGAAATTTTATTTGGAATTACTTGCTCAGTAGGAGAGAAGTTACAAAGCCAACAGCCCTACTCAAATTACCTCAGGCAAATTACAGCCCTCCTCATATTACCTCCTATTAAAAAGTAGTGGATACAGAACATCACTAACCACAAGTGAGAGCACTGCCAGCACACCCCAAATATAACTGCCAGAAACTGCCACTATTCATGACAAGAAGTTCAGTTCTTGTGGCATCTTTGTCCCCAGATGGTATAGCAGAAACATCTGGGTTTTTTGAACAGTATTAAAGAAGAGCAGCACACAAGACCAACACAAGATTTGGAGAGTTCTCTTGGGATCTATGACTAACCAGTTATAGATTATATGACTAACCACATGACTAACTGATGAGTTGAGCATCTTCTACTTCACCAGCTCCAAGGGACTCTACCTGCCTAAGCATGACACGAAGAAGGAAAAAGAGACACTACTGAATAAGCTAGTATAGACGACTTTTCCTAGTCTCAGAGGATAGCAGTTCACTTCTCTACCAAAGTAACTGACTCTGAAAGATACAGTAAGCAACTCACAACATTCCTGCAAGTATTAACACAGTTGCCTTAGAAGACAAGTTTGTACCTTTCCTCCGGACAATGAACTCAAATTTAGCTGGCACCAAAGTATCCAGGCTAATGTTAATGGCATTCAGTCCTGCCTCCTTCAGCCGGGGCAGCAGTCTGGTTAAGTTGATCCCATTGGTTGTGACAGCAATGGTTTTCAGTCCTTCAAGTTTGTACAGTTGACCTAGGAAATAAAAATTAAAAAGAACACTCTCTGGTTAGGGTTAAACTCTGAGGTTAAACTCTAAGTTTAAACTGTAAGTTACACAGACAACCCAAAACATTTGTGAAACAAAGGAAAATGTATCACTGAAGGTGTGAGGACACTTCAGTGCTTTGGCCTTCTTCCAGCTGTATTGGTTTAAGAGACCAATTTTACCACAAATCCATTCCAAAAGACATGAGAGACAGCAGCTTATTGCAAGTGAAACTGGTGATAAAGTTTCATTTTATTAAAATGCATACTATTAAAATATTTATTTTATTTTGTTCTTCATTTTTTAAATACCTACTTTATTGTTGGAAGGCAGCCCCTGATTTTGTGTACTTTCTTTTCCTCATCCACCTTTGCAAACTGAATTTTATGTTTTGCAATAATAATAAGCAGCAAGCCATCCCTTTCACAACTGACACCTGACCCAACTGTTTATTTAGCAACCTTTATCCTACAATGCTTTACCAAAAACCAGTTCTAACCCAGAGGTAGCTGCCAGCAGTAGTGACCTTAAACTTCTGAAAAAAATACCACATGCAGTCCCAACTAAACAGAAAAAGGTCAACATACTAGACTATTACAGAGAATCCAAGGCAACAAGATCCAAAGGGACAAAACATTTGCACTGGACAACTGAAATATTTCCATTACCAGTGGTAGCCCAGCTGACTGGAGAGCACTTACGCAAGACACTAAAAAATGGCTAACAAAAGAAAACAGCATAAGAAACAGTTAATATCATGAGATTAAGATTTAGAAAAGAGCTGCCTTCTCATAAGCCAAATGCAGGAATCCTCAGTATACCAGATCTCCAGAGATCAAGCTTTAAAACCTCCAGTTATCAGTACAATAACAAATAATAAAAAAACCCTAATAAACAACTTGCAGAAGCAGAGCCACAGCAAAGTAATTTACTTTGGTTTTTCCTCCCTCCCTCACAGCCTCCACCCTACCTCCACCCTAATTATTTAAGAAATATTTGAAGAACCCTTACTCTTGAGGCAGCTGTAATTACAGCACAAACATTTCCTAGTCCCTTCTTCCCTCACTATTTTACCTCTATTTGTTCATGTTGATAAGGGCTTTATTTCTGCTTTATCTCATTTCCCAGCTCTTTTCAAAATATTCACCCTAAGCTGAGTCCAAAACACTGGAATGGGTCAAGCCAGGTCACAGCAATGATGCTGAAGTTTACAGCAGCAGCATTTTGGAACTTGATTAAGAGCTCAATAAAGACATGAGGTTGTAGGGAAAGAGCAATCTGCACTAAGAGAGATTTTTTTCTCGGCCTTCACCTCTGAAAATCCTCCCAAACGACCAAGAAAAAAACTCTTCCTAGAGGGTAAATGCTACTAGCTCAATTTTGCCAAAGATTATTTAACATTAACTATCACTAGCAGCCTAATCTTTGTGAGAGTAAAGGATACACTCTGCAACCAGAGGATAGTTTAGGAACATCACTACGTTTATTTATAGCCTCAGAATGCACAAAATGCTCAGCCTCAGAACAACTGAGAAAAAAAGTCTAGGTGCCATACAGGCTTCATTGCTAGAAATGTAAAATGCATAAAGGTATTGAATAAAACTAATGTTATTCTGCAGCCTAAGATAGAAAAAGTTATAAAAAGTAGCACCAGCTGATTAGGTTAGCGCAGGAAGCAGCTGATGTCCATGTATCTTTTTCCTCATCAGACAGGGCAAGATACAGGATGGGGCACTGGAAATACACTAATACATGGAATCACCTGTAGTAACAAATTGGACAGTAGACAACTGAGAAATTAGAGATGGAGGCTTAACACTAATGCCAACAAGCTAAAAAGGACCAGTCAGAACACTCTACCAAGTGTAACCTTCACAGTGTCTTGGTTTCTCGGCCTGTTGATCTCTAAATTCAAAAGGGATTAAAGAGACTTCATAACTTTGTAACTCTCCTTGTACCTGTATTAAACCTGTTTGCTGACCTTTGGTCACTGCTTTAGCACCAATCAGCACAAGCAAAGCAACTGACAAAAACTACCCAGTAGAAAGGGAAACAGAACAGATGTTGTAAGTTCATAGCATGAAGCTAAAACTTGTATGTCAAGCTTGAGCCAGGAAGTAAACGATTTTACATGTACTTTTTCCCTTAGGATCAGTAGTGTCTTCTTAAATGGATAATTTTCTTACATATTCTCTTCCACTAATTTCCTTAACTGTACTTCTCCCAACTGAGTCCAGAAAAGGTGTGTATATTTCCTAACACATCAACTAAAAGTCCACCCTGCACCACTTCACTCTTGAAATGAGTATGTTGCTATAAAAAGTCATCCAATAGTCCACCCTCCACCCCCTGGAAAACGGTTTTGTCAGTGCAGATGTGTACTCCTCAGACTACTAATAATAAACAGCTATCACAGAGTTTATATCCAGTGCTTACTTAAACTTTGAGTATCTCAAAGGAGATGGATTCTACATTCCACTATCAGCTGCTTCAGAAAAGTCTCCAACATATGTCTTCAGCAGTCCCCAGGACATAATTTAGCTTTCAGCAAGTGTTAGACGCTGACTCATAGTTTATGTATGTGCTTCCGTTCAAAGACTTAAAATAATCTAAAGAACTGTAGAAGGTCTCTGAATATGGTCTCCTACAGTAGCTTCAAATTACATTTGTTCATTGCAACAACTAAAAAACTTGACTTTGAGTATAAAACATTCGGTAACAGAAGTCCAGCATTACCATTTTTGAGCTTTACTGGTATTTCACAGATAATGTTTGGAGAAAGGTTTGCTGCAAATAAACCTAGCTTAAACCTCAACCCAATTCAGCACCTGAGATATTATAGCAAGCTTCTCTAAAATCATCTAGAAAACCAGACTAACTCTATCCCAGACCAAACCAGAACATTGTGCTAAGATGGCTTCAATAAAGATGCTTTACTCATATTCTGGAGAAGCCATTTTTGGGCTTGATTTTCCTTCAGTGAGTTTTCCCATAGTTATTACATTGAGCTATTTAGTTTTGAATCTCTTATCTTGATCTCAGACTGGGGAACCATAGAGTTAACACCAAAGTCTGAGAAAACAGGAAGTGTTTGTAGACCTAATTCAACAATTTTCAACAGGCCTTAAAAAAACCAAGCCAGACTAATACAAATCCACAACAGGATAAACTAATATAACAGTACAAACATTTTAATATTCCTTACTTTCACCCCAAGATCACTATTGTTATGCATTAAAATGATCACTATGAATCTGTCAAAGTTCAGCTGTGAATAGAAACACGGGCAAAATAATGAAAACCCAGTGGTTCAAAAAGATCTATTTCTCTCTTTCAGGCACAAAAATAAACCTTGGAGAATTCTATCATTGGACTAAAGCAAAACAAAAAGATGTCTATCCCTCCATTACCAATACTTCTGGATTGCAGCAATACAATGATTTTGCAGTGACCTGACTACTCCACTTAGACTATCAACATCAGAACAGCTGTGTTGAGTATAAGCCATCAGCTTATAAAAAACAAATAAAAAAGGTGCCTACAATACACTAGGAAAGAAAGTTCTGCACTGACCTGATGACATGGTTGATTTCAACTCATTTTCATGCCAATACTATATGCTGAACTGCAAAGCTTTATTGTATTTTAAATTGCAATCTAATTTATAAATCTAGTTCCCTTTTATAGGAGCCAATAATTATACCTATTACCATTGGAAAGAATCTAATATCTTGAAAGAAACACATCTCTTGAAAGGCATATAGCTCCCTCAATACTAAAACAACACCAAACCCATCATGCACAGGCAAAATGTTCTAGACAATGGTATTTCAGAGTACCAAAGTTAGTGCAGTTTCAGAACTCCTTACAATCAAAGTTCAAGGTGACACACCTCAGCTCACTCCAGTCACACCTTTTCCAACTATAAACAGGTCGTTCTACAAACTAGAACAGCTCTGCTGCTTCCTTTGGAAGGTCGTCTTCTTTGGAAAAGGTCTCCCGAATCCTGAACAAAACAGAGCAGAGGCAGAGACCAGCTGCTTTCTGCACAAAAGCTCACTGCATTGGTAAGCAATTCCACATAAACCCACTCTTATCTTCAGTACTTAGAAGAGTGTATGTCCAGAAACAGACAAGTTCAGTTGCCTACAACACACCAAAATGCACCCACCCACACAGCCTTAATCTAATACATTGCCACTACACAAATCAACTGAAATTTTCTTAACATGTGGGACTTTGGACAGAGGAAAAAAGTGCCTGACTCAAGAGAAAAAATCCAGGCAGAGTCATTTAACACAATACCAATCAAAGCAGACAGACTTCTAAAATTTACTCAGTAATTTACCTTCTACTGAGGTAATAGTCTTCACCAATAACTGTAAAAACATAGGTTTTTCCACCATTCCTTATTAAACACAAGAAAGTGACATCAGTTATCAAGGTAGCAAAACAAAACCACAAAAAAACTGCACTCCTGAAAAATCTAAGAGAAAGCTTGTTTTGTTTGTAGAGCACATATCACTTGTTCCTCTCCAGTGAGGACCTCGTCATATAAGTTCTTGATTTTTCACCCTCAGGCTGCATTATTGCAAGCTACCATAGTAGATGTTGAATATGAAAACAGTGCTAAGTTCAGCTGGTATAATATAAAGACATGCAAGTTCCAGCCAAGCAATAGAACAGAACTGGCAATTTTCTGAAAGGTATCTTGCATTTCACAATGCTGGGAAAAACCACCATGATTAAATGTGTAATTATTCTTCCAGATGCCAGACTGTGTTAGTAGATAGCTGTAAGTGCAATTCGTGGATTGACATGTACCAAGTCACTCTGAAACACTCTGGACTGATTTGCAACTCACCCACAATATCCACCACATCGGGACGGATAAGTGGCTCTCCACCTGTCAGTCGGATCTTCTCCACACCCTCTTTCACAAACAGTCTGGCTAGGGTGATTACCTCCTGGGCAGTTAGTAGCTCTGATTTCGGAGTCAGCTGAACACCTTCCTCAGGCATACAGTACTGACCTGAAACAAAGATCACAGAAATACATGGGGCAAAAAATAACCAGCAAAAATTAATCTAATACTGATGAGCAAAATACACCAAGGGCAGCCATCTTTAAGAGATGTCAAATGACACTAACTGTGCAAAAATTTTACAAACAATCTCCTAACAATTTCCTGGCTTCCTTCCAAGGAAAACCCAAGACTAATTTCATGCGCCTCAAAATTAAAATAGATCCATTTTGAAGAAAAGAGAGGATCTCATTTCTATCTAACCTGCATTCAAACAGAGACACCAAGTTCAACCGGCAAGCACTGGGACATCAGCACAGACTCTGCAGACATAATTGTGAGAATTCCAAGGTATGAACTCTCCTGCTTAAGGAGACTTTGGGCACACAAGCATCATTATCCAAACCACACCAAGTCTGATAAAAGATCTGTCACTACAACCTGTCTCTGGTAGATCCCTAGGCTTGCTCGTGGTTCCCCATCCCACCAGTAGCTCAGCCCTAATTAGTCTCTATCTGTCCTTTATCATTACTTGGTGAAGACAAGGAACAGCACAGCACCAGCACAGCAATAATACCCTAACCCAAACCTTGGCCTTTGAACAGTATTTAGTGCAGAGGAGTTTTGTGCAAGGAACCAGCAGACACTTACACCTGAGGTTGCATTTCTCAGTCAACGAAATTCGCAAGTAATTGTGCTGCCGCCCAAAGTTGTCCGTCAAAAAAGCAGAGAATGGAGCAGCATGTTCCAGTACAAAGTGTCCTCTTCCTGAGCTTTGTAATTCCTGTAACAAAACCAAGGAAGTGTCAAATATTTGAACAGTTAACCCTATCAACTTGCTGTATAAATATCAACTTTGAACTCAACTGATAATTATTATTCCATTCCTCCCCACACAGACAGCTGCCCAAGGAAAACCATTGTCAAAATCGGCCATTTATTGATTAAGTTTCACACCCTACGCAATTCCATTTCTACAATTTTCCCTGTGCATTTAAAGATACATGTCTTTGCCACAGGTGCTTCAGGATTTTTGTACAGAATAGAAGGTGTTTTTGTTCAACTGTCTGTCTCTTTCCAGAATCAATGATCCACCTACGCTCACTACAGCCCTTGGGTAAATGAAATTATAGAGAAGGGACCCTTCCTGCACTTCAGCACAAGAGAACCAGAAGTTCATGAAACACTGCATCTCTGCTTGTGCTCCTACCATATTCCATGTGCAATATTAACATGTTGTTATTAGCAAAACTAAATTATTGATATATGCAATTATGTTTCATGATGTCTGTTTCAAAAAGATTTCCAACAAAGTCTTCCTGCCTAAACTCATATAACAGAATACTTCCAAAAGGCTTGTCCCAGTTAAAAGATGACAAATAATGCATGGCAGATGACAAATAAGGCAGGGTGGAACTGGAAGAGAAATGTGAGATTCTGAACACCTGTTCAAACTGAATAACAAAGATCAGAATTCTAAAAATTTCTTTATTAACTGTCACAAAATGAATATTACAAGTAATTTCTACTTACAATTTTGGGTTTTTTTTTAAGTGGAATGTAATATATTGTAGAGCAACACAATTTTTAGGAAGTATGAGCATTTGCCCTCTAGAATGAGGGCTTAAGAATGATGAGGACCTTCTGGAGCTTAAGAACAATAAGGACCTGTTGGAGCAAGACCATATGAGGCCACAAAGCTGCTCAGATGGCTGGAGCACCTCTCCTAAGAAAACAAGCTGAGAGAAGTGGATTTGTTCAGCCTGGGGAGGAGATGGCTTTGGGGAGACATTATAACACTTTTCTGTACCTAAAGGGGGACTACAGGAGAGCTGGAGAGGGACTTCTTACAAAGGCCTGTAGGGATAAGACAAAGGGGAATGGTTTTAAACTGAAAAGGAGTAGATTTAGGTGTTAGGAAGAAATTATTTACTGTGAGGGTGGTGAGGCACTGGAACAGGCTTCCCAGAGAAGCTGTGGATGCCCCATCCCTGGAAGTGTTGGATGGGCTTTGAGCAAGCTGGTCTAGTGGAAGGTGTCCCTGCTCATGGCAGGGGTTGGAACTAGATGATCTTTAAGGCCCCTTCCAACCATTCTAGGCTTCTATGATCACACTAAGTATCAAAATAAATATCCCAAATAGTAGCTGCAAACAAATACAGTTCAAGTTTATACCAAGTAACTCAAAAATATCAGTACCATCAATGCCAGAACTGTTGATTATAGCAACGTCTAAATGCAGGGAGTCCCATTGCCTTCAGCCCATGACTTTCAAATTACGATGTTATAGCTCTATTTTTCTATACCTGTAAAGCATAGCTGAAACCTCTCTGCTACTTTCAGAAAATATTTTGATACCTCAAGTGAAACTTACAGTAACTGAATCAACTCTTATCATAGTACTGCAGAAAAGCAAGAGTTTACCAACACACTTTTATCAGCTGGTGGATACTTGGTTCAGGCAGTACATACAAACATCCACAAACAACATAATTCAAACTCTGCTACGTATTTTCATCTACTATATCAGAGTTAAATTAACATTTTATAGGAGGTCAATTTGGTGACTCATGAATGAAGCCAGCTGCCTAGCATCACAAAATAAACCAGAGAAAACAAAATAATGAAGGGAACCACCTTCACTGGGTCCTTGTTAGTTAACCATATACAGATATTTAACAGCCAGCTATGGAAATCAGAAGAAAAATAAAGGATTCCTGGACATACAATGAATTTCATATCTAGTGAAAAGTAAAAACCATTTCTGTATACATGGTGTTCACAAAGTCCAAGTGTGTGTGTGAATCAGTTGCAGAATTGTGCTGACTAGTCTTGACAGGCTGCAGCAGGCAAAGGATTAAATACAGTTTTGACATAAATTTAAGATGCAGAATGAGGAACCAGACAAAATGACATATTAGTGGGTATTTGAACCACTTATCTAAGCAAAAGTCATGACGCATCTAGTAAAAAACAGACCTGTGAAATCTCCAGACATACTAAAATCAGCATGTATGGGACGATGCCAAGGGACTGGGCAGGGACACACATAGCCACAGCCATCAGCTCCCTGGATATGGTCATCACCAGTAACCAAAGGCACTAACCCAGCACAGGATTTCCACACAGCCCTTGCAAGAAATCTAGAAATGGTCAGCTAAAATGTTGAACCACCCACGTATGCTTCCTCAAAACATTTTATTCTGAAAACATTTGTAAGAATCATTCGTGGGTGGGTGGAAGCCACAAAGGACCTCCAGTGATCAAATCAGCCAGAGAGCAAATGTTATCTGGGGAGAGACCCAGCATCAGCCACCAGCAGCCACAGCAATTTTGTTTCCAGCTGTGCTAACACTACGCTGCTGCTAAACTTACAAGCAGGAGCAGTCATTCTTGGCAGCACAATCTTTGCACTAACCTTTAAACAATCCTCTACACTTGATCCAAACAGCTTTGTGGTAAGATAAGAAGATCTCTAAGAACATCCATAGCAGTGAGGAGCTAGATAAAGGAGATACAAAATGGCTGTTTCGAAGCCCACAAAACATCTGTTTACCCCTGATAAAACTGCAGTAGTCGTTTCCACGGAATTGCTTTTCTGCTGGAAGAAAGCAATCTGTTTCAGGGGCTGGAACAGCAGAGGTGTATGGGATGAAAGGCCAGCCCTCCTGGGATCTGGCCTTCCCTCCCCACAGCACCAAAGTATCACTGGCAACCACTCTGCAGCCACACCTGCTGCTCATACACCTTCGTTCACCTCCTCTTTCCCCAGCACGTAGAACAAGTCATCTGGTTTTTAAACACCCTGGGAAAATGCTCCAGCCTAGGGGTGTACGGGCTGCTCTTGAGCTCTGCACAGCTTTAGTTTCCTCAAAATATCCCAAATTAGGAATTCCTTGCTTTGATAGAAATGCTGGCTCCGTTCCACTGATTGTAAGCAAGTTTTTCTCCAAATACAAGCTGGATTAACTCAAACAGCCCAGGTGAATATCCAGACTTCATTCTTCTTCCCCAGTTAGAAAACCCACCTCTGAACAAACTAAATCTACAGATATTTCAAATCTGCCAAACTAAAAAAGAACAAAACAAAAAAAAAAGTGGTTTTTTCTTGAAAACTATGCTGCCTTCTGGCCTGGTTGGATAGCTGATGTTCTCCTTCCTATTATTTTAGAAAGGTGTTCACATTTGAGAGGGAAAGCACTGCCAAGTTTATTAAAATTATCTGAGCCCCTCTTGTGGGAGCCCTCCTCTCCTGTTTCTTTCTCAGTAACTCTTTTTTGCATCTTTTTCAGGATCAGGCTTCCTTACCACTCCACTTGAAGACAGAACAGTACAAACCTACTGCCAGTTTTAGAGTGTGCATTACAAAGAGATAAAGAAGGGAAAAGTTGTCCTCCCTGGAAGAAAGGTGGGGACAAGTGAGGGAGACTTTAATGCTTTTATGTAATGAAAGACAAAACTGCATACTTTCAAAGACAGTAATATGCTTAAAATACTTTCCTGTTTTCAGGAAGGAGCCGCCACTGGAGACCAGTTCTGTTGCTGGTCTGTCATCAATCTGCATGGCTGCTACAGGTAAAGTAGCTAAAGTAAGGGGAATAACGCTGCCCCTCATTAATTACTCTTACGCGAACTGTCAAGAAGCAGCATTAAAAGAATAGGCAGTCAGCAAGAAATTGGTGTCAATAAACTTCAAAGTTTCTATTGGAAATAACTAACTCTTGCCGCAAAGTAGTGGGTTTTAGAACGGGGAAAATAAAAATGTTTTACACAGCTGCTAGAACTTCTTTCCATCATTTTCTTGTTGTGTACAGAAGTGGGTTTGTCTGGGAGGGAAGAATGACGGAAGATGGAATTTTTAACCTATTCCATTTCTAACCAATTAGATTTCAGCACAGAGGAACTAGGAGATACCCATAAGCCAGTACCATTAGCTTAAATTCCAGCAGAGGTGGATCCTGTACTACCAAAACTGCCACTGCACCCAGCACTGGCTCACATTTTTATCAATACCACAGGAAAGGCCAGTTATCAGAGATGAAAACTCAGCTGCCTTCCTGGTAACTCAGGGCAAGGATGAAGCATTCTCCCAGGTTGTTGTGTAAGTGGGATTCTCTGAAGGGGAAGAACAGGTTGAGGTTGAACCTCATCACTTGCAGCCTTTGTGAGAGCTATTGGAACAGGAAGAAAGCAAAAGCTGCCTGCTATAGTACCCAGGTTACAGGGAAAGTAATTCAGTTCCCTGAAGTAGGAAAAGGTGGATGGTTTTTTAACATATCAATGCCTAATCACATAACTTTTTCACTCAAAAGGGATGGCTATAACCCACAAGTCCCCACTCCCCTGTCTCCATAGTTGACAGGAGACACTTCTGCACATTGGAGGAGTATGCCCTGTCACACAGTGTGCTTTATCTGATCCATGAAAAAACCAGGTTCATTCTCTGGGCTGTCAATCACATGTTCTATACTAGTACCGAAAGAATGAGAGCTTAGATGACTGCACCTAGCAGCTATATTTTGACAAGCTGTCAGCCCTTCAGACCTGACAATTCACCTGTGATTTCCAGGAGAACTCTTCTAACAATGCAGCAAAATTGGAAGCTGTCAGCAGAGGTATCAATAACCACCAGGAACACCACAGACTGACAGATATTAGAAAGGTTCAGTTAAACACAAGGGGGCAGACGACAGAACTCTTATCTACTAATCAAGCCGAAGATCAAGTACTATCCTTGCTCTACTCTTCCACATTTACCTCATCCCCAGTGATCCTTGTGCACTATGAAACGGTAAAGCTTGGAAAGACCTCTGCACAGGCCTCAGGGACTACCACAACCTGTGTACCCATGACGCTGTTAGTGTTGCTCCTGCACTCACTGGCTCATCAAGCTCCTGCAATCCTGCTGGGTTTGTGCATAGCACTGCTGTCTCAGTGTAGTACCTAACACTGCTGCAGCATCACAGACACAACTCAGCAAAAGCTCTTCTGTTTCATGCCTCACCTTTAGTATCTTAGTCTGTAGGGAAGCGGTGACATAATGTCCTTGGTTCAACCTGGAAATCAGACAACCGCAGAGGCTGAAATGGGTCTAAGTAGGCCAAGTGCCAGAATGAGGTCTGAGCTGCGAAGTCCAAGACAAATGTTTTTGTGAGGGCTCAGCAGCTGCTGCCCAACAGCTGACCCCAAACAGCAGGCAACACTTGTGGGTACTGGCACAGAGAGCACCAGCCAGGAACTGCCACTGGCCACCCACAAAACGGAGAGGCAGCACAAAGAGAGTTTCAGACACGACTGGCCAAGAATTAGAGCCGTGTGAGGTCTTTCTGGGCAAGCTGGGTTCTCCACGTTATCCCAGCACTGAAGGCTTCATTGTGGCCACAGAAATTTTCAGGTGGTTGTGTTTGCATTACAGGATCTACAAGAGCAGATGGAGAAAGTAGAAGTGAAACTTTGTAGAAGCAGAAGCAGAAGTGAAACTTTGTATCAAGACCATTACTGGATATGATACCTCTAAAGCAGAATTTTAAAAAAATGCTGATTTCCAGTTTTGTAGTACAAATAGGTCATCCTACATGATCATTTTAATTCAAGAATACAATCTGGACATATATTATCATGGGTACAAGATGGCAGGATGGCATCAAACTTTGTTAACTATGAATTCATCAAAAAAATCCAAATAATTACCTGCAAAAAACCAAACAACTGTGAAAATGCTGTTTTCAGAGTGCCTGTTGCTATCTGCCCTGTTCTAGTCTAGAAAAAGCAACTCCACTCTGTGCACATCTCTGAGACTGCCAATTGTATCTTAAAAACCAAGATTCAAACAAGTAAATTGTTCACCACACACTGCCAGTACAGCAGCTGTACCAACCTCACTGTCTGTAACCTAACCTAAAGACTTACAATGGATGGCCTTGGATGCAGCCTCTCAGTTGTGTCTTGAAGCTCCTGAGTTAGAGTTCTTCCTTCCATAGCTATAATGACCATTTTAAAGGGGACTGAAATATAGTCTAGTGCTCTCTTCTCCCCTTTGCACACACCCCCTCCCCAAAATCTCAGGAAACTAATTAGAACCATGATTACTTGCAGCTCCAGCGAAGAAGACAGTCAAGCAGTATTCACAACTGTTTTAAATGTTTGAATGTTCTCTCATTTGAAAGCACATTTCACTGTCCCCTATGGCTGTAACGCTAATTGCTCCTCTCTACAGATGACTCCCAGGAGAGACTGAGAACAGAAAGGAGCAATGAGTATATTACCACTGTACAGTTGCTAAGTTTGCAGTGCCTTTGTTTTTACACTACCTTGCTTCTCAAGCCCCGCAGGATATAAGCCAGCGTCCTGGCACACTTCTCATATTTACTATGCCACAAACGTGTATCTCCTACCCCATTCTTCCAGCCACTGTGGCTTTCTGCCTCTAGGGGAGGTAGGGCTTTCAGATGGATGTTGTAATCAAGCTCTCTCAAAAGTATTCCTTCATGTTTGTTAAAGCTACCTGATGCATAGAAAATAGTGAAAAGTAATTCCAATCAGAATTTATAAAAATGTTCATGGCCTAGGAAAACAAACAAACAAAACAAATTCAATAACCTTTCTAGTTTTCTGAGTCAAGTAAGCATTCAATAAAGCAACGCACTAATCCATTTGGTTTCCTGTAAGTGGCAGTGAAAGCACCCAATTCTGGCGACACGGAGTCTGTCACTAGTAGCTTTAGCTTATTTTCTCTTTGTTAAAGCCAGCCATGCAATTGCAAGTAACTCAATAAATCATGTCCCAGCTGGGATTCTCTATGTGCCATGCCCTATTTCTTAGTTACAGTTACAGAACCTTTGCGTTTCCGCGCTGCTTTTTCTCCTGCATTTGGACACCAAGAGACCGAATCCACCCGAGACCGAAAGTTAAACCGGGAGAAGCCGTATCAGGGCAACTCCTGTGTTGACTTCGCGCCAGCACCAGAACAAACAGGTTCAGTGCGAAGCTCGCATGACCATCGGAACACAACCACCGAAAGCTGCCAAACCACTCGGGTTTTGATCCAGGCTGATCAAAGAGCGTTGTGTAATCTCTCTTTTGGCTGGGCAGGAACACAGGACCGGCTCGGTCCGTGAGACCGGGTGTCCCACGTACTTCCGAAGTAAGGGTGACATTTCAACAAAGGAAGGACATAGAATTATGTATTACTACATGTTCTGTTGATTCTTCCCTCCCCATATATATAAAGAGGTCATGCTCACCGCACAAACCACCGATCGGTCCGGGGCAGGTTGCAAAATTCTGTGGACAGGTTACATTTCTGTGGAAAGCGCTGGCAGCCCCCGCCCGCGGTGCCCAAGCCCCCTGGCCACCCCACCAGGCGCTGCCACGGTTACCAGGGCGCCCCTCCACGAAATACATCTTCCTGAGGACGAGACACCGGCCTGGCACTCAAACTTCCAAACGCGACCTCCGGCGACACCGCACGGCACCGCACCGCTCCCCTCCCCAGCGCCCCGGGCCGCTGCCGGCCCNACAAGGATCATCGAGTCTACCTCTTAGCCCTGTGTAGGACCATCCCCAAGAGTCACCCCATGTGCCCAAGAGTATTGTCCAAACGCTTCTTGAATTCAGACAGGCTTGGTGCCGTGACCACTATCCAGGGGAGCCTGTTCCAGTGCCCAACCACCCTCTGGGTGAAGAACCTTTTTCTGATCTCCAGCTTAACCCTCCCCTGACACAACTTAATGCCATTCCCTCAAGGTCTGTCACTGGTCACCAGAGAAGAGATCAATGTCTGCCCCACTGCTTCCCTGCTTCCCCTCACGAGGAAGGTGTAGACCGTGATGAGGCGTCCCCTCAGTCTCCTCCAGGCTGAACAGACCAAGTGACCTCAGCCACTCCTCACATGGCTTCCCCTCAAGGCCTTTCACCATCCTCGCTGGTGACACAAGCCCCACGACCCTCAGCAGCAAGGGCAAAACCTGCGCTGACAGCCTTCACTCTCTGCCTTTCCCCACCCTCACCTCAGCCCTTTAAAAGCCGGGTGTAGAACCTGAGCTCTCACAGCCGGTTGCCTTCAAGGGAAATGTGGGCATTGAAGGGCTCACATGCAGGGTACATATCCCAGCAAGGCTGCCAGATGACTGGGAATCATTAATATCATTAGTTGGGGAACATTTCTGGTGGTAACAACAACTCTAGTCCAGCATCAATCTCAAGCAAAATCTGTACAACCTTGTCAGAAGACAAGCACGGGGACTAAATGAGGCATAGTGGATCTTATGAGGCATAAGAAAGCAATATTTCAGTTTTCCTGCCTAATCTAATTTCCCCCATACTCTCAGTGTTTCGCGGATAAGGGGCTCAAGATGAAAAGTCCAGTATCTTGCTGTCCACCTCCAGGTGAGGGTCTGCAAAGCATGGTCACCCACTGCCAAACTGAACTGGAGGCACTTATTCTGAACATGCTCTACACATGAAAGGAGTGCTTGGCTGGGTGCCCAAATTTTCCCTGGATCTCCTTCCCTGAATCATGTCAGCTGTTCTTCCAAAAGCAATGTGATTCCCTAAATGACTTTTATTGCTCTTAGACTTAGAACTGTGCAGCTAAGAGTAAAACTCATAATTTTATACACCATGCTACTCTATGATCATGCTTCCATTCTAACAGAATTTTATTTTCCATTACAAAATTGCTGTATCAGGGCTATTTAATTTGCATCTACTGACTGAAAACAAGTTAGCCATTCGTTGCACGGTCTTAATCCTTTAGTGTTTGACCTGTGCATTACTTGTTGATGTTTGAGTAACTGGGCCTTACTATTGCTTGTGTCAGCCATTATTTCCAGACAAAGTTATGTGTGCTGGTTCAGATTCAATTGTTTAGTCAGGTTATACTTAAATCTTTGCTCTGTAGCAAAACCCCTTCTTCTGTCCAATTCACTCTAGACTTTAAACTTTAGACTGGTTACAGACTAACAGGAAAACTTAATGCCGTACTGCTATTTTTTTGCCCTCAAAGCTTAAGCCGTGTGAAAAGAAATACAGACCCAAGTGACCTACAATGTGGCTAAATATACAGTCTGAAGCCATGTCCACCCGTGTGATGTCAAGGTAACATATGCATGGACGAAAACAGTAGACAAAATACTGGTTTAAATTACAATTTTCAGAAGATGCAGAAGCAAGTTTGCTTTTGACATTTACAGTAGCTTTATGAAGCGTTGCTTCTCCCTGTAGAACTGGAATAACTGTAATTAAAGGATTTTCTGGATTTATTTGAAAAGCAAATGATAATGACAGTTGAAATACAGAAGGCACTTTAGCTTCATATTAAATGTAATAATTGCTCAATTCAGTGAACTTCTCAGTTGCAAAAGAAGTTTAATTAGATGTGCAATGAATAAAGATGAAAATTTGTTATGAACTCATCAAGAGAAAAAAATTTAATCCTTGCTTCATCAGCATCTGCAGTCTAGTTGAATATGGTGGTGCTCAGCATATCTGGAAGGGTAAGAAATGAATTGTCTTTGCATACTTGAAGCCTTTTTTAGTTTTCAAATTGTACAAATATAGGATTGTTTCATTAAACCAGCACAGAATTAGCTTTTACACCTCCAAAGGCAACCTGTTACTCTCAGAAATATCTACTGCTGGTTTTCAGAATCACTTGCCCAGCATTAAAAGAAGCTGTGAAATAAACATAATGAAATAAGAGTATCTGGATAAGAGATGATTCCGTTTAACTTCAGTGGGATACTGCCGTGTCGCGTTGTGTCACGTTATATTGTGTCATGGCATGTCACAGGTCATGAAGTGTAAGCACCTGAGACAGCAGCTGGAGGTTTGATTTCTTTGCTTTTTTAAGCAACTATCTGAAGGACTGGTACCCAGAAAATAATTGAGGGTTTGAGGTTTGTGTGTCTACTCCAAGATGCTGTGCAGTGTCACACCCTTGCATTGTAACCAAAGTTGGGCGTGACATTCTACCCTGGGAAAATAACACCTATCTCAAAACTCAAAGCAGTTTTATGATCCACAGAAACTCTTGCCACTGGTATTTCAATTGTCCTTTAGACATCATGAAGACATTCACTTGTCTTTCGTACAGGGTAATTATTTAGCCCAAATTCCAAAGAAAAACATTTCCTGCCCTTCCTGCTGCTGCTTTCCTTTCTGACTTCCCTTATTTACCTGTTTATTTGTTTCAAGATTTTGCTGAATTCACGCTTAGTGCCATAGGGGTAGGTCTCTCTCAGCACTCGTACACATCCAGGAATTAACTAACTTTCCCCAAAAGACTCTGTGCTGTGTGTAAAGGTCTGTGTGTCTGCCAAGGGGTGTTAAACCCACATGGGCAATTGAAGGGCAGAGTCCAGTCCATATCCTCTGGGAGCATATGCCAAAACAATATAAAAATGCAAAGTATTGGACTACTTCCAGTGTTATTCATACTTCAAATAAGCACTGAACAAAGTTTTAGAGATCTGTTACTAATAAAATAATAACAACTTAAAAGTCTCGAGAGAGAGTTCAGGCTGTGAGCTGGATGCATTTGCCCCACTGAATCACAATTTCCTCATTGTCCAAACTAAGCATCCATCAAGAGTTACTCAACACCTTTCTGAAACTTTGGGAGACTTGCCTGAACAGAAACCGGGGCAAAGTGGAAGACCTGATCCTGTCCTCACATGGAGCTGGAATACAGTCAGGACTCGTGCTGGGACTGCTGTTAGGAAAGACTGCACAAGTGCAAGCCAAGGGAAAGCCTCCACGTCCAGTTTCCTGCAAACTGAGCATGAATTAACAAAACTTGCAAGACATACTCACTGTTTTGTCTCTTTATTGCAAGAGCAGAACAGCAGAACACATCCCTCTCCACATTTGTTACTTGTGAACAACATAGGCCCTTAAAAGAAACTACTACAAAGAGCTTCACTGTCAAACTTCACGGCTCATGTGAGGTACGAATGACTACCTTAGGGTGTCTCACAGTTGCTCAGGAGCATCGTGGCATTTTTCAGTTCAAAGAACAGCCCTGCATAATGATTCTTGTCTACAGTTGAGAAATCCTAGGGAGTTGATACAGCAGAGTCTTCTGTTTTAGTTTGTTTTCCTCATTACAAAGAGGCATGAGAGCCTTCCTGGTATTTCCTCCTGGTAGCTGACACAAAATAACATCTGCAGTTCTCTAGAACATACTGCTTCCATGGAATTAAAAAGCATGTGTCACAAACCACACAGACTTACAAACAGGGATTTGGTAGATACTCATGCCAAGGCTGCCACAAAAACAGATGCACTCTCACAGATGCAGAAGAAATCAGAACAAATTGGTCTGAAAATAATTGGTATGGAACCAGCCATGCTGGATAGAAAATAAATCATGCTGGTTAGAAAATAAATGTCAATGCTGTCTTCTCCTTTCCCTCCTCACCTTTTGTGTGCTGGAGAAACCCTCTCCTCCCTCATCTTATTACCGTCCTCCTTTACTGCATTTCCTTTGATGTCATTCATATTTTTGCTCACAACCATGAGAAAAGAAAAACTGGTAATTTAATATTACTAAACATAGTGTTGAAATTGTTTGCATTCTCTGTTTGAGCAGTATCTAGCAGTACACAGAGTAAAGGGCTGTATAATACTGAGAAATCCAACTGATCCTACACATTGAAGCAAAGAATATGTTTATTCCTCCATGCTTTTGCAAACCCACACAGCAAGGGGATTAAGTGAATTAAGAAATGCATAAAAAGCAGAGGTTGATATAATTAGAAAAAGGGAGAAAAGGAAGGAAGAAAAGGGGAGGAAGGGAGAAAAGGAAAGAGGAAAAGACAGAGGAAGGAAGGGAGGGAGGGAGGAAAGATTTTTTTATGGGGGGGAGAAAGGGAGGGAAAGATTTTTGAGAGAGAGAGGGTGAGAGAAGGAGGAAGGGAGAGAAGATTTTTGATGTGAGTTTGACCTTATCATTTATGCACGACCATACCCTTCTCTCTTGGCTTCCTTCCTTTATGTGAAATATCATCATCCTGCCTTGAGTATTACACACAATTTAGCACTTCGTGTATGTTTTTTTTTTTTTTTTTTTTTTTTTTTTTTTTTTTTTTTTTTTTTTTTTTTTCTGAGAGTTCTGTGCAGGCCAGCTGCAAAACTTCTGTTTATCTGGAGCAGGATTTCACAGTTCCACCCTTACACAACATTCCCTGCAAACAGGCTGTTCATGGGCTGATAACACTTTTGCTGGTCTAACTGTGCACTTATTGTGTTTAATGCCTGAAAACTGTGAGAAGAATTAATGTAGTGTCATATAACACCCCCATCTGATCAGGTGGACATAGACATAACCAAAGGAAAGTTTAGACAAAGTCATACATTGTCTTAGCCTAACTCTATGTGGGCTTTTTCTGCCCCAGGCACCTCCAGGTGTAGCATTGGGGTTAAACTGTTAGCATGCCTACATTTTTTTGTATTTCACTGAATTTAAGGGCATGGTAAAAGGAGGTACCTGAGTGTTAGAAAACACCAGGAGACTTCTTTTTCTTCTCCTACGCATGACCTTTGCTCCTGATGCTCTACCCTCTCATCACACAAGTAACTCCCATTGCTCCCTTCCACGTTAAAGAAACCCTGCTTAGCTTTATGGACTGAAGTTAGCTCTACTGGTTGTATGTGATGGTCCCTCATGTAGCAGCACAACTGACACTCCAGAAGTCAGGCACAGGGTCAGAGAGATGATTCTCAATACTGAGAATTCTGCTGTATTTTGGACAAAACAAATCATGGTCCTCCATTTTCCTTGAAGTGCAGGTCCAACTTTTGGTCTTCATCTAGTCTAAGAGAAGGAATTATGCCTTCACTGCTCCAAGAGAAACATACTGGTCCTTAAGCATTATGGAAAAAAAAGAAAAAAAACGTATTTTCCAATATTGGTACTGTCTTGCTCTCTTGCTCCCTGTATTTGGAACAGCAGTTAATTCAGTTAAAGAGCTGGGCATATGATCTGATGAAGTGTGATTAGCATTTCTCATTTAATTTACATCGAAGCAAGAACTTTTATCAATAACAACAAAAAACCTTCTCCAAATCCCAACAAAACAATAAGCTAGATCACAGAATTTCAGACTTTTTTGTGCTGGAAGAGTTTTATATGACTTGGAAATCAATTAAGTTCCATTAAGGCTCTGAAGTATACCTGCCTTATATTGTGCCTTTCAAAACTAGGTGGTAGTGTTCATAGCCAGGTCTTTAGTTTACCTGGGAGAGGACTTTTTTCTGCTTATTTCTTGGTTTATATTGCTGGAAAAAAAACCAATTTCCAGTCTGCTAAGCATCTGACCAAGGTAAGTGAATCTGTAACAAAAATCACTCTGAGAAAGTTAATTTTTATCCAAAGAGATTACCATGTTATAAAATCAAAAGGCAGAAAACTGGAACAAAACAAAGTTAAACAAAACAAAACAAAAACCCAACAAAACAAAAAATATCAGGGCATCTCTGTGGGCTCTTGGCATTTCTTTCCAGATGCTTATATCGAGGACTTTATTTTTCTAGATACTGTTAAGTCACTTCCAGATTTAGCATCACACTGTTATTTCTCTTTGTCATTTCAGATTCCTTAAACACTTGAGTTCTTTCAAGTTCTTGCAAATCACAATAAAAAACTGTGATTCCATAAACCAAATCTCACTGAATATATCCATCTTGTACATCTTTGGCTATGATATTGTAAAAGAAGGATAGAAAGGAGCTGTTTGCATATTCACTCTGTTCTCTCATCTCCTCTTTCCAGTGTTTTCAATATTGCCAGATTCTAAGAAGCATTTCCAAAAAAAAGGTGAAAATGTGACAATGCCTTGGAAGAATTTAATTTGAGTTTTTGAAGAGATGATCGTTACTTTGTTGTGCACATTTAGTCACTTAGGTGGTGGAAAAGTGGGCCTAGTGAAGAAGAGAATTCTGCTTTCCTGATTCCTGCACTCACTTTCACATCAGTGATTACACATAACCTCTAACAGGAAACCAAGCCCTTGAGAGGTAGCTGTAGCTGTCTGAATAATGGCACTCAGACTAACTCAGAGAAGCCATCAGGTGGGAGGTTTCAAAGGCTATGACACCTATGCCCACTGCACTGGAGAGGTGTAGGCTTTATTTTCTGTAGTAGTTGTTCTTTTAAAGCCTTTCTCTTGCTACTTTGCTAATTGCTCAGCCCTTGTGGCTGGCTGACAACTGGGCCTCTGAAATACTCTGTTGTGGGGAAATGAGAATGGATTATTTATTTCATGGGAAAAAGGAACGTAGGACACTACTGGCCTTATATTTCTTCATGGATAGTGAAGTATTCATTGCAATCCCAGCCTGGGAAATCTGGTCTCCTGACCCAGTTATTTCAACTTCAAATGCTGTGTGTGTGTAAAGAAAATTAATTATAAAACAAAGCACAAAACTGGAACAGGCTGACTTGATGCTGACCTGAGTGGGCTCTTTTTTGCTGAAAAGTGTTTCCATCTTAGCCAGTGGAATGCCTTTACTTTTTTTTTAAGCTTGACACTTAGAGTGAAGGGGTTTTATGTTGCTGTTCTTTGCAAGTTTGTTTCTTCCTCTAAAAGAAGAAAATAGCTTTATCTTGATGAAATCTTCCTGTTCCAAAAAGCATCCAACAACGTTTGGCAGTACTGACCTGACAGTCTGCGTCTTGCTGTTGTGCAAGTCCTTCATCTCCACATGCAGAACTCATGTGACACCCATGATGAAAGCTGAGCACTCTGATTAAACACCGAATGTCAGAAAATGAAGAGAAAAAGGAGAAAGCAAGGACAAGGCAGAGATGTGGAATTGAGATATCTGATTTTCATATTTACTTTAAATTTCAGATATAGCTGAAAAAGACAACTGCAATCAAGGAGCCTGGACCCAAACACTCCTAAACGTGATCTTTAAGTTTCTAAAATAATTTTGCACCTTTTCCATTAATTTTAATTGTTCTGTTAAACTTCCAGTGCACTTTAACAAGAGATTGATTTCCTCACATAACTTCAACTGTCTCTGTAGTGCAATATAGTACCTTCTGAGAAACAGTGCCAGTACTTACAACAGGAAGGAAATGGATGCAAGAAAGACCATCAGTCCCAAGGTACAGAGGGAATTAGCTGAAGTTCCCAACACTGGGCATCCAAATTTACCCTCTTGGATAATAGTATTCCCCTTTATTTTATTTTTAATTACAGAGTTGTAGGGTATTCCCCTCAACAGCCAATCGCTATGTTAAGTTTGCAAAATCAAGTACTTAGAGACAAAACAAATAGCGCTAGTTTTGGCATCCATCTCTGCACACTCTTAAATCATTCCCTTACATACATGTCTTTCTCAATGTTTATGTGTCTTCTTATATTTCCATTCCCTTAAATTCCTCTAAGGATTTCTTGCCCACCTGTACTGCTGTCCATCTTCTTTTCCAGCCTCCTTATTTCTAATTTTCTAATTCCCTCCCTTTAAATTCCTTCCCTCACATCTCCTTGTTTTGCGTCTGAGATGGGGGAATGAGAGAAACGTGTTATCATGTGAGGATCTATATAGTGAGCAGAAACAGATAGCCACAGACACAGAAAAAAATTAAAACCTGCTGCAAATATCTGCAGGACAACCTTGCTGTCAGAAAGATTTATGCATTTCACTGGTTAGGAATTCTGATTGCAATCCTGTGATGTTCCACTACTGTCACCTGAAAAAGTGATGTTTCTTCTAACTGGATTTTTCCCTTGTGTGCAACCCTGCCTCTGGTAAAAGGGATTGTTTATAACCTCATTACCTGTAATTTAAGAAGACTGCACTTGGAACATTAATTCCAGTCTATTTTGAAATAGAGAAATTTGACTCTCCCTGTCGTATCTTTTGTTAGAATATGCACACCACTCCCAATGACCGTTGATAACAGCAACAAGGACTGTTACTAAATAAAATGTCTTCCTTACTGGTTCCTTTCTTTACCCTAGGTTTTCTAAGGTATAGTGATTTAAACAGTCTGATCAAATTCTCACATTTCCTTATAGGAACCTGATTTCTCTTACATTCACTCACTTGTATAAGCTTCATTTTATTCTTTTGATATTTGACAAATTTATGAAGAATAGGAAATCTACTTAGTTCACATTACTCCTCCAGTATTGAATTTTGAACAATATGTGTCTGAGACAAATATAAAAGCAACTCTATGTATCATTTCTCAGCAGTCCAGAGAAACTCCTTTTTCAGTTTACACATCTTAAGAAAGATAACTGGCTTGAAAAGCAGCTTGTGGTGTCAACAGGGTTTCCAAGGAGTAACTGTACTCTTTACAAGCTAGAGAACTATCTATACTGCACAACACAGCAGGGCCAGGACCCTGCTAAGCTGGAGATAATGGAGCAGATACAATCACAGGGTACACTGCCTGGATCTTCAGAGCTACCAGATCACATCAAGAGAAGCACAGACATAATGCCACAGCACCTGCATCCTAACAAAGATAATTTATGTGGATGCAGCAAAACAGCAATTAAATTGTTCTGCTTCTGGAGCTACCACTTGACTGCTAACCTGGGAATCTTTGAGTTTTGGAAGGAGTGACAAGATAGTTGTAACATAGACCAAACAGTCCTCATTAAGGACTTGAACTAGGAATGCTTGCTTAATTTTACTGCCTGTGCTTGCTGCTGTCTTCTCTTATCATTATGACTCGGCATGTGGGATCCTCCAGTCCCTGGCCCACTTGTTAAATGTGCCATTCATTTATTTAGCTCCTAGGGGTGTTGAATAAGTAATGTTGAAGAGAAACTGTCAAAGCACTGTCACAGAGCCAAGGTGTATCCTAACGCTTCACTGCTCCAGCAGCTGGGTGTGTGAGAGTCCAGGGTAGGGAACAGAATCTGTGTCTGAATCCTTCACGTCCTGCATTAGGAAAGTGATCTGACGACCTTGCACTCTAGAGCAGCTATGGCACATCAACCTGCAGGACCTTAGTCTGTGGGCTTGTACTTAAAGTAGCTATCTGGACATATTCTGGGGAAGCAGAAAGAGACTGACCTCCCTGCTTGGTTGTAGCAGCACATAGAACTCTCACGTGAGCAGAAGGATCCAAGCAAGAGCAGAACAAGTCCTGTTAAAACCCTGTCACAGGGAAAGTCATACTGAAGTCTTTTTACTATAGCACTCTATGACCATATCAGAGGACTCAGTACCTATCTGGAAGAACGTAGTTATGATTTAGCAAGATGATGTGTGATGAGAAAAGGGCAAGGGAGGTGAGGGAGAGACATAAACAGAAAAAAAAAAAAAAAAAAAGAGAGAGAAAAAAAAGAGTGACCTCCAAACCTGCAGGATCTGGTGATAATCCCTGTATTTCCGCCCAGCTGGAGTAGCACCACCTTCTGTAATCCCTAACTAATAGTGAGTTATGACTATTAATTCCATGTAGTGTGTTTGTGCTATCAAAACACTTGATTGGCATAGGAAATTCTAATCTAGAACATACCCTTAATAAAACACTCCTTTTAAGGTAATTAATAGGCAAGCAAAATCAAAACCAAATGAAGCCTCTGTTACTTTAACAGGATAAAATAGAGCTGTAGGACTGAATGAAACATTCTGATCTTTGTCTCATTCTAATATGTTACCTTTGGTCTGTAAATTTGGGTGCCTTGAGACAGTATTTGGCCTGTTCAGGTCTGTAGTGACACTTTTAATGTTGTGAGTGTTTGCAGTTTTTCCTGCCATATATTTCCTCATCTTTTTTTTTTTTTTTTTCATACTGTTGACAGTGATTCCTGGAAGCTCAGCTGCAGAACAGGGCTATAAACTCCCTATGCTATTAGACATGGCACATATTTTGATCAACTTTCTACATGACCAGTAATTTCCTTGCACATTTTCCAGTGTTAGGAAAGAAGAAAATCCTCTTATTCACCTCGGTAACTGGTTAGAGCTACTTTCTAAAATACCTCCTTCCAAAAACTTAAGTCCAAAATTTGCCTTAAATATTAAAAATCATTCTTTCTCAGTACTGCTGGAAATATCTTTTCCGATGTAGTCCCAAAAGGTATCTTTTCCTTTTGAAGATCGTAGCATGTCGCTAGTATTAGACAGGCTATGAATTTCCTCATCTTACAGGATCTTCTGTCATTTAATCACTAAAGAACATGTCATGATGTATGATACAAAAATATGACCTGCTGTTTTCTGTGATTTAATCTAATCTCATTTCTAGTACTTAGGGCCCCATGCTAATCCAGTTTCTCCCTGTTTTTTATCTATTATTCACTATCTCCTATGATTTGTTAATTACTGCAAGGTGTATACAACAAATTTCATCAGAGCACCAGATTACAGAGCCAGTATTATTGGTGAAAATATTTAACAACAGAAGACAGAAGACAGATTGAAGAAAATTCCACTAGCCATCTCTTTCTATGCCTTTTCTTTCAGCAAAATGTTCTTTGTTGTGTTTGCATAGTGCTTAATGAGCTGAGATCAAACTAATAGATCAGCTGTCTGAATCACACAACTACTCCCTTTTTGTATAGAAAATATAATAACCTGTTCTCAAATCTCATGGAACCCTTTAAGACTGGAAGGGATAGCTTTTTAAATAACTTTGCCACCAGCCTGGGGTCACCTATTTCCCTGTTGAATATGCAGTTTTTATATCTATGCACTGTTTCATATTAATGGTCTTGTCCTTACTGTACTTTCAGTAAGAATGTGTATGTAGAACAGTGAGCAACATATTACTTACTGTTTGCTCATATATCAGTTATCTTTAGTGCATACCATCCTTATACATAGCAGCACCACTTGTTTCATGTGTTAGTTTTTATTTATCCAAATAAGCTACATTTTACCATTTATTTTTGTAAACACTGCACATTAATGTTTTCCAGCTAATTTTGTACTTCCATTTTTGGATTTCCAATGCATAAATTTCTTTTCTGGCCAAAGCATTTCTCCTTACAAAATTATTATTCCCAATATTCCTGCAATTCTTATCTTCAAAGGTCATCCTTAAGGGTTTTTTCCCTTGACTGGGATGTAAATGACCCAGTTAGGATAAGGGCTATCCAAACTCATCAGAAGCAACTGTGTCATGTAAGGTACTGCAGGAGTAGGTACAAAAGTGAAATAACAGTTATCTTACTTCCATGAATAAATCACTTTTCATTTTTTTAAATAGGAAAAATTCTTTCTATTCAATATCTTATATGCCTGTGCTTCAGCAAAATTATCTCCCAAATTTTTTCCTATTAAAATAAATAATTAGGGACTTTAAATAATTCCACTAATGATCAGTATAAGCAGTTACTTGATTATTTTATAATATTCATACCAAAACAAAGTCTAACCAGAAAAACTGTTATTTGTTCAGAGACTTAGGGTAAAAAAAAAAAAATCTCTTGTTCATCACATTAAAAACTCTGGAACAAACTAGTATTTAGGTCCTGTTGCTCTTTTTGTTGCTCTTTACTCTGACGTTTTGGGCAGTGTTTCCCTCTAACCAAGGTTCAAAATTACAGAATCTCTTCTCAACTCTAATGACCAAATATCTATTTTGTAAGTTTATCCTTTGGTTTTTTTGGGTTGTTTTCGTTTCTTTGTTTTTGTTGTTTTGTTTTTGTTTTTTTTTTTTAATTAAAGGAGATTCTGGTAAAGTAGTGTGAAAGAAATGAAATATCAAAGTACTTTCTGACAATAGAGTACAAGAAAAAGGAGGGAGGGACATGACATGCTTCCCCTTACCCTTTTCCTGGACTATACTGTTTTCTAGGGTGCTCTGGCACATTGTTTCTCCTGCTTTGGGAGGCAGGAGTCCACGTTTCTGGCCATGCTACCCAGAGGCTGTCAGGATGCAATCCTGCATTGAGAACAATGCAGGATGCAGTAACTTAACTAAGCTTTGGAAAAGCCTTTGTGTACAGTGCAGTTAAGGGAAATCAGGACCTACATTTCCAATTCATTGGAAACGATGTTACCTCTCTGGTTCAAACAGCTCACCTTTCTATACTGCAAAAACATCAGTGTGCTCGATAAAAATTTTATAGCACTCTGGTTAATTGCTAGTAGAAAACTTTCTGGGGAGAAAGTTTGCATCTTGTTCATGTCTGTGGTAGCATTCTTTGAGACCTGGGGCATGAGATTGAAGGTACTGACTCTATGATCCCCTTTTCACCTGCTTTTCCTTCCTTCAGCTTCCGAAATAAATCTTCTGAAGTACCGACCAGAGGACATGTGAGGGAGATAGCTGCATGCTGAGAAAGCACGTCTGACTGTGCTAGAGCTGTCATTTTGGCTTTTCAACAAGACTTTTGATAATGGTACAGAAAGAAGCATCTGTACAGCTTATAAGGCTAAGTAATTCTGTGCAATGGCATAAGTGAATCTTCTGTGCATATTGCAAAGAGACAAGGAAGCTGACATGTCTAAAATGCCATCTCTAAGAAAAAAACTCACACCCAAGCTATTCTCTGTTCTCTAGAGCATGTACTGCATTTTCCTCAAAGGCATTTTTCCGAACTCTGCCTGAGATGAACATTCGCAAAGAAAAACATCAGCCTGCTGTTCTTTCACCAAATATAACTATTAATCGTATAATGATCACTCAGTCATGAAGACCTTTCCATTACAACTCAAGCATCTTTTATGAATGTAGGTGTATCAAAGGCCACCAAATTTGTAAAAGACCAATTTTATAAATGTCAAATTCTACTTCTTTTATGCCAAGGTTTCTGGGAAATATATAAAGAAAGGAAGATATTAATATATTTAATGTGTGTCCATCCTGCTCTGTGGAGCTGACCAAATTAGAGGGTATTTGATTTTGTTCAATGGCTGTAAGAAACATCCTAGGAAACAAAACAAAGTCATATTGGCTTAGATTAACATAGAAATGACTATATTTTTAAGGAAAATAGACAAAATACCTTTCTGTATAGAGTAAGAATGTTCCTTTTGACATCTATATTGAGGATACTGTGTAATTTTTATGTTTAATTTTTCATATAAACTTGAAAAAAGGGTGTTCGTTTGTATTGAAAAGTATGTTTTTCATGTTTTTGAGAAGCTGCAGAAAAGAAGAGATGGTTTGCTACACTAATCTGTCAACATTTTTTTTTTCCAAAGTGCATCTGAAGTTCCTACTGTAATTCCTGTAAATTCTGAAATATCTATAAAATAAGATTTTTTTTTGGTAGTTTTAGATTCCTGGGTTGTTTTTTTTCTGTTTAGGATGATAACGCAATTTTGCAATTTAACAGACAAGTAACTTCAGGAAGTATTCTGGTTCAGAAGGAGGTTATCATCTTAGCTCAAACCAGGTAGCATCTTAGCTCAAACTTGTGCTTAGACATGAGCCCAAGACACCTGAGTTCTTTCCACTGAGTCAGTGCTTGTAGATAAGCACTAACTATAGTGCTTATCCTATAACAAACCTATACCAAACCAGTGAGATAATCCAGAACATGCAGAAGACTTGGAACACATCTGGGGAACCATAGATCAGATGATAAGTACATTTGTAGTAAATACTTATCCTACTTCCTAGTTAAGTGCTAGTGAAATTAAAATAGTGGGTTTGAAATGAAAAAATTAATAAACCCCAAGTGTTTGCAGCTAGGTGGTGCCATAGGCTTATGCAATCCAAATCAAATTAGGAATGCTTTATAAGAAGACTTCCATTCTACATGATGGTGTATGAAAGCAGGCTGTGATCTAGGAGTGAGAAACTGCTTCAGAGAATGGGTTTTGCCGTCTGTAGTACTCCAGGAAAAATAGTCACTTCAGAATTGTTTCCTGTCCCCTGACACCACTAAGTCAAATAGAAATTACAAGACCCTTTTTCAGAGCACCAGAATGTAGGTAGTAATGTTCTCCTGACATATACTGAAATTCTATATGAGCTTTTCATCAAACTCATGCATACAGGTGCTAAATATGAAATATATACCAAAACCACATGGCACTTAGACCACAAAATTCTAGGAGAAAATACAGACACTGATAATTCAATTTACTGCTTGGTGTCTTCGGCTAGTAGTGCACATGAAATGCTCTAGTAATCCCCTCCTGAATACTATATTCAAATTTTATTATTTACTCTTCAAATGTAATCCAGTTGTTTCCTTTACTTTTCCTTGTCTCCCCTAAACACCTCAGAAATAGCAAGCATTTTGTTATGAAACTCCCACAGAAATCTTACATTTCTGTGTATTATTTCAGCTGGGGGAAACAGCAAACTAAGTGTATTAATAAGACTTATTTTCCAGATGGCATACTTTTAGACCACTCTTGAGCTTCATGGAACTAATTTAAATGAATCTTTCCTGTGCTTCTTAACAATGTAGATTTTGAGGTCAGCTTCTAATCTTTATATTGCTATGTGGCATGGTGTAAATAATACAGATTACAAATGGATTATCACTACATGAATGCTTTAACAGAGCATCAGAACTGTGTGCTCACTAGCTTGAGCCCACTAGCATGCAAATACTGCAATGTAGCATTCAATTGAAGTAGGCGATGTGGTTTGCTTGAATCTCTTTCCTTAACACATGCATCTGTCTAGAAGTCTGGTTAATTTGGCCCATTGCTCCAGTGCTTACCGCAGTTCACATGGCCACAGTGCCTTTGGAAGTTGTGCATCAACAGACTAGGAAAGGGGACTCCATCTGAACTGAGACTTGTCTGCCACTTAGGTGCCAAAAGGTTCAGTGAGCTATTGAGACCATCTGACTTCAAGTGCTATCTGAAGTGCTATTTGTGCCACAAGAAGGACCTTTAGAGTGTCTAACCTTGAAATCACTGAATGAATTAAAATCTTTGAGTTCCCCCTGCACTTGAAGTGGGAAACTAGAGATGCCTTTCCTCTAGTTTATGCATTTCATTGTCTTATGATGCAGAGTTGTGGTCTTTCCTCCTCTTTCTACTTCTCGTACCAACCTCTTTCCCCTTGAATCACCACACCATGTGGAACTGTATCATCAGCAGAAAGACAATTTAGCTTACTGCAGGTGATCCATTCTTTAGTGTTCAGTACACTCTTTGCAGTTCAGTAAGTACAAGTTGTATAAGTTACAGTAAGAGGGGTGTTCTATTTATTCTGTGCTCTTTGCTTATTTGTGCCTTGATTATATAGTTCTTACAGTGACATTTTCAGTGAAAATATGTACGGAGGAATTGTATGGAAAATTGTTACCTACTTCTTATCTGTATTGTGTCTTATTTATTTTCATGCCTTTACCAGTCAAAACTCACCAAATGTAAAGAAATGACTAATGCCATTAGAAACTCCATTATTATTATTATTATCATCACAGGGGACCTTAGCCAGGTTAGCAGTAGGAATGAGGAACGTTTCCATTAATACTTCTCCTAACCACATTTGCAAGCTTATGTGTGACAATTAGGTACCCTGATGCCTTTCTCTGTGAAGACTCAATCCAGTGGCTTTTACCTCTGGAGATGTGGTGCATACAAACCTGGGAATGCAGCCCTTCGTGTGTCTCAGTAGGATGGGATATGCCTCTGTGGGCTGTGACAGGCTTCCCTGCCCCTCTTTTCTGTAGCAGCTCTGTAAAAATGATCTCAGCCACAGCCAGAACACGCAGTTCAGTGCTGTGCTGGCATCCTGCTGGGCACTCTTATACAAACATCCATCTTTGAGGTGGCAGGCTGATGAAGCGTCAAGCAGAGCATGTATTGAGCCCTTCTTGGAGCCTCTTTGTCACTGTGTAGCCGTCACAGGATGATTCTCTTTTTCTCAACAGGACTATTTTTCACTGTAATCACACAGCCAGGCTGGTCAGATGGCTGGGTCATTGGTTATGCCAGGTCTTTCACAAGGCAGTGCTTTCCATGAGCTTTTGCCAGCTATTTGAAGGAGTTAATTGTACATGTAAGGCTGTCAGTACAGAATAAGTCAGTTCAAGGCACTCAAGAACAAATGGACAATGGGGGCTATGTTATTTTGTTTTTTCTTGCAAAGGAAAGAAAGGAAAAAGAAGAAAAAACCTTCAGAGAAGTATGCTGGCAATGTGCCCTGTAAATGACCTTCCTTGCTTCTCTAAGGATGATATTAGATTAATTTTAACTCATCTTAATGGACCTGGCCAAATGCATTGAGCCATTTCAGCATAAAAGTAGGCAATTTCCCTACTATAGTGCAAATGTCTGGGATATCTGTAAATATTAGTACGTCTTCAGAGCCAACTTGCAGATACCTAACAGCACATACACTATTGCTATAAATAATAATCCAAAGACTGGTAGGAAAGTACATCCTTTAGATCAATCAAAAGCAATCCATATATCTGAATGCCAGATACTGTTTTGCTCCAGCATTAAAACTTCAAGGCACGACAAACATAACTTGCCTCACTCTATCCAGCATTTGGGAGTATCACACTCTGCAGAGCATAAGCAGAACTCAGACTCGAGAGCTCCTTTGTATCACATCTTGCCCACAACACAGAGGTGTCTGTCAAGATGACGAAGGCACTTTTATGAAAAGGTAAACTAACTGAAGGCAGAACTCCACAGCCTGTAGCCTAGGCTGCAGGAATACAGCAATAGGCAGCAACAAGGTGTTGTACATGATGTCATACCTGTTGTGTCCTCTTTGGCCTGCAAGGACAAATATTTGAAGTCAGCAGTAATGGAGACATTGAAAGACTTTCAGGGAATGACTACTAAGAAGGTAGAATCAATTTCACGTCTACAGTTCTTCAGAAGACCAACAAAACTCTGCAATAGGCAGTTGTTGCTTGAAGGAGGGTATGCAAACTCACAAAAAAAACCCCAGAAAAACTATCCCAAAGAAACAGGTATGGAAAAACAGTTGCTTACATGATAGGATTCATAAAAAAAGTAACAACTGTTTAATTTGTACAGAGAGCCAGTTTTTCTGCCTCCTCTAAAATATTTCTGGAGCAGCAGCAAATGTTCTTTTGCCTTTCTGGCACACCTATTGAGAGGCTATGAAGTTATTTCTCTTAAAGAATCTTTTTTATTTCCCTCCTCCTAAAGGTCTGGGTTTCCAATGGACTGTACAAAAACTTCAGGGAATTTTAAACACACATTTTATAAACACATTTGGAAGTTCCCTCCATATATATTTTATTAATTTTGACTTTCTCTCTGCTACCTCAGTGCAAGAATTTTCTCTACCATCATGTGAGAGCTGAAAATTGTTTTTTATCTTTCCATCTCATCAAGTGAAAAAAATTCTAATTTCCTTGTCTTCCTAGCTTTTAATTTCTGCATCCTTCTACCCAATTTAAATTCCATAAAGCACTTGAAATCACATTTACATCAGATACACTCCACAGGATACCTCTGTATTGTGTTCATGTTCTGTTCATTCATCAAATACTCGCCCACTCCATTTGGAACATACACTATTGAGTTTCTCCTTCCTTTCAAAACATTAGGAGTTAAAGAAAGAGAACCTGCTTTTTAAAGTCCAAGTGTTTGTGTGTTTTCAACAAGACACTTCACATTACTTGGATGGTTTCTCCTGTTTGCCAAGAAGGTTTGCATCAACTGGAAATGAAAAGAACATCATGCTCCAATGGATTGAGATGGTGACAAAAATCAAAAAAGGTATAGAAGCTTTTCAAAGACAGTAATAAATGGACTTTTCTACCTCTATAAATTGAATGACTCTGTTAGAAGGCTAACGTATTTTCTGTGCCCAAGCCCTGATTAGAATTTTGTTTTAAAGGGTAAAACAATAATCAGGGTTTGAACAATCCTTGCTCTTTTTTTTTCCTCCCCCTCTGCAGACTCCATGAAGGTAATTTTCAGCATCACGTATTTGTATATGGCCTTCTCTTCTGCCCCCACATTTACATCATACTATGTTAAATTCCCTGAGATCTGTATTGCACCCTAGAAGTGCAATAATAAGTCAATGTTTTATTTATAAGTGTGACAAATGCATATACCATTCTATTATCTCAGCTGGGCCGGTTCATTTCATTTTACCTAATTTCCTATGTAACTCTGAAGTTTTGTTTCCATCTGCCCTCCAATTTTAGCAGCTGCCTCTAATCACATTCTCTTTTGCTCCAAATTTCCTGTGGATACATAAGAGTCCATAAGAAGCTTATCTGAAGTAGTTGTTTGTGTTCCTATTAACATTCATCTTTTGATTGCATTTTACTTTTAAAAATAGAGGACTGGTCAGCGTGGCTTCAGCTTTGTACTGAATGGAAGTTTGCAAGTTACCTTATAGTGCATCTTCCATCCTTGTCTTGCAGTACTTCATTATTCGAGTCCAGGGATTACTCTCTGCCTCAGCTGTGATTTGAATTTTTCTGTTATTTATGCAGTACTTTTATAACGCTGTCACCTGACTGAAAGAGTCCGTGAAGTGTTTTAACCTTCCCCTCCTGTGGACTACAATTTTCATCTCCATTTTAGAAGTGGAGAATATCAGCAGAGTGGAGAGCAGACGATTGTTCCTATAAACCCTTGGGAAGAGGCTCATGTGACCAAACACATTGATTGTGATCCTGTTTTCTTCATCATGGAAATATGGATCATCAAGAAGACAGTATATGGAATCTGCTGACTTTTTAAGAAAATGTTTTCAGTGAGCTGCTGTCAGTAATGGGATAATCAACGAAACAACCAGCAGAAGTGAAAACTGCAAGTAAGGGAAAGGGAAAGCCTGCTAATAGCCAGGCTTATTTCAGTTTAATAGAAGAATAGCACAAGAAATGACTAGCTGACATGACAGAATAGGATGAGAGTATTCCAGATTTAGACAGGAAACAAGAAGTGCAAACCAGAGTACAGTACTTTAAAAATATAAAAGCAATCTGTAAGTTTATAATCAGAAGGAAGAGAAACTACTCATCTTTGATGGTCAGACATGGGATATATGATAGCATCATACATAAATTTGTAAATTCAGAGCATTTCCTTATTTCTATGTTAATACACTTGACCTTTTCCTTATTGTTTGTCTCTAGATAAATGTCTGACTCTTACAAAAACATACAGCAGAGAATGTATTTCACTGTGAGTATTCTAGGACTCACCATTATCTGACTTTAAATTCTCCTGTCAAAGCAGATCCTCACCCAACACAACTTGAAATGAGTCTGTAGAGTCACTTGTTGTATATCAAACTTACACTGTTAGCTGTTACCACAATATTCAGGCTGGAACTGTATGATGAAATATATCAGTCTGGTGTCCCTAAGCCATGTAATTCAAAGTAAAAAATAAATTGAAAAAATGGAGCAGGGAAAATTATTTTTAGCTAAGTACCATTTATTCTGTTCTGTACTAATCACTCCCTGCCTTTGTTAAGTGACTCATTTTTAACACTGTGCTGTTACAGTCACGCTGCTTAATGCTGTATGTGGCCAGGATCCTGCTTGTGTTAGTCATGGAATCCCACAAAGTGGAAGTGAATGAAATCCAACAATGTTCTTCCCCTAAAATAAACATTTATTAATGTATCCAAATATGCAGTAAGAGAGGCAATAAGCTTGATTCTGATGCAAATTCAGTGAAGTCAAGAAACAACTCCTGTGCAAAACCAGCATGCAGCCAGAACAGGACCTCAGAGTATTAACTGATTATTTCCTCACCAAATCAAAGTCCCAGAGTACACTGCACTGCTATTTGGCGACCTCTTGGTCATATTCCAGGTCAGGGTAAGTTTAGGGATGTCAGTAGGATTTCACACAAGTTGCAGTGATAGGAATGCAGATTTACTGACTAATACACATCCTACATCAGGCTGTACTGCTTACTGATGTTGAAAAGAACCCATAGAACTCTTTGTAATCTATCACATGACTGCATGGGTGTGTGTGTAACAAACCAAAGACATTCCAATCACCAACTCTCATACAAGTCCAACTAGCTGGAAACCATCCTAAGATTGGCTTCTCCTTTAAGCTACTGATGAAGCAGATTTCACATTTCTAGACTGCCAATCATTTAGCATATTATTAGTCTACATCATTGTATGCAACTCCTTGTATTCAATCTAAATCTCTGCTAAAATTTTCTAAAGGATGAAAACAAATGCAAATTTTTAAAGATTTCCTCATAGTTGTTATTTTCTCAGCCTGAAATTGTTTTATTTTCTCTCCTTTATTATCTTCATCACAACAATCTTATTTAAGATTATCAGTGTTTTTGTGATTGCATGTAACATGATGGGTGAATATCATGTTTGTTATGAACAACAAAAAAAGGACTTGATTCACTTCCTCTGCCTGTGGTTGGCAGGATTACAAACAGAATGGTGCAATTTTTGTAAGAAAGGAAGAAGGCGGCAGAAGAATTAGAACAGGGATGAAAACACTTTCCTATATTCAAAAGCTGTATTCCAGAATTGTCTATTATGAAGAGTCACAAGACACATGTAAAGAGTAACCTGGTTTTAATCTCAGTGGCTTTCCCATCCCTCAAAGTATGGGGAATGCATAAATTGGTATGGTCTGACAATATAGCATCCACCTCTTTTTGCAGTTGTGTGATCTGATGTGTGCTCAAGACCTTGGCTGTGCTGTTTGCATATTTAACCTGTTAGATGGTCTCCGTTACATCCTGGAGAAATTTTACGAAAGAAGGCCTCTCCTTCACAGACAAATTTGCTACAAAACTTACATACAAACAAAAAACTAGAATTAAGCCTTTTTGCCATTATCTATAAAGTGTACAAGCCACTGGTGTTAGAACTAAGAGACAACTTTGATAGCCAAAGTTAAATTTATCTTGGTGCCAGGGACTAGGAGGGGGCATCACTTGTAGTTAGAAAGATTGACATGATCCCACAGCCATGGGGAGAAAGTCTGATAAAGATTTTTTTCTCCTAGCTTGTTCACTGCATGAAGGAAAAACACGTATTTGTTCTAGATTCTGACCAGGATAGGCTTTTTTTCCAACACCAATCATGGAATTTTAAAAAAACGTGCGTTTCTGTCATAGGCACCAGTTACTCTTACATGCACAGGAACTTTCAGGCTAATATGTAAGCAGATGATACTGAAGACAGGATGATACTATTACATGCACAGGCAAGCTAGCTGCCTTTGCTTTATCTGAATTATGATGATGTATCTACCCTCACAGTTTGTTGTCTTTCACATAAAGCAGGATTGGCCTTGAGAAACACCTGTTTATCCCACAAGATAACAATGCTTTGAATTTCCATACAGACCCACATCTGAGGCTTTCAAAGAGCTTTACAAATGTTAATCCATTAAGGATCAATGTAAGACATTCTCCGAGGCAGGTGTTAATTACCTCCATTTCACAGAGCTCAAGCAAGAGAGGCAAGGCGACATCCAACTACCTTGTTTTTAAGGTAACACAGCAAATCCGAGCACAACAGAGAGAGAATAAAAAAGTTTTCGCATTCAAGTCAGCTGCAAAGCTCTCCCCCTTTCACCATTTTCGATGATTTTTGTCTTAAAAAAAAAAGAGGAGGAACTGGTTAGATTTTGGTATGAGGTTACAGAGAACTGGACAGAGTCTTCCGTCATGGATTAATTTAGACTGCTACCCTGGATGTCATTAAGGCTGTGGTGGTAAAAAAAAAAGGAAGAAAAAAAATATAATTATCTACATGATTTCCCTAATGGATGATGTAGAAGTAAGTCTCTATTCTTCACCTGAAGCAAGTAGCACATATATTTGGAGTCAGTCTATTCACCTGATAACAAGACTGCTATCAAAAAACAGTGGCATCCATCTAACCTCTGCTGTGGGGACCCTCTAAAGCAATCTCTTTTGATGCAGTTGTAGAACAACATTATGATCCCTTTCCTACAATTCCACTTTCCCCATGCTATTATCAGGAGTTTCATATACTCCAGAGGAAGAAAAATATATCAGAAGCTGACACATAATGCAGTTTTACAAGAAAGAAAACAAAACAGTTTTAAAGAAGAAATGGCTCTTGATTATCCTTCCCTAACAGAGCCATTGTAGGGTTCTTTTTTCCAGTGTCCGTTTCCATAATCTTATGGAAAAGTAGATACACGCGTGTGCAAACAACTTTCTTTTTTCATCCAAGGAGTAAGAAATTGCCCCACAGAGCACCTATTTGAACCTTCACAGACACGTTTTTCAGGACTCCTCACACAGCTTTGTCAGGGATAAAAGATGCTGCTTCTTATCTGAAATTATAGGAAACTGATTAGCAGAGTATTCAAGTTGGAGTTACAAGAAGAGGACAATAAAATATATCAATATTAAGGATATGTACAAGTCTTCCACAGATAACTTCTAACTAGGCATGAATAGTTGTGGGTAGGATAGGTGGGAGCACTGATACACGTGAGTATTGTTCTTCAGTGATTTTATAAGGACTTTTTAAAAAAATAATTTTGCTAAGTATTCTGGAGCAAAGACACAAACCTTTTTCACAGTTTTCATCCTGGCAGGGACATTTAGCATTAAAACACATCTTTTAATAGTGCTGTTCTTCATAATAATTCTGAATGATCTCATTTTTTATTATATCTAACACTATTTTAAATCTCTTCGTTTTCCTCAAGTAGCTTTCCTGTGATTGAATCATTAAACACTACACAGCTAGAAAAGCTTTTTTCTTTTAGGTCAATGTCCAGAGGTATCTTTCTCGGCCCTTTTAAGCATTCTTACCACCTGGAATACTTTCACTTTGAGATTTAAGTCAAGCACTCTGGTTCATACTGTGTTATGTCTCTGGGAGGTATTTGTTGTCATCAGCATCATCATTTGCCATCAACCTGGACTCCGTAGTCTGAATGAGATAGATATGTTCCATCTCTCATGTGCTGGTTTTTAACATGGCAGAGATCAATCTACTGAGAGAGACATTTAAATTGGAATAACATTTGTTGAAATTACCTGCTGAAAATTCAAATCTACAATCACTTGGGAATTCAGGTATGCCTGTCTTGTTGTGTATTATTTCACAGAAAGATCACATCACTGACTTATCTGCTCCAAGAACAAATTGCTCTTGAGAGAAGTTGTACTAATTGCATTTAATAAAGTGGATCTGGCAGAATTAACCATCACTTCTCGCCTTTAATCTGCTTACGTTTTTGAGGTTATTCTTCTTTGATATACCTTGTTCCAGAACAACCATTTAGATATTTTTACTTTGGCAACCCCCAAATAGCACAGTATTTGTATGTTGCTGGAAAAACAATGGCCAGCAGCATTCTATCAGGTAGCTGGAACCCAAAGTACCCCAACCATGACTTCCTTTACATGGAAACATGTTCTGTCACTGCATGTTGCATTTGCTAAGGGGCTCCAAATGTATTTACATATTAAGCTATTCACTGTCTGATAAGCACATTGATCATATATTTGTCTTTCCTGTTAGTTTTAGAGGACTTCTGATACACAAAGCAGTTTTGGAAAACTCTGCATATACATAGATCAGAACTCTAACCTTGTTCAGGTGAACTACAGGCATCTCATTTTTGCTTGTGTTACAGAATTCACTGTAAATTCTCCAGTAGCTGACAGCTTCCCTGCTAGTTGCTATGTGTTATTTTGATGATCAGTTCAGCCCAGGTCTCCAATATATGTCAGGGGGCTGCGGAGAAAAATAGCATATAATCAAGATACTGAAGTGTGCCATAATGGAGACACAAGAGGACTGAACCAAGATTCTGTCTACTGCAACCATTTTGCCATTTTCTAATTTTACACTGTGAAGTTGCAATTTTATTAAAATGCTTTTCACTTCTTATAGTGTGCAATCTAATTTACAATCAAGAGAGAAGTGTACTTGTTGCTTTCTCGGCTATGGCATTTAAATCAGACAGCCTGTGCTTTATTTTGTACTACATTAAAACATAAGGCAACATTTCAAGGGTGGGCAGAGGCCTTTAGGGAAGGTGATGGACATAGAAGTGACAATTTGTTTCCATTTATTTATCCCCTCTGCTCATCTCTGTCGTGTTTTATTTCCTTGCACTAAAATGTCTGTTTCTACACATGAATTGCCTTTCCTTTCACTTCAGTTTCTTTCAGAATTTTAATTTGTACCCGGGGCTCTCTTTCATATAGTTACTCAATGCTTGGCACAAAGCTCTGATCTCAGCTGGGCCCCCTGGAAATTTAAATTTTAGCTGTTGCCTGCAAGATGCAGAGTTTAGAAAGAAGCCCCTTGTAGTCTAGCTCTAGGCCATACAAACATTACCCTTAAAAAAGTGGATAATAGTCTGCAAAATGATCACAGTTAGCCAAGCTATTTGCACTTATATGGACAAAAATAAGGATTTGAGTGATATGTGTGTGGCTGTGGCAGCTACACTTAATCTACTGTGCTGCTGTACTCAGAGGGGCAGTTCTTGTGGGAGTGAGAAGCATTTTCATATTGTAAACACTCAATTTTTAATATGTGCCATTAATAATACAAGGAAAATTGAGGCATATCTTTGTATCCCATTCGCAGCTTTGTATTCCATTAATCGCAAGGGTAGTCCTCATTTTTACTGCTCCATTAGGAAGGGTCTGATTTATCACAGTCTGTGGATGGATGCAGAGAGCAAACGATCCCATCCCTGCATTGCCTCAGCCTGCCTGGTTCCTATCACCGTCATTTGATGGTGATAATGAGGGTTGGGCATCGACACATGCAGAGACACTAAACTTTTGTGCCTGAGTCCCAAGGTTCGCTGTTGGCCGGGCTCGGAAGAGATGACAATGTTCCCCTGCAGCATTCCTCATTGCCTTCTCCCTTGCTCTTCGTTCATCCCTAAATCGCTGGCGTGGAGATGCAGTTTACCCGCTGAACCACTAGATGCCCGAAGATCTCTTTGGTTCAACATTTCTTTCAACAACTAAAGCTGTTACTAGGGCAAAGAAAGGAACAGCATCCCAGCTAAGCCATCAGAAAAATAGCATGTTCACTGGTGGGGAATATTTTCCAGATTAAAGTAATATCTGCCTTATAAATCTATTCAGTTCAAGCACTGAAAATGAAAGCAGTATACGTCTTAGGGAATTTATCAATATCTCTGTTGAAAGAAGTTAGATGGTTCCCTAGGGCCATGCCAAAAGAAGCCAAGAAATTAATATTACAGAGATATAAATCTCTCAATTGCCCCAAATAATAGACAGTTCAGCAGAAATATAGCATTTCTAGCAAAGGTATCCTCAGAAGAGCTGAGCACAGTAAGAAAGAGTTAATACAGTCAAATTCTGGTATTATTGCACAGTGATATAAGCTAAAGTAATGCCACTAATCTCAGTAAAGTTATTCACACTTGCATCAGTGTTAAATGAAAGCAGAATATGTACTAGACTTGTGCTGGATAAGAGCTTAAGCCCTCAAGGCATGGACCACTTAAGTACATGCTGGCCTTCAATTCTGCGCAGGGAGACCCTTGCTGACTAAGGCAGGGCACCCTTCTACTTAAGCACAGATAAGCTTCATAAGCTTCACTGTGGCGTGGCCAGGCCCTTCATCACACAGCAGCACAGGGAGTGGAGGGGCTGTGATTCAGTGAGCCTGCCTCGCCAAACCGAGATGATCAGTAGCTGCCATACAGCACGCTTGTCCTGCTGCTGAGACATAACTGAGTTATATATCTACTTTTTTTTTAAGCATTAATTCATCCTCAGTCTACACGATGGCCCCTTTGGGATAGATTTTAGTGAGGTGAGGATCTGATGTCTGCAATTTCTCAAGAGATTTAAAGATAGTAGATGAGTATTTGTCATATGAGCCCTCATCCTAGGTTAGAGGGTTCTGCTGGAAGTAGTGTAAGCTGACGGAGCTCCCTTGACTTCCCTTAGCTTTCTCATGATCTGGGCACTCTGTTTAATGAGGGAGCATTTAACTTTCATAATATAGGTTTTTCTACCCAACCCATTTCAGCAGTTTTCTCATAGTAAGAGAATGTTGGGTGACCTATTATTTGAAAAAGTGGGTCTTGCAGTGATCAATTCTGCTGCCCAAAGATACCCAGCAAATTAATACTAGAGGTGGAAAACCAGCAAAACTTTCAGGACTCCTTTTGCTTTGAGTGCTGCATGACCCTGCTAAATTAGTAGTCCTGCAAAAGATTGCCTCATTTCATTCTCTGAGTTCTCTGAAGAGCTCTGTGAAACAGCTTGGGGGATCTTCACTACACAAGAAAACTCTTCTGATAAAATGGATAAAACTGTTCTCAACAGAACAGTTGTTCCTCAGTTCTACAAAGCAATCATCATATTATAGGAAGAAACTTTGTCTTCTATTTCAAACAGAATGTTGAAATAGGCTTATGTGTGCCAAGCTTTAAAGCACCACCTCTCCTCCTCTCTCTTTTTTTCTGATATTAGAGTGCATTTGCTCCAGGCTGCAGCTTCAGGGGCTTGTAACCCTTCACTTTTCAAGGAAACTTCAACAATAAGTCCCAAGTGGTTTTCAGAATTAGCTAAAAGAGAAGAAACTCAGCTAGGTACAACATTGTATAATCACTTTAATCAGGCTTATATTGTGAGTTTACACATTAGGCTTCCACCCACCTGGATTCCTCTCAAGCTCTGACCTTTCTGAGGGGGAGAGCAAAAGCAGCTTAGTGACCTGAAGAGTATGGTTTTTCTGTCAGAATGTACTGTCTCTTTGAGAAGTGTTACATTGGAACTGAACTTCCCAGAGAGTGGGATTAGCTAATTTATAAGTTGCTTTTGGTGCACCGATATTATCTATTTCCTAAAGAATTCCTCATTCTGCATTTTGAGTGTGAATGCACTGAAAATCTGGCTAAGCTGAGGCCTTATACTTGTAACGTACAGAGACTGGATGAACTATATTTCATAGAATTGTTTAGGTTGGAAGAGACTCTCAAGATTATTGAGTCCAACCATAAAGTTAACACTGCCAAGACCACCCTTCAAGTAGTTGTAGAGTGTGACAAGGTGTCCCCTGAACCTTCTTTTCTCCAGACAAAACCACCCCAGCTGTTTCTCGTAAATCCTGTTTTCTAGACCGTTCACTGACTTTGCTCCTCTTCTTTGGACATGGTCATTTCCTCACACTCACTCAGGCATTTAGACCTAATTGTTCACAACCCTTCTTCTCATCCTCCCACTTTTCCCCCTGGCTCTACTGGCCTGCTCACTTTTTTTTTTTTGCTTGCTCGTTTGTTTGTCTTCTTTCTAAATTACTTACCTCTCGTAGAAGCTTAAGGGAGCTACAAGGCAGAACAACTTCATGCTCCAATACCGGCACTCTATGGAAGACATTGTTCTGTAAGTGGAATCACAAATCAGCAAGAGCCACAAATAGAGTCTGAAGTCCCAAACTCCTGCTACCTTTTATCTAAAGTATTACCTCTGATTAGAAACACTGTAGTAAAATCTTAGCAGTTCTAACCAAGAAAATCAAGTAAACACTCACCTTTTTCCTGCCCCCTTCACCCACATGGCACTGTAGAAAATCATATTGCCATTCTCAAATAAACGACTTTGCAAAGCCTGTTGCTGCTTGCAGAAGACCCCATAGACTGTCTAATGACTCTGATGAGCAGAGACCATGTTAACTGAGGTCTTCCTTCTTTGGGATTTCATTTGACTATGGATACCTCATTTTATAAGAGCAAAAGCAAAAAAGAGGGTTATTTCAGAGACAAAGTGTTCTTCCTGCATCAGAAAACAAAGCTACTAGAAGCAAAAGAGAGGAAAACTTGATTTTATACTCTTTACCACTAGAAAGGAAAGGTATGTTTTTTTATTACAGCTCTTTCCTTGTGAAATGAGTGGTCAATATTTATAGATTTTCACTTTCAGAGAAGGAGATGAATCCTTAGACACTTATAGGTATTAATATCAGAATGAGCCATAACAGTTACTCTGCATGGCTTTCTGTGCCCCAGAAGTTTTGGGCTTCTACTCCAATGTGAGGCAATCCTGGGATAAGAGTAAGCTATCATCCTTTGATCTGATTTTCTTTTTAGAGGCTTCACTTAGCAATTCAGCAATCGGCATTTAACTCATCCTAGAGCATGCTGCATTGTGCTCTCTGATTGAGGTCTGGTCAGGCAGAAGCCTTTCTCAGCTGCATTTTTTACATCTATCTATGCTTCCTTAAGGATACCTTGGTAAGTCTGATATCAGTAAATATGAGGACAAAGTCCAAGTTTTTATGTTGGTTGGGAATCACTGAGCAGGATTCCTTACCTGGGAAAACATTGGAGTAGGCACAGCTTTTATGCACTTTTAATGTCCACAGTAATATACACTGCATAAAGCATCTTATCCATGCCTGTTCCTTAGCCAAGCACAGCACAGCCATGATCCCTTCTGTATGCCAAAGGCACAAGCAGAGAGCATTGCTACCTCTCTTTCTAGTGTCCCTGCAAAAGGGAAACAATTAATTTTTAAACAAGTGTGAAAAAGCAGTCTTGAAGTATCTAGAAGTGCAGGTCCCAAGTAGTCTCACAAAGTGATTTTAAAGTGAGGACAAGAGGGTAGGATGAGAATAAATACATTAAGAGGGAACACTTTAGCAGAACAGCAAGAAAAGAGAGTTGTTAGGTTATGGGATAGTTACCAAGGGCTGTGATGGAGGCTCTGTTACAAATGCCATCTGAAAAAGCAGACTGGACAGAGTGTTGCTGAGTATACCCCAAGGAGCCATTCTGTCTCTGGAGGGAGCCTGGCTGTTACCTAGTTTATGGTCTGGTTTCCTAAATGCTTCACATGACTATTTTTAACACTGACTTTAGCAAGACTTCTGGGTGTTAAATTGTTCTAGAAAATAAGGGGTTATTGCTCATTAATGATCTCATTCCCATTTTTGTCTCCATGAAAGATCTGTTGGATTTTTTAGTCTTGCAACACACAGGAGATTCATTACTTTACCTGGCTATGATAGACCATTGCACTCTTTGTGAAGGGCTGATGTCCCACTGGCTTTTGCTCATATCTGATGTAAAATGCACCAACAGAAGCACCTGGTACCTCCTGGCTCATCTGTGTGGCATTGGAACCACCCCCTGCAGCTGCCTGGGGATAGCAGAGCTGCCACGAGTGGAAGAGGTGGGTGCATTGCAGAGCCAAGCAGCTCCATGGAGCGGAGAGCAGCAGGGCTGCTTTAGTTCTGCAACATTTGTTCTGCCTCTCCTGGGCAGGGGATGGCACATGCTGCAGGCATTGTGATGCCAGTACTCTGGTTAAATATTTACAGTTCATTTACTAGAGAAACAAGGGAAACTGCAACTATGGTTTATAGGGAAAATTATTTTCCAGCACGCAGGTTAATTTTTAATTGATCAGATTTATCCCACCCTTTTCTCTTCCCGTAGCTACCACCCAACTTGAACCCCCATTTTCAATTCCCTTTTAATTTGCTTGACTGACAGAGAAGACAGATGAGAGATGGAGTTGAAAACAATCTTGCTAAACACTTACATTTCTCTGTGGCAGGCTTTGTTTCACATAAACACTGTGCACCAGACCCCACAGCTTTAAGGACTCCCAGTGTTTAGACATACCCACTCTGCCACAGAACTCCTCTAAGTTTCAGGCTCCTTGTGGACTGAGCAGCATTACTTCCTACCTACATGGTAACAAAAAGATAAATAAGTCTGCTATACAGTCAATAAATAAAAAACATTACAAATAGGCCGATTTTGGAGCCATTTAAAATATGGGCTGCTGGTGCCCTGCATGGCAATATATATACACAGAGAGCAGGATTTATGATGGTTTGCTATGTACTTTAAATATCATGAAAACAGTCAATTTCACTTTGCTACAGCCTAAATCTATCTTGGCAGTTCCTTTACAGCCTTGTTCCTGTTGCAACACGAGTCACTGAAAATGGTACAGGCTGTTTACTAAATGGATTTAATAAAAGTTTCTGGTATGGACGGTGGTTCTTGGGTTTGTTTTGGTGTTTTGGTTTTTTTTTTTTAGAATGTCAGCATATGATACAGAGCTTTAGAATTGAGTTATTGTAAATTAAAGGACTGCATAGGCCAAATGGATGTTCTCATTCCTCTGTCTACATATCCTAACGTGTATGATCTCGCGTCTTCCTTCAAAGTAGTGTCTGAGCAGTTCTGTGGAGAATACAATATGCACTGTGTGCTGATCCTGCCTGAAACTAAATTAATTTTACCCTATCTTTCATTTTTTGCTCCCTCTACCCCCCTGAGATAATGCTGCAAAGCAGATCTGCAGGCTGCAGTACGCAGTAGGCAAAAAGGAAAGGCGCTGTTTGGGTGGTACCCAGGAAACATCTTGATAAAGAATATTTAGTCTGAGCACCAGAAATATCTTCTGTCTGGTGAATTGTGGATTCAGCAGAGTCTCCAAGCACATCTTGGGACCTAAATCTGCAGACTACTGCATGTCTTAACTCTGTGCAGCCCTCATAAGATCATTGCCAATAGAAGAGCGGAAATATTGGCTACTCCTTTTTTGCCTTTTTGAGAACTTCACAAAAGTGAGTCCTGTGCCACGCGATGCATACGAGGGGCTTCAGTCTAGCATTTACAGACTGCACTCACAACAGTTTTCCCTGAGACTGGTAATTACACAGCTTCAGTTCTGCAATTAATTATCCTTCCAGAAAGTCGCAGTCAAAGAGATGTAGGGCTCTGCAGAGTAAACCTCTGGGGAGTAGCTTCTGGTGGGTTAGTTCTACTGATCCCCCTGGAAGCTTTAAATCACTTGTTGAGTAGACAAGAGTAGATTTCTGCATTAACCAGAGGTGAATCTTGTGAATCTGCTCTCTGCAGCAGGGTGGATCCATGCTGCAGTGCAGAGAGGCATATCACAGGTCTGTGTGCCTCAAATGAAGCAACTTACCTGTCTTCATCACATATGGTTTCTAGATGTCTTCTATTTAACGTCCCATTTGGTATCAGGAAGAGAAGAGGGCTGCTGTGGGTGTAAGGAATTTCCAGGAAAGCATAGCAATCTTTCTAGCCACTCTCTGCTACCTGACATTACAGATGGCTGAATCTGGTCTTCATAAACAGGCCTTTACAGTCATTTGTTAGGTAAATCTACAGAGAGACCAAAGGTACCCCTTACCTCACATACCCATCCAGAGGCATGCCAGCCAGATCTCTCTGCATGGAGGATGACCATGGCCTGATTATTTTGGCAGTCAATTTAATACTGTTATCTGTGAAACAGGATTCTGCAATGAGTAATGTAAGTGTCTGAAGGATGGGCATTTGTAAACAACACATTTCCCAGGACAGCACCATCCTTGTTCAGAAATGGTAATATAGACATAAAGGTTTCTATGTCTTAATTTATGTAGGTTATCAAGTCAGCATACAAATGTCCTCATCATCTATGTAAATATGGAGTTCTTTCTTCAGTGATGATAAAATCTTAGGTTTCACAGTGTAGCAGATTTCATAGATTCACTTTAGTTTCCTTTAAAATGTTTTTCTACAAGAAGTTATGGCCTTTAATGCATTGTGTGTCATTTTTTGATAAGATAGTTTCCCTGTATTAATTGAAACTCCAGAGCATCTTCCAAGAGTTACCAAGCTGCCAATTTGCTACAAGAGCAAATTTTCAAAATACTTCTCCATCATAGATTCTCAGTTTAGGCCAGTGGAGTGCTGGCATTCAGATCTAATGCCTTTGCAATTATTCTGTGAAATGAATTTCTGGGAGGCACTTAGTCAAGGCAAGAGAGCTCCAAGCAAAAATCAGAGCTTCAGTCCTGTACTAAATTCCTATATTCCTGGTGTTACTGAATTTATAAAAGATGAAATACACAACTTTTTCCACATGACCAAAACTTCATTGCCTTTTTAATTCAGATGTAGCGTAGTGTTTCATTTTCAGCTCTCTCTAGGAACAAGAATCCTCAACATTTCTAAATCTGAGCACTTTGTTGCAATGACTCAAATGTGTCCTTCATTAAATTATATTTCCTTTGGGTGCTGGAGTGATGAAGATATTTTCTACAGTGGGAGGAGAATGTATGTCTTGCACATCTGTTTGCTCTTGTCGTCTACACACATTGCAGCTTTCCCAATACTGCTTTTTTTGGTTGCCAGATCATGTTGATTGAAAATTTCTTCTGAGATCTTCTAGATACTTTTTTTTTTCCAAGTAGATGTCCACTGTAATTCATGCTGATTGTCACCCCTGTTGTCAGTTTTAGCAATGAAGGTGATAATTAAATGGTCAAGAAAGATTAACTCTCAGCTTTTATGATGATTGCAGTGGGTCTGGGCTCAGGGGGGCGGGTACATCTGAGTGCTCAAACTGAATCGCGATTTGAGAGCCTAAGATTTAGGTGGCTTGTCAGGAAGAAAGAAATGCAGAAAGAAGTAAAAAATGCTGTGATAATTAGGGAACTACTAGTAGGATAAAAACAATTAAAAAAACCCCAGGCCATAAATACGGTTCAAGGATTGAAGGATGAGACACAGGGAGCTACATTTATATAGCCTAGGAAAGAAGTAATACAGCTAAAAGGCATCAGTCTATATATACCTTTATCAGAGCCATGAATATTTGAACTATCAAATCATTAGGGAGAGGTTAATAGGTTTAATGAAAAACATGTCAGCTACTGGAAAATACTACAGAAGAATGTCCATATAAGCTTGATCATGGAAAGTATTAAATCAAATATCCTCAGATGTTTTTACCTGTGCCCCTTCCACCCCCAGCCTCCCTTCCCCAATTCTGTGAAAATATGAAGTGCTGATACAACCACTTTATAATGCTGTTGTCCTCTTTTGAACATCCTGGCTTTATTGCTTAAATACACAAGCCTGGTTTACAATGTCTAGATCAAATGCAAACAGATGATAACCGGAGATGCAATTTTGACCTTCAAAGCCCCTTCCTGCTGCTTTCCCTTAAGATCAGAGGTATAGCGCAGGATCATTTGCTCCATGTAAACTAAGTTTGAAGTTACCTTTTTCTCTCTGGAAATTTTTATTTACCATTAGAAATATTTGTGATTTGAACTTCCCTGTGTTTATGATTTACCTAAACAGATTGAAGTACCATTTTTAAGGTCTTAATAGCATCAACAGAAAGGAGTTGAAGAATGGATAGCCCTGACACCTACAGGATTCACGGAGGTGAAAATCTTCTGATCCTTCCTACCCACGCCCAAAGAAATGTAAAGACAATTTGAGAAAACTAAGCACTCAGTGTTTCAAGTGTAAAGTCTGAACCTGCAGGTGTACTTTACGTAAGTTCTTTTAAGAATCAGGGGTCCATACAACAAACAGATAATTCTCCTCAATTCTGTGAGACTGCGTAACTTGCGTAACTTTTTTTAAATCAGTACATCAGGAGACTGAGCCAGGATCTCAGCCACCGCAAAAAATTTATTTCACTTTCCTATTTTAAGACAGAATGGTTGGAGAAACGGATCTATACAGACTGAAAGATATTAAAGCTGGAAGGGATTAAGTCCATCTGACTTGACTTTTTGCACAGCACAAGCCATATGGTTCACTTGTTAAATTCTGTATCAATTCCTTAACTCCTACTTGAGATAAAAAATATTTCAATAGCAAAATATAATTTTAGAAATATCACTGGCAGTGGGGACAGGATTCATCCATGACTCAGAAGTTGGGGCTGTCATCAAAAATGAGGGACAGATGGATTTCTGGCTAAAGCAATGATGTGCAGTATCGTTGTCAGGTCTGTCCCACCTCTCAGTTCTTACAGCTTTTCTCCTTACTCACAGTTTCTCCTTACTCACAGTTTCTCCTTCTGCGCAGACATTTTCCTAGTTATCCACATATGTAATGCTTTGTTTTTGCTATTTACATTATTCCTTCACTGGCTACATGGTTTGGGATAGCTCTGTTGCTTAAAGTCTTATGACAAAGATGATGCTTTTGAAGGACTTTTCTGGTTTCCTTTCTGATTGCTTCCCCTGTTTCCAGTACTCACAAGCTTCCTATACTTTATGTTTTAATAATTTGGTAATGAATTAATAATTACTAACTAGGCTTTCTTGCAAAATGGATCAGAGTATTGACTCCTCTATAGATTAAACTTTAGCCAAAACCCAGCAAAAACCCTGCCATTTGCATATCCATGCAACAGTTTGCTGTTTTGTGCAAAGTGAGAACTGGTAGCTTGTAACTAGAAGCAGGAAATGAGTATCCCTTGCTTTGTCTGACCTGGCTTTTATAGATATAAACTTTTCAGATTTGGATTGTCTCCACAATTGCAAGGTGAGGCATCTTCAGAAATAGTTACCTTTTGTTTGGTGAGCAATTATATATGTTTTTTCCTCTAAGTGCATGCTTAAAAATTATTTCTAACTCTCCTTCAGCATCTGTCTTGCACCTGGATACCCTCAAAATAGGCATTAGAGGTGTTAAAGGCACATCTTCAACAGCTCCTCTGGTTAGACTTCAGTATTACTTTTGGAAGGGAAATGCAAATTTTTAGATTTTAAGAATCTTTTATGGAGTGACATTTCTTTGGCTTTTAATTTTGTCTGAAGACTCAGCACCGAGGATTAGTGCATTGGGTGCCAATTGCAAAAGATTTTACATTATTTGATAGGCAGCAGGATAGGTGCCCAAGCTGCCTAGAATAGAAAGATATTCTGTACTAATTTTAAATGAAAAAGAAAGAAATCACACTTTGGTTGGTGTCAGTTTTCCTCCTCTTCCTACCTGATAGAGCTTTATCTGGCAATGCTCTTCAGCCTCAAGTTTGCCTTTTCTCTGTTGGATTGTTGCATTTTGCTAAGTTTCCAAGTTTTAAAGTACTCATATTCCATCTCCAATATGTTAATTTTGCACAACTTGAATCTGGTAAAAATTATATCTTCAGCCCTCATGTAAAAGCTTCATATGGATGACATAAATCCATATTTGGTTCTCCTAAAGAGAATATAGTATTTATTTTCCACTAACCTTTTCTATGTTACGATTGAAAATTTGATCATGGATTGATGGAGTTTTTTTTCCTAAAATACCTATCTTAACTCTGCTGACCAAGCATGGTATTTTATGTCCTTTGGCTTACTTTATCATTTTACTAAACTGAATAAAGAAATGTGATAAATTTCAAGAAATGGAAACAATTCCAGTGGTACACAAAAGAAGAATTGTTTTCAAATGTTGTTCTTTGATATCTGGAGAGAATATCCATTTACAAGGTGTATACAATGCAATCATACAGGATTCTCCTGAAATAATTTCTTCATCAGTACTAACACGTAAGGACATTACCTCCTAAATTACCTAGCAGAGGAATCAGGAGGGGCTAACTAGATAATCATTTTCTGTCTGCTTTTGACCACAGTTGTATAACACCTGGAATACAGTGTCCTAATTTGATGTCTGAGAGTGAACAAATATATTGATAAATCATAGCATTCAGTATTTCTGCTTCTTGATCAGACAGCCTTGCAGAACAATGCACATGGCAGCTCCTCCTTCTCTGGCCCAGAGCTGGAGAGGTATGTCAGTGTCCTGCCTCATTGTGACTATTGTATTCCAAGTAACTTTGGTTTCACTACATCTCAAGTACTTCAGCTGTGGCTCTAAAACATGGTGGAGGACCACTGACTGCAAGAGTTTTTTCTTTTATTCCTTTTAGTTTACGCTCTCATGGAATCTCTATCTGCAATTTTGAGAAAGAATTCCATGCAAATTCTAAGCATGCCTTTGAACTTTCTACATTAAAAAGAAGGACTCTGCTACTTTAGCACAAGAGATAAAATCTGGAACTGTTGCCAGAAATTTCTTTCTGTTTCATTCAAACCCACTGCTGCAGTGGAACATGGAACACTTAGCCAGGAAGTTAGAAACAATTTAGTGTTTTTCTCCTTTGTGGCTTTCTTAGCAGGTTATGAGGTCTAAGACATTTGTCTTAAAAACATGTCAAGCTTCTTGCATTTTGGAATAACTAAATTTTGGCCTTCAACCTTGATGGTAGTGAGGTAAATATGCTGTATCAAGTCTGGATGTAGTCCAGGGGAAATCTACTCAGTTGTAGTACAAAACCAGAAGCTGGACTAGAAACTGGTTTCTGTGTGAGAAAGGTTAAGCATAGTAGGGTTTTCAGCTTGCAGAAGAGATGTTTAAAGAGAAATTTGATAGAGCTCTATACATTTTTCAATAGTGTAGAGGAAGTAGTGTGCAGTGAAAGAATCAGGTGGATGTTTTTTATATTAAGAAGTTAAAAGGGGAGTATTTTTCATACAATAAAACTGAAAAATATACTACTTGATGCAAGACCCCAATTTATAAGTTGGTTCAGAAAAAAATAGACATAGTCATGGAAGACAAGTCCACTGAAGTCTACAAAGTTCAAGGATGCACATACAATCTCTATCTCAGGACATGTCTAAACTAGAGATTGCTGAAATCTTGGATGTTATGGTAAGGAACTTTCACTGTAGACTTACTCTAATCTTATATATTTTTGCAAGTTTGTACTATTGGCCAGTGATTTGTCATGGTTCATTATGGTCATATTGATATTTGTATTTTCTGAAAAAATATTATGTCAGAGACTGAAAATAGTTAATGTCTCAAACACTGATATAAAGTTTTGCTCATTATAAAGAAGCTACCACCAAGAAGCCTCCCTGAAGACTGGGGCTTTGGACTGAAAGTCCAACTGCTGATTAGATAAAGGGAAGCCTATTGTTCAGTCATCTCAGGCTGAGGGAAAGATATGCATCCACAATAGGCTGAAGCCACCAGCTGTGCTGAGAATGATTCCCAGCTGAGTTTGGGGTGGCAGGGAGAGCACAGCTCACAGAAGCCAGGTTTACACAGACTCCCCCCAACCGAGCGGGAAGGTGGAGGTTTTGGGTGCATGGTTTAACCTCTGCTGAGAGGCAATAAACACCCATTCTCTGTTACACAAACCCACCCAGCTGTGGAACCCCCGACCCCACAGGCCACATCCACAGGACTTTCACACGAGAGGCAGCTGAGGGGGAGTCATAATCCATCAAAGACCCCCCAGAGTGCTCCCCAGAGGCTTTGCCCCACGTGGTGCAACAGATCCAGAGTCTGCTGTGAGAGACTGCCCCCTCCCCCAGGGGGACATGCCTGGACACTGCCACCTGGCTCCAGGGTATATTAACCCAAGGGATTCTGTGCTTTCCGGGGGGGCCTTCGCCACCAAGAGACCAGCTGGAGAGGATCAACAGAACATCGTTGGGACCCACGGAGTGGTGAAATTTTCCTTATTCTGTCTCTTNAGGGAAAGATATGCATCCACAATAGGCTGAAGCCACCAGCTGTGCTGAGAATGATTCCCAGCTGAGTTTGGGGTGGCAGGGAGAGCACAGCTCACAGAAGCCAGGTTTACACAGACTCCCCTCAACTGAGGGGGGACGAGGAGGTTTTGGGTGCATGGTTTAACCTCTGGTGAGAGGCAATAAACACCCATCCTCTGTTACACAAACCCACCCAGCTTTGGAACCCCTGACCCCACAGGCCACATCCACAGGACTTTCACACGAGAGGCAGCTGAGGGGGAGTCATAATCCATCAAAGACCCCCCAGAGTGCTCCCCAGAGGCTTTGCCCCACAGGACTGCACGTGGTGCAACAGATCCAGAGTCTGCTGGGAGAGACGGCCCCCTCCCCCAGGGGGACATGCCTGGACACTGCCACCTGGCTCGAGGGTATATTAACCCAGGGGATTCTGTGCTTTCCGGTGGGGGCTTCGCCACCAAGAGACCAGCTGGAGAGGATCAAGAGATCATCTTTGGGATCCACGGAGTGGTGAAATTTTCCTTATTCTGTCCCTGTCACTTTCTTTCTGTCCCCCTCACCTATTTTCTATTTCTTTCTTTCTCTCTCTCTCTCTCATATTTACTATCAAATAACACCCATATTAATGTCACTGGCATATGGTCTCGTTTGCACCGTAATTTGGGCAGAAGAATTTCTAAAGAACCTTAATAATCAGATCATAACATATGAGAAAGGTGAATTTTTACAGGCTGATTCAGTGTAGCTTGGGTAATGCTCTGCTGTACTGTTTTATTTCCTGAATCATGAGCAGATTTACAAGATTACCTACAAAATAAAACTAGTGAAAACTTTTTTTTTTCCTAAAGAAACACATTGAAAAAACCCTCCCAAAAACAGAAAGCAAGCAAGCAAGCAAGAATGAAATAAAGAAAAAAACATGAGTGAAATGCAGCACCAGAAGCAGCAGCAAGTCCAGCATGTTGCCAGGGAAGCTTCATGATGTGAATAATAAATCCAGAATATAAGATGAGAGAGATACAGGGGAAGTGCTGTATTGAACAGTCTGACTGCTGATGCTCTAAAAAACATAAAAGTCTGCTCAGCAGTGGCTTTGTCAGTGTGTTGCCAAAATTTAGGATCAGATAGGACAGGAAAACACATCCATTTTGCATAAGATTATGTGGGATTTCAACCCTTCTCTGCTTGCCCTTAAATGCTGATTTCTCTAAAGTTTAAAAAAAAAGTCTTGCTTATGGTTTAGAGGCACGGACCTGCAAGACACTTGTGGTTTTAACTGATGGTAGTTGAGAATTACCTCGAGGTATCTTCCTTGGTATAGAGTTGTCTAATAGTTTAGATATGTGAACAAAGTAACAGCTAACAGGTTATTGTGTATCAACTACTGCAGTAATTGCTTCTATGCTTCCTTTTAGCCTGGAGCAGATGAAAAACAGTTCAATTTAGCTGAGATCCTGGTGAAATAAAGTTAAAATATCTCTTAACCCAACACCAGAAGATAACGTAACGTGAAAAGCCTGTTCCATATTCCACCCATAACACCCACATATTCCAGTCACAGCCTGGAGTTGGGCAGTAGGTCTCAAAAGAACTGAGACACAGCTATTGAGAGCTCTAGCATTCCCATCAATTTGATGGCCACGGAATGGGATTCAGTTATCCTGATTATGTATCTACTTGTATAATAAGATCTTACTCATAAGATCTATAGGACCAGGGTTCTAAGATAAGGAGGGAGAGCATTCTGGAGAAGAGGTCTGTCTCTGCAATTAGGTTCTATCAGAAATACTTTAGAGCATATTTGGGAGTACTCAAGGACTGTAACTGTACCCTTGTAGACTGATTTGAAGCAACAGGCTTCTGCTTTTCAAGCTGGCTGGCCAAAAGCACCCCCTTTGCCTTTCAGCTGCAAAGATACTGGGGTACTGCAGAGCATTTTTTTCCTCTCTCTTTTCAGCTATTAATGACCTAATATAAACTATAAAAAGTGCATCCATATATCAGGGTGATAGGTGCCTTAAAAGCTCCTGTAGTTATAAATAATTCAGACCATGATCTTCATGAAACCTTTAAAGTATATTAACCAGAAGCTTACACAAGCAATGAAATCTACATTACACATACACATGCATATGCAAAAAGTAATGACTAAATGAAGAAACACATCTGCAAGAACAGAAAAAAATTGTTAACTTCTACATTCTCCTTGTTCCATCATTTGTTCACAACCATCCACTCCCATCACCCCAACCAAAGCCTGTCAAATCAAAGCTCCAATTCAGTTAAGCAAACAAGTGTTCATATATGGTAATAGTACATAACAGCAATGTTTGGTGGGAAATGCTGCTCATGGTTGAGGATATTCCATTTATCAGATTTTTAGACAAATTTGCCATTTTTAAGTGTCAAGAACGTGTATGTTGGAACAGAGTGCTTATATTAAAAAAAAAAAAACAAAACAAAACAAAACAAAAAAAAAAAAAAAAAAAAA